>JANZLQ010000078.1:39241435-39260057 GCA_026212715.1 Elanus axillaris
GAATACCTCGTTGGCCAGTTTGGGTCAGCTGCCCTGGCTGTGTCCCCTCCCAACTTCTTGTGCCCCTCCAGCCTTCTGTCTGGCTGGGCATGAGAAGCTGAACAATCCTTTTCAGCTTTGAAAACTTTTTTTTTATTATTATAATTTTTCCTGCAGCATCAGTGTATTTACATTGTAGCTGGGGCTTAATATTTGCATCTGTTCTGTACTGGTGGATCTTATGCAGCTTGTTCTCAAGAGAATACTGAAAAGACACAATTGGAAGGAGCAAGCCATGCTTATTGGACCTAAAAGGTGGCTTGAGGAGGCTCTGACAAAATACTTAATTGGAATTTTTAAAATTATATGTGGCTTTGTTTCCCCATTGTGTGTGTGCATTTCTTAAAATTGGGTTTATTCTTTCCATTTGGTGAGGGCTTAACAGATGCTTTATATGCAAAGCTCATTTTTCCTAAGCAGAAAAGAATTGCTTTGTGCTAGGTGCCTTTCCCTTCCTTCTGACAGTTCTGTACTTTAACACACAAACATACGCAATCCACGAGCAAAGCAGTTTTATTTTCTCTGTGCCATAGCTTATAGTCTTCTGAGATACTTCTCCCTGTTTCTGCTCTAGGGATCTGTCTTCTTCCTGCAGCTACTTTGTCTGGTTTTTACAGAAAACACGTGATCACTTCCCCAATAAGTTTGATGATGTGAAGGGCCAGCTAACCAAGCTCAAGCTCCCTGTGCATTAAAAGGGCAGGTCCTCTCCTGAAAGCTTTTTAATGCACATTACAGTAATTGTTTTCATTCATAAAGGTTATTTCTCTATGTCTTAGGTTATTATGTCGGGATTCAGGTGGTGAAACTGAATCTATGCTTCTTAATGAAACTGTGCCACAATGGGTAATAGACATCACTGTGGATGTAAGTATCATGTGTATAGATTTTGCTTTTTTGTTGCTTTTTAAGGTGAACTACAATTTTGTTAACTGTACAGGATCTGAAATACTATTTTAAATATTTGCTCTGTTTCTATTTAAGTAGTCTTAAGGTTTGTATTCGAGACCCTTTGAGATTCATTATTGTTTGATGTGTCCAGTTAAGGTATTTTTGCTCACCTCCTCTTGACAGAAAGTCTTAGACGAGAATTCAGGGCACTATGCATAATTGGTATCCTTTTCAAGTGTGGAGCTCAGGAACAGAGAATACTTTTCATATTGCAGCAGTCTTTTGATACTATCTAATTTCCTTTGAAATAAATGATACCTTTTCAAAAGCTAGATGGTATGTGCATCTTTTAAATTGAAGCATCTCAGGAATATGAGTAACTTGGAAGTTGGCTGTGGTGGTTATGTTGATTAAGAACCTCTCTTGGTTTTTGATAATTAGGAGCTGAATATAGTTCACATACCAGCAGGTGGAAATAGGAGCTGATAACAGTTCACCCTAAATTAACACTTTTCAATTTTTTTTCTTTCTAGAAAAATATGCCCAAATTCAATAAGATTCCCTTCTACCTCCAACCTCATTCATCATCAGGGGCAAAAACTCTAAAAAAGTAAGTAATGCATATTTGACTCTCAAAACTGCAGAAAGAGAATTGCAAGCTCAAAAAAACCCAAACAAACCCAAAAGCTAGTTTGCCAGAGAATCATATTGTGCTTAGAGAATTTGTAGAAGTTTCTGGTCATTTAAGCAGCATTGCTTTGAAGCATTGAATCAGAGTATTTGAAAGAACTGTAGGTTTCTTCTGGGTTCAGTGGGCAGTTGCTTAAGTTTATCATAAGAAATATCCAAGAACTAACTACTGAAGTTAGACTTTCTGTCTTTTGTGGTATTAATCAGAAAAAAGGAACTTACAGATTGTTACACTGTTCAAACCACAGTTTTATGTTATGTTTCCTATTTCTAACAGTGGTGAGTAATAGCTTTTTAAAAGGAAGAGGTACAAAACGTGACAGTAGGGAATGCAAGATAGTCTGCCTGTCACACTAGCTGTAACTGGCAGCTGTATAGATTAGAAATCAATGCAGGTCCTCAGATATGAGGTCAATGTCAGACAGTATGCCTACCATTTATATGCAGCAATTATTGCTATTTTCCAAAAATTTCTAGTTCCTCTTTAAGTCTTATTGAATTCTTCACATTGGAGACAATTTGTGAAGCAGGAGCTTCATAGGCTTTTTGTGTTCTTTGTAGAAAAACCGCTGCTGATTATTACTTTAGAATGCTCTTCTGTTAATGTAGTAAGGTGAACAGCACATTCTGGCTTACCTCTTTTATTATTCCATGCCCTCTGTCCTTCTCTTACTAATCTTTTTTCTACTGAAAGGATGAGTGTTGTGTACAACAGTCTTAATCTAAGGTTTTGATTTTAATTTGGTCATCTGAATATCTTGCCACTTTTCTGAGTCCCTTTTGCTGTGTGAATCTTTGGATAAATAGCTGTTATGATCATGGTATTCTGGATGATCCTGATAATTTACTATTAAACTTACAATATAAAGAGCTTGTCTGTGTACTTGCATCTTTCACTACAGATGAAGGTATTTTTAAGATAAGAAATGTAGTTTCTCAAGTTTTTTACTGCCAAACTTCGCTTACCTTATATAGGGACCGACTGTCAGCAAGTGATATGCTTCAGGTGAGAAAAGTGATGGAACACGTGTATGAGAAAATCATAAACTTGGATAACGAGTCTCAGACAACTAGCTCTTCCAATAATGAAAAAGCAGGAGAACAAGAAAAAGAGGAGGACATTGCTGTGCTAGCAGAGGAGAAGATTGAACTTCTGTGCCAGGACCAGGTAAGTTACCTGAGCGTTTTAGCCTGTGAACAAAACCAATGTCTAGCAATGAATCAGTTGTGAATTTCTGAATACTGAGCTTGAAATATGCTATATATTATATGTTACCTTTAAAACTAGATAAGTGTTTTGACATCAGCTTAACTCACTGCTGACACAAGTTCAGACAGCTGCAGATAGCCAGAATTTATATAGTATGCCTGTTTAATTTGGTCGGACTAGTAGCCTTTATAGGATCACTTACTCATACTCAACAAATGGACTTAACACAATTCCATAGAGTTCCATTTCTAACATTTTTGCAATGGTTTAAATTCCACATTTCTAGCAGAGTTTAAATTTTTTCCGAAAGATTAAGTGCATAAAGATTGAGGAGGTGGTTGTAATATAAAGTTACATGTTACATTGCTAAAATCTTTCAGTAATGCATTAGGTTTACTTGCTAGTTGAAAAATCTGAGCCTTTGCATCGTTCATCTTCGATGCCAGTTTACCCATACACACAAAGCAGAGTGTTTTAACTTTGAATTTCTGACAATCTGTCAGATTTGTGGAATAAAAGAGGAATTTTTACTGTTCAGGTTTTGGATCCGAATATGGACCTTCGAACTGTAAAGCACTTCATTTGGAAGAGTGGTGGTGATCTGACGCTTCATTATCGGCAGAAATCAACGTGAAGGGAGTGGTGGACCCAAATGGTTACCTATTTACTTGACCATACTGTACTGGTTCCAAGAGTAGTACTATAGAAGCCCACTGAACCCCTAAGGTAGATGAGACTTCTAATGACTCAGTATGGACGGAAAGTATACATTTAATTGAAGTGACTAATAGATCTGTAATATAGAGGAAAAAAATCTATATGACTTAAACTAAAGTCTGTCCTAGTCTCAGCCAATGAGATGGGAAGTTCCCGAGTGGTTTGTGTTGTGTGAGGTGTACAGAGAATGGATGATAATCCAGTGCAGACTTTTGCTTCCTCCTTTTGCTTTTGTTTTTCCAGAACATAATATCCTTATCTGCTCATGCTTGATATGAAACCATTTTGGCCACATTAGTTGCTGTGTTCACAATATAATTCAGAAGTGCACACAAGGTATTTTTAGTACATTCCATTAATAAAGTTCCTACAATGATTTGTCAGAGGTTACTCAAACATTGCTACCACTTGAAGAAATTTTGAAAAGAACAACAGAAAATAGGTATTGCATACTTGAAAGAATCGGCCTAATTGCAAATGAAGGGTTAACATTAGAAGTGTTTCAATGCTGCAATGCAACTGTTGCTTTAGAGAGCTGTTGACATGCAGAATAAGAACACTAGATAAATATTGTAGCAGGGTCAGTCCAATGATGCTGTGCATCATAATTGAGTGAACATGCTTTGCAGCAACTTAATGAGTTTGGGTTTTTTTAAATATATATAACTACTTCCTGCACTGTGTCCTAGGTGTTCTAAAGACACACTAGTCTAATTTTTGGTAACTGTGCTCCAAAACTATGTGACATTTTGTTAAAACTTCAGACCATTCTGAAAATAACTTCATATGTTTAATGTTAAACTTAGAAACTTCTCAGCAGATTTCATATTCATGATATAAAAATACTTATCCTTCTTTTCCAAAGTTTTATATGCAGTTGTTCTTTTGTTATAGATTTATGCGGATCTTCTTTTCACTGTTATTTCTAAAACTCTGTGACTGTCATAGACTCATAATAGTCTTTTATAGAGTTTAACTTATTGGGGGGAGGGGGTAAAGGCATTTCAGCTTTTTGTGAGAAAATGCGGGGCTGTCCCAGAAAACTATTTGTAGCCAGAACAAATTACAAATCCTCATAAAGAAATGGTGTAAAAATGACTCTTGTCTGAAGCAGAAGCACAAGTGCCTTCAAAGGGCAGTATATTATTCGAGTTTCTTCAGGAGACATATGCTCTTACCCTTCCTGTATCTTGCTATCAAGATTTAGGTTGAGGCCTAAAGAAAGTCCCAATAAATTGTATTACTGGGATTGTATTGGTCAAACAAAAAGTAAAATATTTTTCATCATATTTTATTTGAAAAAATAGTCAAATCATTACCTTCTGCACTCTTAACCTAGCTAAACAAATTAATTGCTTAAGCAAAAACTATGGTTCAGAACTAAGCTAGCACATCTTTCCCTGTCATTTGAGAGTCAGTTTCAGTTTGTAATGCCCATTTCTGTGTATGCTGTTTGACACAATTGTGCTATAACTGCACATTTTTAGTGATATTTATGAATTAAATGCTTAAACAGAACTGTAACTTTTACTGATAAATTGTCCTGACTTGTATTTATTAGTAGCAAGGGTCTACGCTTGTTCCAGTAGGCACTGTTTGCGGGTTTGGGGCTTTTTTTCTGGTTGTCTTGCTGTCCCATTGTATACATTGGAATTGCTCCCAGTAATTTTGTTTGAAATCAGCCAAGGTTGTAATTTTTCTTCTTTTTTTCTTTCTAACCATCCCAAAATGCAGTTTCAGGAAAGATTGACAGAAGAGTCTGCAATGCCAGAAGGGTAAATGATGTTTCACAGTTGTATAGAATAAAAGGCTTTAGTTAAAATATTTTCCAGTTGTTTTGTGTATTGGATCAATTATGCAATTTTAGAGCTTGACTATTGCCACTTAATAGTTGTACTACAAAGGACTTTAGAGTCCTTTGAAGCCTCAAGTAATGAATGGAACGACTGAAGAAATGGCAGCACCTTCACAAAATCCCTTTAAAGAGGATCTTGTAATATGGTTGGATATAAGAATTTAGCAGACCTGCAAGCCTTCAAATGCAAGTTCTGACATCCTGTTGAGCTGGAGAATGTGCTCAAGTCATACTGTTTGCATGGGCAATGCGTGCTTTTGTACTATGAAGAAATATTGTGCTAACACCAGTGTAGTACCTAAGAAAAGATAGCCCTGCTACAAGTGACTTGTGCCAGTTGGCACGGAGTTTTCTGGATGTGGAAAGGTTGTAGCACTCTAAGAGACAAATGGGAAATGAAGACTGGGTTTCCTGATGCTGAAAACACCAGCACAGAATACTCAAAGCATTTGCTGTGGGGACTGTCAACTTGGCTGCTCTCAGAGGGCATGCAGTAATTCAGTGACCAAATGTGTTTGCAGAGGCTCCCAGCATCCATCTTAGATGGCATGTCAAGTGAGAGGTGTTATTCTGCTACTCCCCTTTAATTTCTGTCCCCTTTTCTGGAATTGTGCTGTAAGAGTCCTGAAGGCAAGAGCCAGAGCGGCCCCTGCACAGCGTTAAGTTCATATGAGAGTCACAGCTCATTGGGACGTTGTGGACAGAGATAGTGTTCCAGTTTGTCAGAATCATAGGAAATGCTGCTGATTTGTAGACTTTTTTTTTTGATTTCCAAGTTCATAATGGAAAGGAGTTCTAAACTTAGTCTTTAGTAGTGTAACCTGTGTCCCAGAAAAGCATTTGTCTGACAGGCAATTTTTTTTACCTCTTCAGGTGCAGTAGTCCTGAGAACAGGAGAGCGAGGCTCAGTAGTTGCAGCTGAAGTGCAAGTATCATTTTAGGAAGAGAAGAACTAGAAGAATTTAGCATTAACTTTTAGAAACACACACAAAAAAAAATACTTAAAATAAGCCCTAGGCAGGAGATAATAATGTACTTCAACCTCATTGCCATGTGGTGGGAAAATAAGGGACTTACTTGGAATTTATTAGTTTGGTTGCCCATATTCCATGGAAGAGGGGCAACCAGGGGACTGACAGTGCATTCCTTGGTCAGTCTTGAGTAGAGCAGCGTGGAGAGCTGCTCAGAGAACAGCTGTCCCAAGGTTCAGATCGTGCGAGCTGAAGCGTGGGTGTCTATCCAACAGGTTGACCTGGGAGCTGCTGACACAGGGGAGACAGGGAAGTTGCAGAGGTCAATTTGCTGAGGTGAGTTAGTGGGGAGGTGCCAGGGCTAGGGGGAGAACGCATTTGCCAAAGGTGAAGGCGTAGAGTGACTGTTAACACGTGAATCCAATTACAGTTCTCCAAACTTTGGCCAGTACATTGCACCAAGGTCTTTTTCTTTCACAGAAGTCCTATTTGATTCAAACTTTATCCATACAAATTTCTTGAACTTGACATTTAGCATCAATCTTTAAGCACATGATGCTACGCTTGTAGGTGTGCTGATGGCTCCTGAACAGAGCCAGGTGGAGTTACCACCCAGCTAGATAACAGAACTGTTAAAAGCACATGCACACTTAAATCTCAAGAAAGTGATTGACTACAATAGTTTCCTGTGCTATGTGGTGGAGGTTTTTCTGTAAGCAGCTGTAGAAACATCATGCAGACCAGAGGTAC
The DNA here is from genome assembly GCA_026212715.1 of Elanus axillaris. Taxonomy (NCBI): domain Eukaryota; kingdom Metazoa; phylum Chordata; class Aves; order Accipitriformes; family Accipitridae; genus Elanus; species Elanus axillaris. The sequence continues at coordinate 39,248,559 of JANZLQ010000078.1, forward strand.
CGCTGAGAGACTGGTGGGACATGCCCAATCTGACTCTGAAGCTATTTTGACATTGTTTTAGGTGTCTTTTTCATGGGACTGTGAATGCTTAATTCTTTTTTGTAGCTTAGAATCGTAACATAAACCAAGCAACTGCTTTGAAATTGCCTTTACAGCAGAACTAATGTGAATTACTGTTTGCTTAAGGCAAAACCAAAGACAGAGGATGTGTGGACATTAGTGGTAATGCCCAGGAAGTAACAGATTAATGCACTCAACCTGTAGCTGCTTTCACTTAACAGCCAGAGGCAGTGGTGCCTAGTTCTTGCATAATTGCTTGGAGGTGAAAATATTTGCCCAGTTATGGGGGAAGATGGAGAAGGGTAAGGGTGCTGAGGGGAATACTGAATTAAAGGCTTCTCCCTTGAAGGCTGCCTCAGCTGCTTTCCATTTCTGCTGAGTTTGTAGTGCAGGAGAACAGGGGTGCTGGAATAGCTGTTAGTGCTGTAATCCATAGTGCTAGGTGAGATTAAATTCTGAACCCCCAAGCAGCTGGACTTGCAAGTAGTTATTTACCTTAAAGATGCTAAATGCATTTATTCACATGTTCAAGTTCAGCTGGAATTAGTTCAGCATCCATATTGTTGTTAATAAGATTTGCATATTTATCTCTAGGATGGTTATTTCCTTATCAGCATTTTTGGGGGTTCTACTAGGAATGAGCATAACTGAGTTACTGCTGTATGAAGTTCCCATGAATCAAGTGGTTTACTTCAGCAGGGAGGGCTTGGTCCAACCTGCTGAAGTTAGCTGTGCTTGGGGCAAGGCTTGACCAAGTTGTTCCTGCCCTTGTTGAGTAGAGTTGTGAGTATCTAGGTGGATGAAGGTCCTGCTCCCCTTCTGAGCACCCATCCTGTGTTTAACCACCATCAGCACCCAGGTGCTCTGGTTCATTAGCAGAGGCATGGCTCAGAGGAGATGACTTTTGCCTAATCCTTGCTGTAACACCTGAGCTCTTTGGAGTTAATGTTTGCCAGACTCATGTCCTCAGGCTTGACTATTAACCTCACGTCTGGAAGCTTATCCTGTTGTGTCTGGCCATACCAAAGTGTCAAGCTACCCATCCACTACATCCAAGCTCTGAAGCTAGTACAAAGCACTCTTAAGGTGACATCCTCCTCCCTTTGTTTTGCCCTCCTTGTGATATTGCTGTGATGATCCTTTTTGTGTCTGAAAGAACTATCACTGTCAGGTTTGTAGATGCCCTCAAAGTATACAGAAGCAAACAAGGCACTACACAGCTTTCTTACTTACCTGGAAAGAGTAGCTGTTTGGGATAGTACCTGATCGATTGTGGTCTGTTGGGTGTTTTTTGTTTCAATTCCTAAATAGAAAAGTGGACATTCAAGCCATTTCACTCAAAGATAGCTCTGCCTTCCACAGCCATTAATTTGTTTCAGACCAAAATAAAATACTGTCTTTATTATTTCAGAACTGGTCTATCCTCACAGGTCTTATGAGGTACATTTCTTTTAGCAGTAGTACCTGGTCATTCCCTTCCTGAATCTTGCCCAAATTAAGGTGCCAGCAGGAGTGAGATAATCACAACAGCTCCAGCTTGGTCTGCAGCACAGAGTTTATATCAGAGGGGATGGCTCTCCTGCTGTCTACACTTGCAATGACAGCAGGAAGGTGAGGCAGGAGACCTCTGTCTCCAGCAGAATTGGATCCTCTCTGAATCCAGCCACTCTCAGGAGCTTCTACGACTCTTTTTAGGTTTTATTTTGAAAGTAAGAAATTCTAATCAGCATTCTTCTGGACCCACAAGTAAAAGAGTACTTTCTACTTTTTGTTTCAGCAGGGAGGTAGCTTCAGGCTTCTCCAAAGGTAGTCTCTAACTTGTCAAGAGAAAAGGAATTTTATGAGGAGGTTAAACTCTTCACCTTATTTAGCATTTAAATGATAAAGTTATAGGTTAGGAGAATACAACATGCCACTGCTAGAGGTTTAACTCTCTATTTGGTTTTCTAAATGGGTATGTTACACCATTGTTCAATTGGACATTATGAAAAAAAAATCAAGTCTTCATATTTTTCAAGACTTCCCCCCCTCCCCTTCCAAAAGCCAATTAACATAAATTAGGCTGGACACAGACTGCCATAAGTGTTAAGCCATTTATTACTGTGACATCTGAAATTTAGTATCAGTTTTGACATACCCTGCTCTTAAATTTCCAAAGGGTGCTTATGGTACAGCATCACCTAAATGAGCTACTGCCAGCATATAAGACTAGAAACAGCCCTAAATAAACAACAAAATCCAAACAGATCACGTAGATGTCTTCAGTCATCAGGCACTGAGACCAAACTTACCAATAGCTTAAGTTACATTTATTTTTAGTGTTTGGCTGTTCACCCTTGTAGCAGTCAGTGGGGGGAAGAAAAAAGGAAGATTATTTTAGCAATATAAGAAGAAAATCTGTTCACTCTTAGCAGACTAGATTTCAAATCTCTTAATTCTACTACCTGCAGTTAAGGGCTTAATGCATTCTTCTTTAAAGCAGAAGTTATTTTGACCATCCTGTTCAGAACCACTGTATTTTATGTGAAAACAGTATTTCAGACTAACAGCAAAGATGAAGAATACAAAGGACAGATTTTTATCTAAGGGTGTACTCATCGGAAGACCTCTCTTGCTCTGCAACTTCACCTGCACCCTTTTGCTGAAGCTGAGCTGTCACAGGCACAGCCATGTGACCCAGACTGCCCATCCTGCATTGGTAGTAGATTTCAGCCTAGTCAGTCATTTCACTTACTGATCTCCATAGCACACAAGGTAGAAACAGATCAGGAGACAGGGCAGAGAAAAGGAAATTGGACAATGTTGTACTAAAGAAGTACAGTCTAGTTTATAGCTTAAATACATACCTAACCTTGTACCCCATTCTCTTAAGCTATGAAGGATTTTCACCACACTAACTGTACCAGCTATAGTGAAGTTATTCCCAAGCAGTAGCCTTAAAATTCCATGAAAAATCACTGCCCTGAGAGGTATAAAAACACCCACATTTCTTTCATTGTTCATTTCGTGTTTGCTGTTACATTCAGAAGTTACTTGAAGACGAGTGTAAACAAAACAAAAAATAGCTGCAAAAAGCAACAGATGTTGCTGCACTAACATGTTCCATCCCCATATCTTAAACTTACAATGATTTGTATAAAAATAGAAATGTGTAAATAGAAAAGCACAACTGAAGAAAAGCTATTTCTCCATCACTACAGAAACCAAGACATATTCAGCTCCACTGTAAAGGTTAATCACCCTGAAAACACATGGGCCTGACTTAAAATCATCTTTGACTTCAGTTTGTTTCAAATAACCACTCCTCCTCTAAAAAAAAAAACCAACAAAAAAAACCCCAACAAACTGTGAGACTAACCCTCATCCACTGAAGAGCTGAAGTGAATGACAGGAACCACTAACATGATTTTGTCCTGTCCATATGCTGCAACTTCAAACCATGTGGTACTTCCTTTCCTGCAAAAGTAGCTGTAGAGAAGGTACATGAATAACTGTTACAGAGAAGGGACTGTAAACCAAGAAAAATAACAGTTTGCAGAGTAGTAAGTAGAAATAAAGATATCTTGGGGTAGGAAATGCCTTGAAAGTCACAAGAACTGTCTAATTGAGGTGTACCATTAGAAAAGCTTTCTAACAAAAGTCAAAACCATAATTTTTTTTTTTAATGCCATCAATCATACTGAGAAAATCATCATTAAGCATCACTGTTCAGGCAGAGTGCCTTCATAAATACATTCAGGAGCAGTTGTAGGCAAACGTGAATTCAGGAACTTGACATTTTGCCAGTCTCCAACTTGTTTCTGCATTAATTTCTCCATTAATTTGGTAATTTTGGACAGCATTCAAAGTTTGAACACGGATCAGTCCATTAAACTGTGACCAGAAAAGACAATAGGATATGTATTTCTTATGATTTCTTTTATAGTATTGTCTACACTAACAAAATAGAAAAACTGTAATTCTTTCAAGATCAGAAAAATATTCCAAGCTGTAGTATTACAGTACACGGTGGTCTGTAAACAAAAGCAGCATCCATTTCACTCACAATCTCGTGCAGCTGCTTCTTCTTTCTGTTCACATGCTGCTTCATCATCTGGTTTCACCGGAGTAGTGGTTAACGAGCTCTCAATACTGTTTAAGATCAGCTTCGTTTCTTGGTTATTGGGATCAGTTCCTAGTGTTGTTTTTGAAGAAATTTCATTAGGAAGAGCAAAAGAAGGTAAAGGTGGAATTGAAGGCAGTAGGTCATCCAATGTGGGCTGCTTGACTGAGCCTTCAGAATGCATGGTTACATCTTCAGGGCCCGAAGCTGTGGCATTTTCTGGGAAATGGAAATAGTTTGTAAAAAAAAAAAAACAAAAAAAAACCAAAAAAACACCCCACCTGTCAGGCTAACAGACTGTGCCTTTGGTTACCATGCATCTAGAAAAATCAGCTTGAATGAGATACCTCATACAGACACATAACCAGATTCACAGATGTTAAACACATGGGCTGTGTTCACTCAGTTCTCACCAAATCCAGACAACCTGATGGTGCAAGCAGGTTTTTAAGAGACCATGAATGATTTGCTCTCCTGTATTCTTATACTAGAGATGTTTTATTTTGTGCTACAACTCTTAGTTACCCCACCTTTTAAACAGGAAAGGCATCCATAGTGTGAAAATTTTTTTTTCTTTAAATAGAAAAGTCACTATTAAGATGACTGCAATTTTGTTTTTACTTTAGAACTGTGAAGACAAGCCTGTGGTACAAAAATTAATTTACACCAATTTTAGAAATACCTACTTTTAAGGTCAGTTTAATTCGGATGATCACCATTTTCATTTAAAGAAAAAGACACACATTCTATAATCTTACCAAAAAAAACCCTATTAGTTTTTGTCCACTTCTACGCCTGATATCTGCTACTTTTTCCATCTTATTTTAGCCAATCTACTTTCTGTTTTTTTCTTAAAATTGGCTTATTTCCACAACACATGATACTGTTGAGCAGGCATGAGTTGGTGCCATTCCAGAAATTAGGTCAGAGACCTAAAGTAAATCCTGAATACACTTACCAAAATAAGCAGGAGTGTCATTGTTCAACATTAACTTTTCAGTGCCTACTAAAGCATCTGCTGCTGACATGTTGAAGGAGGCAGATGAAGACATGTTGGATACTTTTGTGAAGTTAGTGAGTTCAGGAAATGAAATACCAGACATATCCAGAAATCCTGAATGAGAAAGCAAATATTGCAGTAGTGTTTTATATAACACAAAATTCTAGATTCAAAAAGAGACACGTTATATCCAGACTTAAGTCAGTAAAGTCCCCTCCCCACTAAATGCAAATAAATTTAACCTCAGTGTTAGCTGTCATCAGTGGAAAGACTTCTACAGAATGTTAACCTCAGTCAGGCTCACAGTACCCAAATTCTACAGCTCTCAAATCCACTGAAGTCAAAAAGTTCAAGGAAAACAACCACCAATGCTCATAGTTCTGCACTTAAGTCTCAAACTTGTTTAAGACCTTATTAGTTTACTTCCAAGTCCCCTAAAGAATTGCTGAAAAAAGCACCTAAGAACATATACCTGGATCCATAACTCTTTGGAGAGGAGGAGGAGGAGAGAGGGAGCTTTCTGGTGAATAACCACTCATTTCTTGATCTGTGGAATGATCCAAGTTCATAACTATTTCAGAGTTGTCACTCTGAGAAGGAGGTGCCAATAATGGAGTCTGAAATGACACAGTAAGAAGGAAAAGCATCTTTTTACATTGAAAGCTTCACCTGAAGATGACCTTCCTATGAAAGCGTTCTGCCTCAGTCTCCAAGTACACCAATTCTGAGAGAAGCTATGATGCTGAAACAAAGTCAAGCCACTGAATAGGACATGTTCCAATGTAGCCTTTTAAAGCCAGTATGTTCTTAGAAGAATAGTCCATAATTAGTTCTTATAGGCATATTTTATTTCCTAGTAAGCAGGGTATTCTTCTAATGTGATTCTCATTGACTGACACAGCTGTAGTATGCAAGTCTTCAAAACAGGATGAAAATAGCAGCCAACACTGGTGATCCGTCATCTGCTCAGCATTATTAGAGAGATCTCACTCTCCCTTCACCTAACTCCATTTCAGTCAACCAAAATTGTATGCTGTACTCCAATATACTGTATTATGAATGTTCCAACAAGTAGAAAATTTTGAAACTCCAGAGAACATGCCAGAGGTATGAACTTACTTCTTACATACCTCTGTGTAACCGTTAGCAGATGGTACAGGAGTTCCAGCTCCTGGTAGGGGTGAAGGTGGTTTGCTTTCTGGCTTCTTCTTCGATATTATAGACTGTGTTGGAATTCTGTGCAAATAGCCATATCCAATACCACATCCTAAACTGTACAAGAACAGTAAAACAAGACTTGAAAAAAAGGTGTTCTTAACAAAGCTAGTAAGCATTTTAAGTTTTTACTCTATAAAAGTTTGAGTCTTTAATCTATAGCAAGATATACCTACCTGCAAGAATCATTTCACTTACTTATAGTACTCAAGGAGCACTCTGCAATTGACATTTAGACATACATAGCTTGGCTTTCAGTTGATTATTTTTATAGCTTTACAAAATATATAATCTGGCCCGATGTGGATTTTGTTCTTGCTGTAACTGAATGTTTGACTATGAGAATGTAGCTAGTGAATCTGCTACCAGGGAATTCAACACAGGTTTTGCCATTGGTTTCAACTCAGAACAGGATTAGGTCCAGAACATGCCTAATTCCTAGCTGTAAGCTAGTTTTTTTTTTATGGGAAGATGAACAGTTTTTCTGACAAGTGTAAGAAAACAAAGCTTAACTTGAAAACAACAAGCTGTAATCAATAGTAATAATACTAATAATAGTAGTAATACAGGAGCTCATTTACAGTGAGTATATAACCTGTCATCAGCCAGTGACTGTCTAGAGATCAGTACCTTCCTTCTCCACCCCAGGCTCCATTGGGAGTCACAACTACCTCTCGAATGGAATCTGCTTCAGTGTTATAAACCATCAGCTTCAGCGGCTTCCCTTCATGGGATTCAATCAGTGAAAAGAAATCCTCTGACTAAGAAAAAGAAAGTAAGTAGCAGTTACTAAACTCAAATGTGCAAGACAAGGAGCTGGAAGCAAGTTAGAATTTTATGAAATTATCTACTTCAATGTGAGATATTAAAAACCCAGAGACAGACTAAAACTCTCTCATGTAGTTTGATCTTTAGGGGCAACTCTTTTTTTATTGTCACATTAAAAAGATAATGTTTAACTCGGCTGTAAAGCATCTGTCATAAACAGCAACCTCCCCAAATCCCCAAACACTATCCCCATACGTTTGATGTGCATGCAATTAGATTTATGAAAAAACCCAAACCCTACAACATACGCTTGGCAGGCACGAAGACAATCACTACTTGAAGGAAAATGCACTGTACCTCCTGAAGAATCTGATCAGATCCAACAATGTAATCAGTGTACGGCTGGAGACCAGCTAGAGCTGCAGGAGATGCAGGTTCAACATCCTGTAAAAGAATGATATGTGTCATCTGCACTTGCAGCAGGATAAACTACGCCAAGATTAAAAAGGAAAGCTAACTATGAAGACAACAGAAGGAAAGAACATTTTGTTTATGGGACAACATAGGAGTCCTTGGACAGTCTACATCTAGGTGTGACATCTTGTAAAACATGCTGAATAAGAAAGGCCAGGATGCTACCAATTCAAAATTAGACACTCTGGAGACACTGAGAAGTTGCATTTATTGAAACAACCAGAAACATAACAGTCTTTTCTATTCTGTTCTACTCTTTCAGCTCTCCCTCTTAATTTTAAAATAATTTTTGGTGTTTTTTGAAACATTATTATTAATTTAATGAAGTTTAGCCAACAGAGCGCCACCAATCAGGCCAGAATCTTTTTGCTTTTGCCATCGATTCTTCAACATAAGATGAAAAAACCTTCTCCTCATCACACACTACTTGGTCCAGTTGGGATGGAGTTATTTTTCTTCATAGTGACAGGGAACACTAAAAGTCATCCACTACTTGTCCCTATTCAAGTAGCTCAGACAAACCTTCAAGAATACTGTTGCCTTCTTCTGTGTGATTTCAGCATTGTACTTCTACATAGAAGTTACTTCTAAACATTACACTTTAAAACAAGGTTGTATGAACACTAACAAGCCACCAAAGAATTCTATCTCACCAAAACATGCCACACATGTTCATTGGCTCCCTGGAAACTGCAGAACCTCACACTGGCTCCAAGAAGACCTTGTCCTCCCCACATGTTACTGGGTATCACCTCCACCTCTCTTATTTTCATTGTTTTGATATTATACACCTCCAGCTTCACTGCTTTCTCAGCATTTGCCTTCAGCAGATCTTTCAACATGTTGTTTTCTTTATTCTGTAGAGCACAGAAAGAGATACATGATTAACATTATTTCTAGTCGCACCTGTAACATACATGTCACACCTGTGGCAGAATCTGAATACAAAGACCCAAAACTGTCAAAGTTTAGGCTCTGTGTTTCACAATCAGTCCCAGTAGTTCAGTTTTCTTTTATTAGAAAGAAGTCAATACTGTCAACTCATGTCCCTTTACATAAGTACTTACTATTACTCTGTTTCATCACTGACACTCCTGTTCTTCGTAACTGCTATTAAATACTATCAGCAATACTGAATCCTAACTATGTGGTCTAACAATAAGCAGCAACATTTTACTTCATGCCTCTGATCCCAGTCCTCCTTTTTCATGTTTTACCAAATGCTGAAACAAGTCTGTTTAAACAAACATTGAGCTCTTACCATTGACTCTGCAGTTCAGTATTCACCTTGTGGCAGTAAATACACATGAATGAGTAATATCATAAACATTGTGTTAATCTGTTAAGAAGTTAAGGTGACTAAAGGCATAAGTAAGACTCCTCAAATTTAGATCCAGTCAGAGAGGAGACTTTGAACACCATCAAGTTTTACTTTACCTTTTTAATGTCATATACAACATCCAATATGAAAAGCTTCCTTTACCGTGACAGCTTTGGCTTCTACCTTTCATCACTACAATACCCATATTTCATGCAGGGGGAAAAAACAAACAATAAAATCATTTGAGGCTTACAAGCCTAGTGTGTCCTATGGCAATGATGAAATCAAAGAAAGGTTCCAGTCCTCCTTGTTGAGCTGGGGAGTTTTCTTGAACCTGCAAAATATACATTTTGTTTTCATTATAACATTGATCTCTAGTTACATTAGGTGACAGTGTTAAATCTTTACACTTGATTCGATGTTTACTTTTGAGTTGAACCAGAGATGAGATACCAAATGACAGACCTTCGGAAGCAGTCCACAATTGTGAATTTATTTTTATAAGGCTATGAACAACAGGTGTCCAAATTATGCTGTAAAAAACAGGGTTTGAACCCCACACAATACACAAGTATTGTGATTCAGACTCCATAGCATGGAATTATTAAACACTGGAGACTCTGGAGAAGGGCTTAGTATTCAAAGTGCTGCTGTAGGACTTTCTTCCATGCCACTAGTAGCCTGAGCACATGAAGAGTCCCCAACTACATCATAGCCATTTTTTACATAAGCACAATTTACAGCCAAGTTCCCAGAATTTACAGCATATTAGAATAGGTACACTTAAAATAGTATGCTACAAACGCATGGCTAACCGCAAGTACTGGTCAAGAAGATTGCCATCACTTACAAAAGATTCCTAAGAAGTAAGAGTTGCAACATCTCGATTTCATTATAACCAAGTTAGCATAAAACAGATGTAATAAAGAAATATAAAGAATACCCATTAAAATGGATTCACAACAGGATAAAACCCACCAAAAGTTACACAGAACTTGATACATGCAGAGTGTATGAGAGTATGCCCACTTCAAAGTTTACTAACAAAGCAACATGATATTAAGGGAACCACTGCAAACGTGCTAACAGTTTGCACTGCTTTTAACTTCTTGTTAACTCAGCTGTACAGCCCTTAACCTGCAATATGTTTGACTCCTGAAAGCCACCCCACCATTTAAGTGCTAAGTTACAGCCCACGCAACATCTAACTAATAAGTTCTTTGCTAGCAGTTAAAACTGCTACATCTTGTATTTGGTCTTGTGTTACCTAACTGCTATATATATTTTTTTTTAAATAAAGTTGTATCAATATTAGGGCTTTTGCTGGCATAACTGTCTATACAAGTTATAAAATATACTTCATCAAAAGACTTTAAATCAAAAAAACCATCATGCTTTATTATTAAATGATCAAGACTGACCACTGTAACCACATTTGAAGTAGGAAGTATTAACTTTCATCACAACCCTAAAGTGCACCAAAAGCAAACAGCCAGCTTATACCAAACCAAAGGTTAAAAAGGTTACATCTAAATTCTAAGTAACATGCATGAAGCCTTACAATGAAACTATGACATAACACAACGTCAAGGATGAAAACGCACACAAAAAGAAGTACATGGAAGTTATTACGGAACTCAGGATATTGTTGTTCAGATGTCTAAAAGCCATACAGATTCCCACGCGAAGCTGTAAGTTGCAAGGAATCCTGCAGTATTTGGTTTTCAAAAATGACACCATATAAAAAGTTGCATAAATTCCCTGGAGGAAAAAGAAATTACTTTGTCTCCTGCATACTGCAGATCACCAAAACCATCCTCCAGTACAGAAAACTGAGCAGTATCCTGCACTGTAACATAAAAGGAGGTGGCATTTCGTGACCAACAGTCATTTCTGATGGAAACTTAACTCGGTTAAGGAGACTGACAAAAAGCAGATTACATAACAACGCTGGTACCCTAAACACATCTTGCGATCTTGAGAAACACAAACGGCTGATGAAGTGAAAGGAGCATGTGGCAACAACGCTTCACTCTTATTTTGGGGAGGAAGACCACCAACTAAATGAAACGATAAACTTATGCAACAACTGTCATCAGCAATACCTCCGCCTGTCTTTAAGCTCCAAGACACGCAATTAAAATCCACGTACATCCAGACGATTTGCCAGACAGAGGAGTTACAGCAGCTCAGCATCTACCTACAGCGCCAGTGAGCAGCGGCCCCCCGGGAAAACACCGGCCCGAGCAGGAGTTAACCCCAGCCAAGACGCTGTAAAGATCCGGAGAGGAACTCGCCAAGTCTTCCAGCCCCGGGGTTCGGAGGGGAGCGGGGGGGGCTCTGCTCGCCTCCAGCTATTTCAAACTGCTCGAAATTTGAAACAGCAGCACCCAAGGCCCCCCTCGGCCCTCCGGCAGCCGACGCGTCGCGGGCGTGAAGCCGCGGCCGCTCCTCCCCTGCCGTCGTGGCAGTTCCCCGGAGGGAGCCACAGCGGAGGGAGCCGGGCAGCCCGCCGCCTCCCTGAGCCGCCACCACAGGCACCGGCGGGGAGGGGGTGGG
>JANZLQ010000078.1:39260682-39285618 GCA_026212715.1 Elanus axillaris
GGGGCGGGGCCTCCCGAGGGTCTGCGGGCGGGAACGGGCGGGAGGAGCGCTGAGGAGAGGCTGAGGGGAAACTGAGGGGAGGCTGAGGAGAAGTTGAGGGGGTGCTGAGGAGAAGTTGAGGAGAGGCTGAGGGGTGGCTGAGGGCTGAAAAAAAAACCAGTTCCCATTCTAACAGCCTTTTAAAAATTACTCTCCTGTTAGTGCAATCCAGAAAGAGATTATTTTTTACTGATATCTACTCTGCACATCTCAAAAGAGCAAGCGTTTCTGGCATAATTTACGTATTGTGCTCAAGAAAATTACTTCCACCAGCTGAGACAATTTGCAGCCTTAAAGCTGAAGAAGCAAATCAATGGTCCGGTGTTGCTGGTTTTCAGGACATAGGGAGCCTTGCGTTTAGGTAATTATTAATTATTAAGGAGTGGTGATACTTACATTCCCCTAAAATTTCATAGCTGCTCCACTCTGGTTTACTTAGAATGAATTCTTCTGATTCTGCCTTTAACTCATTAATGGAAAAGTTCCAAAAGTTTTCAGAGTAATAGTAATAATTTGAAGACTTATTGCATTAATATAGTTAAAGTGCCTGTTACATTTCCTGCGTAAGTACTTTCATTCCAGTATAGAAGCATCCATTTTAGTAAAACTCCTTGGTAGTTACTGCTCTCGCCTCCGAGATGTCGTTTTTCCAAAGGATCCATCCACATAATTGCTGGGGGTCAGATGTGATGCATAAAGACAAGAAGATAAAAAAAGCTGCTTTCTCCATCCTCTGCCTGTGCTTCCAAGTGAAACTGTTAGAATCCCTGTCTCTTCAATAGCTATTTATGCTTGAAAGCCATACATAATGGCTCATTTTTCTCCAAAGAAAGACCAGGATATTCTCAGGAGCCTTTTTTGTGGTGTTATCTCTAAGCTGTGATTGCAGATCCATGCATTGCATTCATTGAGCATGTGGTAGAAGTGCCTGTAAGTATTCGGAAAAAATAAAATTGTGCCCAACATTTTTCTGTGTTTCCTGCTACATATATTCTGGAACTTTATCACATAATTATATTTTTTTCTTAAATTCATTTTCTTCAGAACATCTTTTATAACATATGCCAGTGAGGAACTGCAGCGTGGCCGTGTAATTGTGTTTCTATAAGTAATAGAAATAAGAAATCTGTCTTCAGACATACCAAACTAGATGCCAGAGGAGAGAATCTGATCCCAGTATAAAATTGAGTACCTAGGATATAGAAGATTGTAGCAAAAAAAGCCTACAGGTATTATTTGCATTTGTGTTTACCATGGAAGATAGTGGGGAGGTTCCCATCCCCAAACCTTTCTTTGTAGGGAACTCATCAGAGCATGTGTCTTATATTAAGGTGGAGGTCAGAGAGCCTGTGGACAGACAAAATGAACAATAACAGTTTGCAGGAATAGGTGGTGCTTACCCAACCTCTTCAGAGGAACTCGGGAAGGAGAACCTACAAACAGTTGTACTGCACTTCTTGCTTAAAAGCACATTGGCTGCAGGGGACTGGGAAGTACCAAATACCCTATTGTTTACAAAGGATTCTAGCAGAGATCTGAACGAGAGGTCTGTAAGCCTCTGTCAACAAAGTAATAGAAACTATAATAAATAATAGTTTTAGTGGGTAGCTGAGTATTAAATTCCTGGGAAGAGTCAACGTGGCTCTGATAAAGGAATGTCCTGTCTCACACATCTGTTGGAGTTCCTAAAGGTGTTAAACATACAGAAAAGGAGTGATCTGGTTGCTTAGATTTCAAAAAGTCACCTACTAAGGCTTTATCAAGGGCTTTTAAGGAAACTAAGCAGCAATACCGTAAGATATTTAGATGAGTAGTTAAAAGGTAAGAAACAGATGATAGGGGTGAATAATCACTGCTTGGAAAGATCAGCCAAAGACTAATCCAAAAAAACAGTTCGATGCTGCTTTTCCTCATATTCTAGAAGTCCCAGGAAAAAAGATAAGCAGTGAGATGACAAAGTGTACAGATGTCATGGAATTATTCAGAATAGCAAAACTAAGGAGCAATTGCAGAACTGCAGAAGAATCTTATAAGATTAGGTGGGCAATAAAACCACTGGTGTAATTAAGTGTAGATGAACATAAAATGATACGTGTGGGGAAAAATCCTGACTAGTTCCACATGTGAAATAGTGGGCTCTGAGCTGTTCAGCAACAGTCTGAAGCGAGATCTAGAGATTACAAAGTGTCATTTCAGAAATCACAAATAGCCAAAAAGCAAATCCATTATTAAGAACTATCAGGAAAATTATGGAGACTGAGAGGACACTCCTGAATTACTGTATAAACTCATAATTTTCCTACATCTTGTCCTCCCATTAAAAAAAAAAATAAATAAATAAATACCAGAAATGGGAAAGCTTGAAAAAGGGCAGCAGCAATGATTAAAGGTGTCACTGGTTACCACATAGGGAATGATTAAGTAAACCAGCACTTTTTCATTTGGAAGAGAGACAACTGAAGAGAGGATGTGGTATAAAATCATTTGTGCTCTGGAGAGGGTAGTCAGGAACTGAGTGTTTGCTCTCCTTCAATTTAATAAAAAGGGAACTGTTGAAACTATGAGGGCACACACTCAAAGTAAGCAAAAGGAGGTGATTTTTCACTTAACAGTTGAGTTCTGCAACTCTGCTGCAGGAGACTGTGATACCAAGAGTTTATTTGGACCCAAGGAGGCAGTGGGCAAGTTCACTGAAGAAAATCTGGGGAGGACCAGTGAGTACGCAGAAATCTGTACAACAAAAGATATTTTCTGAGCTGAAGCTACCTGAAGGCTGGGAGGCTGTTTGAAGGAAGCATCATTTACACGTGTGCCAGTCATAGTCTTTGCTAGGCACGGTAGAGCTGCTGTTGCAGGTTGAGAGTGGGCTAGATGTAGCTTCGGATTGACCCAACACAGCTCTGCTTAATGTTAATGCTTGTCATTATTCCTTGCTATTCCACATAATTTGCAAAGGTATCGTAGAAACATGCATGCACTGAGAATAGCTCATTGTGATAGAGCATGCAAATGAAACAAATTACCAAGTTAGTCTGTGGCTCGGAGTTCATTTATACAAATAACTTTTTAAGTAATTGCTAGTAACATCTGAGTCAACCATCCACCTGCAACATCTCTGCTGGTCAAACACAAGGTGCTATCTTACAGTTAGGAAAAGCCAGAACGAACCATTCTAATGTGTCATTGTATCATCATTTGGAACTCATTTATGGACACAAAAGGTGTAAAAATATAGGTAAGGGGTGGGGTTTTCCCCCCGTGCTTTTACATATTACTTGTCACAAGTTTCAGCAGTCAGAAACTTGGCAATACATTAGTCCAGTGTTTCATCCACTATCCAAATTAAATTAAGAGTTGTAGAACAAAAGAGATCTAGAGGCTATTTGATAAATGTAGGTATGTTTTTAGTAATATTTTGTCTAATTTGCTAAATAAAATAGTACCAAAAATAGTGCTGCTGTCACTAGAATTACTGAAAAAATCTAGTCTGCCTGGACCACTCTTTTGCAACACGTTTTTGTTTATTTAGAAAAGTACTTTAGCTCATGTTTATTCAACACTTAAGCAGTGCTTGCATATTCAATTTGTCAACTTATACGAAGCTCAGAGACTTCAATAAATTATTAAACAGCAGCATTGTGTGGCAGAATTCATAGTGATCACATTATGGTATTCTCATGAAGAGAAATCAAGTTTTATTTTCATGTAGCTACCCTGACGGTGATTCTGCACTACACTAAAGATTTATTATGACTAGTTGCATGGGTGTTTCTAGAACATCAGCACAAGAGTATTTCAGGCACTAGAGGACAACACTAACTAGTAGCTATTTCTTCTATTAGAGGTAATAAATTTTAGGCATATAAAGATCATGAAAGACACAGGACACTCGCAGCTCACATGGGAGTGACCCGAGGTTCAGCAGGAGTTGGAACTGAGCTGAAGTCCTGTACAAGATAACAAGAGCTTTACATTCTGTATTAGTGGAGAATTGTATATTCCTTTTCAGTGTGCCTTTGTGCAAAATAATTAATTTTTAAAAGATAAAATTTCTAAAGGAGAAAAACTTACTAATATACTTTCCAATCTGGCAAATGGCTGAAAAATTTTTATTTCAGTAACACAATCTGAGAAGCTACCTACATCTGTGTTTCAAGGATTAGGAGGCTTGTTTCATTTGACTGTTTTTGTCATTACACAACTTTTAAAAATTTAGCACATTTAGCACATTTTTGTTTGAATATTTGTTTTCAGATAGTGAAGCTGGTTTAAAGCTGGAAGATAAAGGAAACAGGAAAAATGCAGGGACTAATGAATTATATTATGCAGGAATGTTTTTACGGCTAATGGATAAAAGTGATGAAGGACTAGATGGAATTCTGAAAACGTCTCCTGGATCTACAGAGGTAGTATATAAATGGTACTTCATCCATAACAAGACAGAAGTTCTCACTCTTTAAAAAGTAAAATGAGGACATCAGACTTTTAGCCAAATATAAGAAAATATAAATATGCAAAACCTAATGTATACTTTACCTAAGATTATAATCATCTAGATTACATTTCTTCTTTACTAGAAAATCTGGGAAAATTAATTGATTTTTTATGGTTCTTTTTAGTGGATATTTCTACAATAATCCTTTTCGGATGAGGAAGAATGTTTATTTTTTTCTACAGTGCGAAAATAAGATAATAGTTGAGGGTAAAACTGTTTCATCAGGTCTATTTACATTTGGTTGTAACTTTGAAATTACTTTGATGTAATTATAAGCCAGAGGCAAGGAGTCTGGAATGAAAAGGCTTTCTGAACAGGTCTTACAGACTGCTCCTCTAAGAGGTAAATCCTGACCTACTGAGAAAAATGTACATGGAGTTTAAGAAGAATTTCAAGCCTCTTCTTCCCATGTTTCTTTCTGTGATTCTTCTTTCTTCATGAATTGTGTTATACAGGAAACAGTCTCCATTTAAAAGAGTTTCTGAAAATATACAAGAGGAGGACTGGTCACATCTGGTGACATCTGTGATGCTGTACAAAGGTTACCTACCTGCCTATTGATGTTGTCAAAACTGGCTGCTCTGTAATTGGTGGATTAAAATTGTTAGGTTTCTCAGTAAATACTTTTTGAAATCTTAATTTTTAAATTTTATTCTGTTAATTATGTGTTAGTAAAAATAGGATTGTATTATTGTTAGTAAATGGCTAAGAGTTATCTTTTAGGCATTCTCCAAAATACTTTGTCAACAGAGGATTTTCCTTTTATAATGAAGTCAGTACATGATACAAACCAGCTAATTGCTACTGCAAGGTTAAAAACATAAAAATTGGTACATCATTAGATATGTATTCTGATTGCTTTAGGGCTTTAAGCCACTAGAAATAACGTGGTGTTATGGCATTTTCACACAATTATATCTATATGAGGTCTTTGCTTTTGCAGATACTGCATTTTGAAAGAAATGTCATTTATCATTCATGGTAATGGAGCTACAACAAAGTAGTGTGGAATTGACAGATTCTGCAGTGTACTGTAAACTTTAAATGCTTATTTTCCAAAGCTCTTTGTATGCTTAGCAATCACAGCTTGCTTGCAGTATCAGTCTTTTCTAAAGGTTTCTGTGTAAATGAAAGTTGATATGTGAAATGTGTGCTGACTGTTCTAAAATACATTTAGGTATGTAGATCCAGTATAAAATGCTGCAGCTGAGTTAGCTGTAGGTTCCTTTTTTTCAATCAGTGGAGAAAAACAGGCACTTCTCAGCTGTAGCACTTATAATCAAGGATTTCTCATCCCCGTTGTACAAGTAATTGTTCAGCATGGCAGAAGAATTGTGTAGTGTGAACAAAGATCTTTGGCCTCTTTCAGAACTGTTTTGTGTAGAACTCATCAGAAATTATGAAGAAGTAAACATTCCAATTCAGAATTTCAAAGGAGTAAATGTTTTCAGATCTCAACTGTCTGAACTCAGAAAGCTTCAGAAGCAAGCTTGCAATTCAGAGGAAATTCTGTGAATGAGTTTGATTAGTTAAAAAAATCAAGAATGATGAAAAATATTAATGGAAGATTAGTTCTTCGCTCATTGTCAATACAAAGTGCTTGTTTAATAATATGCCTATAATAAATTTTAAGATGATCAAAGAAGTTGACCCTAAACAAGCAGTAATGTTTTGATCAAAATAATTGGGAATAAGAACTAAGTGTTACTGAGGACACATTACAGAAATTCATTATTCAAAAATAAGAGGAAGAGCATCTAGTAGGTCAAACCTGTTTAAACTGCATTTTCTTAAGGAGATTAATTTCATCTTGAACTTGTGCAGATGATTTACAGGACCTTTATTGTCCTGAAAAAGTAGTTTTGTCCATCTCTTAGAGATGCTGAACTCTACTTCAAAAGATGGATTTATTGCTTGATCTGTCTTGAAAAAAGTGAACTTGGCATTGAGTTGGAAACTACTTGATGGCAGTATTATTGTCCTTGGTGGAATAGGGCTCATTAGGGTGGTGTTCAGGTCAACATTAAGATGTCTATATAATACCTGTGGTCCTAATTCTTTTGCTTAAACACAGGTTTTCAGTGCCAGCTGTAATGCCTAAGCGTACTTGAGAAATCTGAACAAGACTGTCAGTTGTTACACACGAAAGACGGGTGCTAGTGCCTTTCTGGAACAGTATCTGAAAGCGAGGTGAGATACTGTATGGCATCTCAGGTGGTGCAGGACAGTTATGTGTAGGTAAATGGCTTGAGCCTTAGATGCCAAAGCTCCCATTATGGACAACGGAGGTCGTGGAGAATTGTTCAGCTCACCTAAAGTAGACACCTACATTAAATCAGGTCAACAGCATTGCAGACTCCACTGACCATACTGGCTAGAGGTTGGTTCACCTGTCTGCACCGGACAGCTACTGCAATTTGTGGCAGCCTAGTGTGTTGGACATCGACAGGGTGTTAGGGCCTGAGCACTTTCCTCTTCTAGGTGGTTAAGCCAAGGAATCCAGATTCGGGTCACAATTCGAGATTGGGCACAGACATAGCTGCTATGCTGCTGCAGTGTAGCACAGGCTGGGGCTGGTGGGAAAGCCTCAGCTTAAAAGCAGCTCCCAAGGGAAAGGAGAGGAAAGTCCTCACTTTCAATACTTTGGAGGATCTCCAGGGATACTCGATGCCAATGTGTGAGCAATTGAATTTGGCCCTGAATGATTATGTATCCAACAAGATTATCCACTTAGCTGGCAAATATTAATAAATCTGTCAAGATCTTCAGTGGTATTTGTTTATACCTCTTTGAAGACATGGACAGGGTGCTTATGAAAAGGAATTCTGAAAGCAGTTGTCTCCATAACAATGATAAGACAGCATTTTCATATATACATTATACATAAAAATGATCATCACCTTGTTAGCAGTATAACATTTTCAGAACTTGTAAATGATTGCATCTTGCAACCCGGAGAAGCATAGATTAAGATATTTCTACACACAGAAGTTGCCAGGCAGAGGCAAGAGTTCAGTTGTATCCAGTTTTGTGGATTTTGTTGTACTAGAGTGTTTCAAGCTCTTTCTTGTATTCACAAGACAGAATTTCTATTTAATATAAATAACATACTGGTAAAGAAAGTTTTGGTGTTTCCAAAGCTCTAGAGTGCAACTAAATTTAGTATAGCCATATAGCATAACATCTGTTTAATAGTGTTATTTTTCTTATTACTGAGACTCGCAGAGACTAAGCAATTTATTCTTTTGTCACCATTACTGTACCAGTGTGCCAGTGCTGTCACAACTGCTGGGGCTGGTGGGTGAAAGTATTTCCTGTACAAACAGAGCTCTTGGAAATGTTCCAGCATTTAAGCTGTGCTGCTTGATAAGAGAAGCAGGTTAACTGTGTTGATAGCAGTCAAGCAGTAATGCAGTCACCAGGAAATCGGAATAACTTGAATAGTGTTTGGATTAAGTTACCTCAAAGCTTCAGAATAGAATGGGTCTCCCATAGAATCACAGAATAGTGGAGGCTGCAAGGGACCTCTGGAGGCCGCCTTGTCCAACCCCAGTGCTGGAGCAGGGCTGCCCAGAGCCAGTTGCCCAGGACCGTGTCTAGACATAGGTCCTGTGTCAGACTGCCAGCCCAGCAGGGATGTGCCAGATATTCTGGGGCACTGAAAAGGCTCTATAAGCCTATGTTTAAGTGACTGAGTCAATCCCAAGGGAGCCTAAAGACGGCAAGCTGATTAACTCTTTAGGCTTCAGCCCTCTTATCGTCTTTGTAGCCCCTTACTGGACTTGTTCCAGTATATGAATGTTTTTCTTGCACTGAGGAGCACAGAAGTGGACACAGGGCTCCAGGGATGCAGTCTAACAGCTGATGAATAGAGAGGGAGAATTACTTTCCTTGATCTGCTGGCTACACTCCAGCTAATTCAGCCCAACACATGGTAGGCTTTATTTGCTGCACTGGCTCACTGCTGACTCATGTCCAATTTGTTGTTCACCAGGACTCCCAGATCCTTTTCTGCAGAGCTGCTTTCCAGCCAGCCATCCCCCAGCCTGCACAGCTGCATGTGGGTTTTCCACCCCAGAGGCAGGACTCTGCATTTGCCTTTGTTGAACTTCAGGAGGTTTATACCAGCCTATTTCCAGCCTGTCTACGTCTCTTCTGTCTACTCCAGCATATCAACCGCTCCCCTGGTTGGGCAATATCTGCAAATTTAATGGGAGAGTGCTCTATCCCGTCATCCAGATCATTAATAAAGATATTGAACAGTACTGACCTGAGATGTGCCACTAGTAATTGCCAGAACAGGTGGTACCAGGATGCTCAGTCCATCTGTCCAGGTGTTCTCCAGCCAGCCACCCCTGCCTCTACCCTGCTCTTCCTGGCCGTGGAAGCAGGTTTGACTCTTACAGAATGGTCAGAACAGATGGATTTGGTTTACTGTCCTGCTCCAGCTGCAATAAACAAGCCCAGGGCTGTTCAACAGGTACTTCCAAACTTCTGTATGAAACATGCTTGGAAGAAAGAAAAATTGACATTATAGTCCAATGGCCATGCCCTCCCCACAGGCACAGGTCAGGTTGCACAAGTTTAGTTATTATGTTATTTATGCAAAATGGAAGCGCTTCAGTGGGCAGTGTCTGGAAGAGATTTATCTTTTAATACCAGTCTGGCTTTTAGTACACAAATTTGGTGGTAGGAGAGTTGAATTGAGTTCTCTGTTTCGGATCAAGAAAAGGTGATTTAGAGGCAGATGTCTGCTCCTCAAGTGAATGCCCAAACAACACACAGACATGACAGAAACTGCTCTGAAAAACTATCAGAAATGTTTGCAATACTTATTTCATTTTCATGAATCTGTCTTACACTGTTCATCATTGGTACAGGCTTTTGAAATACAACAGAGAACACTGAAACACGTCCCTTTGGAGCAGCCAGGATCAATTTCTTCTCAGAAGAAGCTAGCAGCACTGGTTAATGTCCAGCACTATCTGAATCAGAAGGACTATGTACAAGCTACGGAAAGCTATAAAAATACATTAACATATGCTCCAACAGATAGTAAAGAAAGTATTTTTTAAAATCTCAATCAACATCTCATTCATACTATCTATACACAAGGTAAGTGAGAGAATTTGTTCTGTTAGTGTCATGTCCTCAAAAATACAGAAAAGGAAATACTGATTTTTCAAAACCGTACAGTTACCATGGGTGAATTCTTAAATCATATTTCTGACATTTGAACGGAATAAGAGGCAAAAAGGAACACAAACACGAAAAGGAAATACAGGCATGTTAGCCATTTTTGTACTTATTTATCCATTCAATAAAATGTATCAAATTAAATAATATTTTAAAATGCATGTGTAATATAGTAAATCATCAGAAGGCAGTATCATATTACAAATGTAAAAATCAGGTCACACTTACAACAAAGAAAATTGCTCAGGTATCATTTTCTACTCACAGTAAAAGGTAGTTCTTAGAGCCCGTAAAGTATTGGTTTGGAAAAACTCCCATTTACATTTATGAATGCTTGATTCTCAGGGCCCTTAGCTGGCAGAAAATAGCCCTGAATTAGATATGAATTCCTTCTATGCCTTTACTGAGAAGTAATGATATGCAACATATTACAAGCTTTAATGACCAGCAAGCACATGCAGCTTCATTTAAATAGCACCACTATATAACATTTTCCAGGATTACACTGATTTTCAGAGTGGCCATCTTATTATTATTTCTGTTTGACTTCCTCCATGTTTCCTCTATTTGTTTATTCATAATAGAAATAATGTTGGCGTTGTCACTTCAGATAATTAATGACGATGCACAAGAAAAATTGGTAAAGAATATCCTTTGCTGATTATTCATCATTACTTGGATACTGCAATATTTGTGCTAATGGGGAAATCTATCTTTGATTTAATTATAGAAGCAGATTAAAACTGCGTTGGAGAAAATTGATCTATTCTGTTTCTGTCTTCTATGATAGAACTCAGCAGAGAGAAAATAATAGGCTCTTGATACTTATTAAAATAGTTATCTAAATACTTAATTTTTAATTACTTCTTATTTTCTCAGGTAATACTGAAGTTGGCTTATTTTAATTTGGATGATTGATTGTCAGGGTCCAATAACTGTTTTCCCAGTCTACACACCAGCACACTATTTTTACATGGAGGTACTGGTAATGAAATTGCTGTCATGGTAGATTGGCATCACTGATTTTTTTTCCAGAAAAAGTCATAGAAAAGGAGTGAAGTAATGGAATGATGAAAATCAGAGACCTGTATCCCCCAAATTTAGTCTTTGTAGGAGAGAAAAAAATATTCACTCTATACACACATATGAAAATAGAAGAAATGTTTGCTTTCTGTGGGTAATGCTATGCCAAAATGGTGACATTGATCCATCCACTACAGTGTGACACCTAACGATGGGTTGGGACCTCTCTCTTCCTAAAAAGTGGAAATGTCCCACATGCTTTTTGGTATGGTATTTATTAGATTTTTTGTTATGTATTCTGATAATATTTAAAAGAACTAAATCTGGAATATTGTTTAATGCCTGTTGTCATCGTTTAACCCCAGCCAGCAACTCGGCACCACGCAGCAGCTCATTCACCCAGGGGGATGGGGGAGAGAACTGAAAAAAAGGTAAAACTGGCGGCTTGAGATAAGAACGGTTTAATAGAACACAAAGGAAAAAACTAATAATGGTAATAACAACAATAATAAAATGACAATAATAATAAAAGGATTGGAATATACCAAACAAGTGATGCACATGCAATTGCTCACCACTTGCTGACTGATGCCCAGTTGGCTCCTGAGCGGCGATCCTCCCACACCCAGTCTCGCCAGTTTATATACTGGGCATGACGTCCCAGGGTATGGAATCCCCCTCTGGCCAGTTTGGGTCAGCTGCCCTGGCTGTGTCCCCTCCCAACTTCTTGTGCCACTGCAGCCTTCTCGCTGGCTGGGCATTAGAAGCTGAAAAATCTTTCTTTACACTAAACATTACTTAGCAACAACTGAAAACACCAGAGTGTTATCAACATTCTTCTCATACTGAACTCAAAACATAGCACCGTACCAGCTACTCGGAAGACACTTAACTCTATCCCAGCTGAAACCAGGACACCTGTTCATATGTAGGGCTTTTTATTTCTGCATCTCCTTTTATTTTTACAAGTTTTTATCTTCTAGATGATAGCAGATCTCATGTTAAAGAAACAAAAGCATGAACAAGCAATAAACCTTTACCAGAATATTGTGGAAAAATCACCAGGTGTATAACACTAAATAAGCTTGAAGATTGTGTGTTTGTTCAGATTTCTGCTCTAAATTTTAAAAAACTAACTTATGAAAATGTGAAAACTGTTTTCTTAATTTCACCTACAGGATTTTCCCCTTCTGACTAAAATCCAGGATTTCTCAGGACTTTCTGTAATGTAACATATAGAATATAAATAGATATGAAGTTTTCTGGAAGAGCTTTCTACTTAGGAAGATAGAAATGTCAGCAGCATCTGCATTTTTTTGGCTCTGTGGCTCATTATTTCTTTTAAAAACCTTACCCTCTTCCCAGGAGATAAGCTATATTGCTGTATCTTATAAATTACAGCCCCCAAAGCAAAACAAAAAAATTATGCATTATTTAAGTCAATATTTAAATTTTGCCAGATTTGAAAGCATCTGAGATTTTGTAAGTTAGAGATAAAATGTACTTTATTGCTTTATAATTTCTAGGTAACTTTTCAGCTCTGGAAAGGTTAGTCGATTTGCTGAGAAGTGGCAGCCTTAATAGAACTGCATTTTTCTTTGAAACGATAAAGAAACATAATTATTTTTGGAACCTGCATATAACTACTGCAAAGGACTCTACTGCTGGTAAGGCATACAAAGGAATATTTGTGGATTTTCGATTTTCAGAGCAGTGCTGCAGAACCTCTGTGCAGTTTATGACTGCTTTAAGGCTCAGTTTGTTAAATGTTATTTCTTCATGTGCACAGAAATGAAACCAGTGTTTTCAGATTTCCTTATAATTTAAAGCTGGTAAAAATAAAAACTTCTTAATAGCTCAAGAGTTCTTTTGGAAAGTACTGGAGCATGAAGATGGGGAAAGCTATATGTGTATTGAAATAGGGTACTCCAAATAGAAGAGAAGTATGTTCATTTGAATATATCAACTGCAGACACTTAACACAAGAACTTTGACTGTAAATAGTCCTCCATCTGCAAACATTAGGAGACAAATCCTGGCTTAAACTATTTCAGTGAGCCAGGATGCTGCCCAAGATGTTATTCTATAATGTAGTCTGTAAGACAATTCAAGTAAGTCCTGTAACATACTGTAAGAGGCACCTGTTTATTTTGGGGATCTCAAAACATTTTCTATACATTTATGTTAGACACATGACCTCTATATTCTACAAATGTGGGGTTTTACCCATTTTTCAGTTGCATATATAAGTCCAGGTAGTTCTTAGTCTAGTTTTTGGCTTTAGGTCTTTTTGGCATTTGGCTTTAAAATGAGAGATTATAATTATAATTATAATTATAGTGACATCTAATATGTACCTGTATGTGATATATTTACATACAATTAAATGAAACTAATTTGGAATATATAATCAATCTGATAGTGAGAAGTTTCCTTTTACTGCATAATTCAGAATACACAAGCCCAAATTGTTTATAACTGGAATCTCTTTAATTTACATTTTTAGTGTTTTCTTTCTGACTTGATTGCTCAGAGTAGGTCTCTACAAGCATAAACGACTGGGATGTATTAAATATGTGAAGATGCAATAGAGAGTAGATGGCACACATCTTTCAGCCTGCACTGGACTGTCTTTGTAACACTGAATTAAAAGCTTAATAAAATGTTCATTACATAGCTGTGCAATTTTTTTACTTCTGAACATCAATGACTACATGGTACAAATACAAACCCCTTAAAAACTTGCTGTGCTGAAATGGGAAGGTCCTGCTCTTCCTTCTGCCTTGCTTCTTGCCACATGGTCTTACCTACCTCTTTGCACAGGCTCTGAAAATCATCCAATTCTGTACCTGCCTGATTCAGCTTTCTAGAATGACAGAGATATAACCAGCAAAAATATGAATATATTTTCCCTGGGTTAGTGAATCAAATCGTTTTACCATATGAGAGGAAAAGTTTCAGAGCTCAAGGCAAGCGAGGACCTTGTTGCCAAGATCAGAGTGATAACAAGTCACTTTTTCTGTAGCAGCAAGCTGTTCAAGCAGCTCAGCCGTATATGTAACATTACCCTTGGCACAGCTGATGGAGCTTGCCCGATCATCCATTTTGAGCTATGTAAGTATGTGTAACTGGAGAGTGCATGAGCCAATACCCTGATGTGGTATGCTACTCTAATTAATTATCCTTGCCAGTTGCTCAAAGGTGTTCCTTCCAGACCGCAGTTGTTTGTTAATGGAAATGCTGTTCTTTATGAATATTGCTTTTCAATATTTTATTTGTCATCATCACCACAGTACGGGTGTATCTTTGTGAATTGTGTTAAACAACATAGTTAACACCTGGCATGACCCATCTATTCTCTTGCTCGCTGTGTCACAAAGGGAGCACTGTGCGTTTAGTAGAGCTTGTGGTTTTGCTAGGATTTCAGGGTGAGAGTGAGAGCATCAGCTTTGATGTTTAAGGTACAAGTTTGGAGAAATGTAGGCATCTGTGTCCCAGAAAGAGCCTTGAATTGGCACGTTTCCAGCAACACATACCATTGACAGAGTTTAAATCCATTCAGTACCTAAACGAAACAAAAGTACTTCATTAATTGCAGGAGCAGTCTGTCTATGCATATAAGCAGAAAGTACGTACTTAAGCAGTCATGATTCAACGCAAGAGTTGTGGTACTTGGGGACTAGTAAACAAACTCGTCCTTCTGGAGGGCTAACTTCCTCCTTCCTTGGCAGAGTTTACATGGTTGGTGACTGATTTGTTTCTTTTTCAAATGGTTGATTTTGCACTAATCTGTGCATCAGAACTGGCAAATAGACGATCTGTCAAACTGTAAGAACTATAAAACTATAAATGAAAGAATGGCATATGTATGAGAAAACATCCATCAGTATATTGTAAAATAAGTTAAACATCTATCTGAAGAAATTCATACACTTACTGTTTATAAGTTTGTATACTGCAAATATTTCAAAAATCTCTTTTTCTAAAAAGACTTTTCTTTTAGATGGTGCTTTATATGGGTAAATATGGAAACTTCATATTGAGAAGATTGATCACCCTCTATGCTATTCAAACAAGCACAAGGAACAATCTATCAACAATATGCTTCAAGTTTGTCTAAATCCTCTTAGACTTTGGCTCTTCAGGTGCCACATGACCACAGCTTTTCTGACAGACTCTTTATAACTTATGGAAGTGATTTTTCTGCTTTGGTGAACTCAGCAATTTCTTCCATTTTTTGGGTTAAGACTACCTTCCTGAGCAATGCTTTGTCTCAGTCAAATCCAAGACTTCTATTTGTAGGGAAGTCTGTAAGGTAGATTGGCTGTTGTCTTGAGGTTTTCCTGTGCATTTTCATTTAACTGTCAAGTACAGCAACTAGGTCTTTAGCATCATATCCTGAAGTTGCACAATTGAGTTCGAGCCTCTCTTCTCCTGCAGTCCTTTTCCTTACATTTCTCAGGGCAGGGAGGAGATTCCAGTTAGAACCCACTTCTGCAGGTGAACATCTTACCTGGAAATGTCAAAACCCATCTAAAACTAGTTCAAGAGCAAGGTTCCTAATAGCTATTTGCTAATATTAAAGAATAGAGGAGGCTGGGAAACCACTGAGGATTTAAGGAACTTGAACACAGTAATTCAGAAACTGTTATTAAAGATTGTTATTGGTAATCCCCATTAGGAAGTCTGGTTTACTATCTTCTCATCGTCAGTCAGGTTGAATTATGTTTGCTTACCATGGGTCAGAACCATGTCCAGTAGAGAGCTCTGTTGCTCAATTGCTTTGCTGCGTCCAGACTTTTCAAAGAGGTGATATTGCTTGTCACATACTTGAGGGCAAAAAGATTAATTACTTCACTTTGCGTCAGCAGCAGGCTTACAAAGGAGGCATCTGGACGGAGTTTCAGATGACAAAAAAAATCATTCTATTAGTAAATCAAATGGGTGGTACCCATTCTTTATTCCTGAATCCAACTGGCAAGACACGTCTCATGCCCATGTGATTAAACTCTTTCATCTTTAAACCAGAGTGTGTGCAACCTAATTGCCTATTGGAATAATTCCTGGCCCATATTATGCACTAAAATGTGACCAAGTATTGTCTGAGACTGTGGTGGCTGACACAGGGCAAAACCACACCAGGAATTGTGCAAACAGTTTCACAATATAGACAGCAGAAGGAAATGCCAAGCCATTAGCTCTGGTGCAGTTTAGTTCTTGGCATAGAAGGAGCTCTGAATCTGAAGATAAATGTAGAAAAGTTCCCTTTAAGCCAGCTAAACCTCTGGAGTTCTGGCTTTGACTTGGGCTCGATGATATTGAAGATACAGAGCATAGAGTTGGTCAGTGTACCAGCTCTCCTGATCACTTCATCAGTTGATCAGCATGGATATGTCAATTCTATAGAAAGTCCAGGGTTTTCTTTATCAATGGCAAGCATGGAGAATGGATGTATCAGAATGCCTTTAAAATTATCTTTGCTACCCTAGTTAATAGTCACGGTTGCCTCCTTGCCTGGTCGGAAGTTCATGCCAGTGATCTGAAAGCTCAAAGTTTGTCATGCTTGGGAATATCCCAAAGCCCTACATGAAGAAGATCCATCAATCACATAGTAACAAGTAACATCACTGATATAATATCACTAAATAAGGCACTGCAAGGATCCCTTCTTCTTTACCAGCAAGCACTTAGCATCAAGTTTATCGGTAAGTGACTTCCCTGCCAAGAGCTTCAAACCTACTAGTGGAAGGGCTAATTTAAAGCTGATGACCATGAAATGGGGAGTAGGGGAAGAAGGGATGGGGAATTGTATCCTAAGAAACATAGCTCAAGCAAGGACCAAGAGCAAGGGCCTGAGCAGCAGGCCCAATGGGTACAGTCCCAGATGAGGCTTCTCTGTTGTTTTTTCTCATTTAGTATTTTCTCCCGAAGTAGCAGGTTTCCACAGAAGCCTGATCCAAGGCTACAGCTCCATTATATCAGAGCTGACCCTGAACACAGGCAGCTGAACACCCCAGGGTTGCAGCACCTGCTGGTGCACTCAGGACCCTTGCCAAGAGGGGTTTGCCAGTAGAGATTCAGCTGATCCTAAGCTGGCCAAGGACCTTCTTCTGGTTTGAGGGTATCCAATGAGTCCAAGAGCCCTGCCCATCATTCCAGATCTTCTTGTACTAATTGCAAGCCAGAATTGCCATCCCAGGCTCTGCCATCCCTGTTTAATGGTGCTGGTGTCGGTTGTCCTTCTGGATGAGAGCACACCTGCAACTTCTCAGCAAGAGAAATTCTGATCCTCAGTCAAAAATTGCTTTGCTGTGCCTCTAAGTACATATGTCCTTCAAATGCTGTCATCTCAGACGCTTTTGTCGGTTTGGCTGAAATATCAGGCACTGCAAAGATGGTTACCTGCAGCTAAACTAGATGGGCATCTCTGCCAACCAGTTGTGAATACTTAGCCACCACCTTGACGTCGACAAGTGGAGGCACTCAGCCTTTTTCTGCTCTTTAGGTTGAGTTTCCTGAAATGGGCTGAAATTCTATTCTTTGAGATATGTTTTTGTATTCGTGCATGTCTTGCTTTGAGGCCATAAGTATTTTTCCAGCAATTGTGATGTTGAGAGAAACAGATATTGTAGGATGTGTGCCTTTCTTTTTACACCAGCATGAATGACACGAGAAAGAAGAAAGGAGGGAAAACAGAGGAGGGTGCCTTATAAGTTCCCCTGTGCATACTACTGAGATAAAGGTTTGTCAGTCTTGAGTGCATGAGCTCATACATACAGGAAAAACAGGAATGTACAGATTAACAACACTCTTAGAAATAGATATAGAATATTAATATCTAACCATTCTTTTTTAAATGTCTTTTCATTTAAAAGAAAACAAAAAGGAAAAAGTAGCACTTCTGAAAACTTCCATGCTTGCAAGACCTGGAGTATGATTAAATTAGCTATAAAACAGGTATGCAAATAGTACCAGTTTAAGGTGATCAATTTCTAGTCTGGGAAACAGTGACTTATGGGATATTTAGAAAAACAAATGCGTAACCACTCTTTACATATAGGGTAGTTAGAAGTTATAGACAAATATGTCTATTGCTTTATATTAGTTAATATTTGAGAAATTAGGAAATACCATATAGAATTTAATGTTAAAGTAATTTAGATAAGAAGAAGGAAGTGGCACAACAGGGTGTAAGAACAGCAGAAAAATTATTAGAGGAGTTTTGTCCTTGTTTGCAAGAGGGCCCAAAACAGCTAAAGATGCTCTAGAACTACTGTTTAATGTCTACTACAGACATACGCAATGTAGAAAAAGCTCTCAGTGTACTTGTAGAACTGGCAAAAAAATTAAGAAATCCTTTAGATCTTTTCATACACATTCCTTTCTATTATAAATTGCTAATAGACTCCTGCTTTGCTTTTTGCCTGTTTTTTTTTTCCACAGTGAATAGCATTTTCTTCTTAACTTTAAACTAAAAGCTTTGGAATGGAATTAATAAGAGTATTAAAATATTTATATATGAATGTGTTTACTACCTTTTTCGTGTTGAGCAAGGACTAGAAGAGACAGAATATAGGCTATTTATCTTGTACTTTTTTCCTTTTTGCTTAAGGTCAAAGTGAACTTTTCCAGTAAACATACTGGGTGAGATTCTGATGTCATTAATACTAAACTTTTCCATTGATTTCAGTGGAGTTAGGAGTACCAGTATTTATAAAGCTTCATAGACTAGTTTTTCTAAAGCATACAGTTTGCTTATAGAAAATTACACCCATATACTCTTAAGAGTTATGAAAACTGTGGCTTTCAGTAAACTGCTTTCTAGCATAACAGTTACTTCAAAAAACTGAAACGAGATTGAATTACGTACTGAATGTTCTGCAGAATTTGGAGGCAAGATCAAGCTACTATGCTGTTAAAAGTAAATAAATAGGACATTATTTCTCTAGATTTACTCTTTCAGTTCTGTGTTGTGCATAAATTTGAGTTATTGGTATTTTGCTCCTTTCCCAAGATATTCAATATAGTCAAATCAATATTGGGAAATAGCAGTGTGAAACTACAACTAGCTGAACACTCTGGTCCTGATCCAGCAAAATATTTAATTACATGCTTCTCCTGCATGAATATGTATACTTAATGATTTTAATAGAGCTATATGAATGCTCAGAACTAATCATCAATCGTTATACATATTAAAGGGGGTAACATGTTTTGCTACTTAAAGAAGCCCTTTGACCTTGATTTGATTAACAGTCTTTTGAATAATTAAGAGTTTAATCATCCAGATTCTTCACACTGCATTGAGGAAACATGTTGTCCTATTGACAGCACCCAGCTGTAAAAGGTTATTCCTGGAAATTTTATCTTTTCCTGTAACATGGGAGATGGTTTTCCTTTTGCATCTTCTGTGCTCAATGTTCAGACAAGCTTAAAAGCTTTTATAGGTGTTTTAATTATAAGTACTTTTCGTTCATATATTCCACCTAGTTTGTCAATAATATGTTGCCCTAATATAAAGATTTCATATATATAAACTCCTCTATGTTATGAGATCCTAGGGACCAGTCTGTAGGAATTCTGGTGCAAGATAAAAAGTTAAAAGTGCAGGTATATGTTCAGTGGTTTTTAATGCTACATTGGGTGTTTACTATAATGGCGTTACTGAGGTTTATTTCACAATCTGTTAACAACCTGTTCGGTTTTGCATTAGCTTTTTGTAATACCACAGTGCAAGATACGATACGATCACTAATGTATGAAGGGAGACCGCTGTAATGCACGTGATTTATATTTTCTCAGAAGGAAAGCATTCAAATTATTTTGACAATGACCCAAGCCCATGTGATATTTAAAACAGACTGCCAAGGCCAGAATTCAACAAAAACAATTAGCAAAAGTAAACTGGACATTGTCAGATGCTGAAGAGTGAGAAAAAAGCGGGGTGTTAGTTATTGTTACTCATCTCCCAGTTCATTGATCCTTATGTACTGGTTTCCTCTCCAAATAAAACATGTACTGAAGCAGTACCATGTGCCCAGGACCGTGCACCCAGGACCTGTGCCAGCATCTGGGCTCTGAAAAGCAGGGTGACCTGACAGGCTCCTTTCCCATGAGTGCAGTGGCTGCGAGCGTGTTAGCCCTCATTTCCCAGCCCCGGGGACTGTGAGCCCACCAAGTGTTCGGCACTTTACTTGCAAACCAGATAAGGATCCAAGATGCATAAGACCTTATTACCTAGCAAAAATTTTTCCTGGAAGATCTGGTTTTGGGGGGTTTCCTAACACAACACATTACACATTAATCCAATTAAAATATCTAGACAGAAAAAAAATTGTACCACAGGTCACATGTTCATCATCTTAATGTTTTCTGGGATATCCTATTTTACCTCTAAATCTGTTGTGGTATCAGCTCTGAAATGCTGGTTTAATCTCAGACTAACCTCAAGAAGATATACAGGTACTAAACAACTATTTTTTCTGCATCTCTTGAAGGTTTCAAACTTGCTTTCCATTACCTAAAAGATAAGAGATGTCTGGAGGAGATGATAGAAGTTTGTCATGATGTAAGCCATTCAAAAGACTTTGAATTGCATCATGAGAAACATAGTTTTTTGTTTATTATTAACAGTCTTTTTTTTTAACTAGGTTTTGACACTCTCTCGAAGTTATCCAAAGATTCAAGAAGATTTTAGAAAAGGCACAAGCAGCAATCAAATCCTAAAAATAGGATTTTAATACAAAATGTTTAGCTATTAGAGATGGCAGTAAACACTAGAAATAAATAAAAAAGTTGAGTAAATATGTACTTTAGACTTTTTAATTAACATAAAATTAAAGTTTTAATTTTTTAAGAACCACATGGGAAGACAACTGTTTAAGAAAAGAATAAGATGACTCAGACATGAACACTAAAGTGTGTGTGTGTTCAACAAGGGAGAGCTTTGGGTTCACCAACAGGGAACATCATTACATTTATCATGGCTGTATTATAAAGATGATTCAATTTTAAAGACAGTGGATATCAGACCCTCTCTCTTGCAGCCAGTTATATTATCTGCTCAGACTGAAAGAAACCTAAAGTGGCAGTAAATCAGGTTTGTCAATTTTAAACATCCTTTACCTGCCCCGATGGTGCAGAAAGGATTTATATAAAACCAGTAGGACCATCATGTGCAGTAGTCTGTGTTAAGAACATTATGAGACCTGCCATCTCCCGCAGCCTCCAGGGCCCGAGATTTCTCCTGCCCAGCTGCTGGAGCCCAGTCTGGTGTGCCCTCAGCGGGAACACTGGGCCCCCGTACCTGCTGTATGATCTCCTACTTGCCAGCTAGTCCAGCTTGCTTGTCCTGCACAGCCCCCTTGAATACCCTAAATCCTCAAGTTCATCTTCTTTTTCCCTTCTTATCAGTAGCACTGCCCAGGTTAGCTCTCTCCAAAGCCCAGCTGTGGTTCCTTAATGGCCCATCAGTTACCGTCTGGAGACTTTTGGTCTTCATCTTAGTTACCCCTTCTCTACCAGGTCTGTGTCTCTGTGTTTTGTTTATCCCTTTCCTTTTTACTTGTTATCCCCTCTGAACTAAAAAGGTCCTTGATGAAGCGGACGCTTTCACATTCCACGTTCCCTCAACAGTCCATATACCAAACTTCTTTAAAAATCACATTCAGAATAGAGTTTATGTGTGCATTATAACTTGCCTGCACCTCAGCTGCCTAATAAATTTATCAGGTAGCATGTTTCCTGTATGCGTACATCACAGTATATACTAACCCTACAGTTACTCAGTTACTTGCCCTTTCCATCAAACATTACATGAAACATCAGTAAATATGGGTTAAGTGTGTGTATTTTATGAGCCCGACCTTAAATTTAATAAACATTTTTACCATTAAAGTGAATATACAGGCATTACGTCATGTCATTTTAAATTTCCAGTGTTGAAATGTGATGTTTTCTCACATGCATTTTATGTTTCTTTCTTTCTAAGAATTTCTTTTGAATCAGATATATTTTAGATGAACCTTCAAAGATATGCTTCCAGCTACAGAGATTTTTGGTGTGGTCTGACAAATTAGC
The DNA here is from genome assembly GCA_026212715.1 of Elanus axillaris. Lineage (NCBI taxonomy): Eukaryota > Metazoa > Chordata > Aves > Accipitriformes > Accipitridae > Elanus > Elanus axillaris. The sequence goes on from JANZLQ010000078.1 coordinate 39,282,515, forward strand.
CATTTCATATCATGCTTACCTTTTTACGGCTTGATAGTACTCATACTGAAATAAAGGCTTCATCCTGTAGCAATAAAAAGAGGAGGAAGGAGTGAAGTCATTTGTCCCTTTATCCTCATTTATTGGTGATTAAGGCCACTGTAGTGTATTTACTAAGAACTGTACGTTAGATCAAGGTTTTGTCAGTATTTTCTGGATAGTGTATCCATAGACTTTTTTACTTGTATAACAGAAGTTTCTGCTTGTGTTGTCCTAATTTGTCACCAAATGATGACAAGCTAGGAATATTTATGGGTTTATTAGTGTGTTTATCAACTTAAACTCAGGTATGAAAGAGAAGGAATATAGAGAAAAAATAATCCTCTGTGTGCAGGAACCTTCTCTAGTCATACTTAATACCTTTAAAACCATCTCTGTTGAGAAGAGGAGTATGTGCTTTATATTAGCACGTACTTAACAATGTGCTTAATACTATCCTGTATAGAGATGTTATGTTGAATTGCTGCTATACAGAAGAAAGGGAATCTTGGCATCTTTGCACCACAAAAATAAAACTGAGGCTTTCATTTCTAGAGACATAGTCAATAAATAAAGATATATGTAGGGCTGAATTGTGTCATGCCAAAGAACCATCTAGCCAATAGCCTAGTGACAGTGGCCGATAGCAGATGCTTAGGAAAGGCATGTAAGAGCAGAGTGGACGTAAAGCTGCACAGTAAACATACACAGTAAACCCTCCCGATGTCTGGAAGCCAGTTTGTGCTTTAGGGCCTCCCTGAAAGATGACTATATCCTCTTCTTTGTGCTCAGTACCTCCCAACAGATCTCATCAAGTCCACCCACATCTCCTTATTTGCTTGTACAGTCCTGGAATCTTTCCCCATCATCCATCCTATCCCTCACAACCTCTCTTATCCTTCTCATCACTCCTAAAATAATCTACTCACCCAGAAAATGCTGCTGTCATCAAAATATTTAATTCTGATGCTCTGAGAACAAAGACAAAAAGGCTATATACTAATTAACTAAACAGTGCTAGATCATTAATTAACTGAACAATACTAGAGCACCAATTAACTAAACAGCACTAGAGCACCAACGCAGACATTGTCCTGCTTTTTCTTACAGTTAAATCTTCACACAGTCCAGTATGACACTGGTTTGCACCAGCCCATAGTCCCCATAGCAACTTTTATGCACGGTTTGGAAAGTTAGCATGGACGAGAGACCGTACTCCATAGGCAGCATGGATGAGACTTCTCTCTTTTAGAGTATAAAAGAGTTTTGCCATATGGACACAAACAGGGCCTCTTGAGCTGGCTTTGTGGTCTGAAAGATGTCCCATTTTGTTTACTGGTAAAGACTTGGAGCACAGAAATTCAATTTTTCCTACGCTTGTGAGAAACCCTGAGATGGCTCTGGCTAGAGATGGTTCTTCAAAGAGGAAGAGTCCTGGACTCCAGCTGCAGGACTGTTCATGTTCTGAAACAAATTTCATAGACCCTGGAGGGTTGTTGGCCTCTGAGATTTAGCAGTAGGTGAGATGTTGTGTTTTGGACGGCAGCTCTAGACTTCAGCATCTCAAGCTAAGCTTCACAATTGGAGCTCCATGGTAATGCCGTGATACCAAAAACTAATCAACCTTCTCATTGCCATTAATGCCAATGTCTATGTTTCTTCATTTCCTCCCCTTACAGTTAAAAGTCCTAACTCAGAAATTCAAGTTTTTTCACCCTGCCAAGTGCTTGTACATGGAACAGCTTCCCAATTCCAACTCTTGAACTACCCTCTCTCCATGCACATATGTCCCGTATGTTCAACTCTTCCACAAACCATATACGTAGAGCTCAGAGCAAAACACAGACAGTCCCTCAAGAGCTCTATGCTAAAACAATGCCTGAAGTGGAGAAATTATGAAAACAGCTGTAATTCATCACCCTCGGTGTAATTTATTTCTCCTTTGGGCATTACAACACAGCCCGATATCAAAGCCACTCAGCTGCAAAATGAGTATGATACCAGGCACATTGCTGTAGACAGCTTGTGGACAAACAATTACTCAAGCTAAATGGCATGATGTCCAAAAGGAGAATAAACAAACAACAATGTTCTTCAACAAAATTATATGTAGGGAACACATAAAGTCTTTGGAAAAATAAATTAGCAATAGAAAATGAGTGAGTTTGCCAGGTCTAACAAGGATGATGAATATAGTGAAAGTGAGTGAAGAGACTGTTTGGCTAGGAGGCCACTTTCTGACCTCCTGGCCAAAACTAACTGGAAGCTAAAAATGATCTATGATGTAAGGGGGAAAAAGTGTTCAATGACTTAAAGAAGGTCTCAGTGCTGAAATATCACACTGAACTTTTTATGGCTTCCAATAAAATAAAAAGGATTTGTTAAAGAGGACTGTTAGGATGATATGGAAAAGGTCCTGCTCCTACTGTATCCATTCCATGGACAGTGGATCCCATTAGCATACCTCTGTGGGTGACCCTTGCTGTCCTCTCCAGTTCATTTCCTTAACTCTTCCTTTTTTACTTGACAGCTGATCTTTGGCTGCAGTTGAAGTTCAAGGTGAGCTTTGCTTCCCATCCAAGCTTTACTTCTCACCCACTGATGACCTGTGTGTCCCAAGAGGATTTCCCCTCATCATGAAAACAAGTCTCTGAGCTTCCACCAGCTACAGGCATTTCTTGTTTTCTTTCTCACTGGGCATGTAAGAGGGCTGTACTTTGCATTTAACTGAAGAACTTGTGCATCTGCTGTGTCTTAGCAGATAGGTGCTTAAACAATTAAAGGGATATAAATCATGATGCTCCACAAGTATGAAATGGTTAGGGGACTGCAGTTCATGGGGATATACAAAAGCAAAACATACATTACAATGGCTTCTTCATTTTTTTCTGAAGTGCTACATCAAGGCAACTGTCAATGATATGATGCAGGTCTTGGCAATATTACCTGGTGCCTCCCCTACCTACTGCCTGGCCCGAGCTGCTTTCCAGCAGCTTGGCAGAAAAGGAACTGGGGTCCTGGTGGACACCAAGTCAAACACGAGCCAGCAGTGTTGCCTTGGGACAAATAAGGCGAATGGTACCCTG
>JANZLQ010000078.1:39303034-39386113 GCA_026212715.1 Elanus axillaris
GGATACACACACACGGGGGGGATACACACACACACACACGTTGGGGGGGGGTGTACGAACGGGTCTGGACCTCAAAATGGATGTGGGTCGCACGGGGGCGGGGAGGGTGTCCCGCAAGGGTTTAGGGAACCACAGGCACAGTTTGGACCCCAAAATGGATATTTGTACCACAGGGGGGTGGGGACCCCGAAGCAGGTGGGGACCCTGCAAAGGGGTTTGGGTACTTTAAGGGGTTCGGAGGCTACTAAGGGTTGGGGACCCCCAGGTAAAGGTTGGACCCCGAAATAGATTTGGGCACTGCAGGGGATTTGGGCCAGACTAGGGGTTGGGGATCCACGGGCGAAGGTTGGAGCCCAAAACAGATTTGGGCACTGCAGGGGGGTTTGGGCCACACTAAGGGACCCCCAGGCAAGGATTGCACCCCAAACAGATTTGAGTCCCACAGGGTGCTTGGGACCCACAAGCAGGCTTGACCCCTGAAAGGGATTGGGACCCTGCAAAGGGTTTGGGCCCCTCCATGGGGTTTGGGACCCACAGGCACTACTTGGACCCCAAAATGGATGTCGGTGCCTCCATGGGGTTTGGGACCCACAGGCACTACTTGGACCCCAAAATGGATGTGGGTGCCTCAAGGGGGTTGGGGACCCATGAGCAGGCTTGGACCTTGGAAGTGATTTTTACCCTGCAAAGGGTTTGGGACCCTATGGGAGGTTTGGGACCCACAGGCACAGTTTGGACCCCAAATCGCATTTAGGTCCCACAGAGGGTTTGTGCCCCACAAGGGGTTTAGGACCCACAAGCACAGTTTGGACCCCAAAATGGATTTGGGCCTCACAGGAGGTTCGGGACACACAAGCAGGCTTGGCCCCTGAGAGGGATTTAGACCCCAGGAGAAGTTTGGTTCCCTGGAAGGTGTTAGGGACCCACAGGCACAGCTCAGACCCCAAAACAGAGTGGGGCACCACGGGGGCTTTGAGACCCGTGGGGGTTTGGGGACCACAAGCAAGAATTGGCCCCCAAAAGAGTTTTGGACCCAAAAAGAGTTTTGGCTCCACAAGTTGGTTGGGATCCAGAAGCAAGGCTTGGCCCTCAAAAGGGTTTCTGGACACCAAGGGGATTTGGCAACTACGCAGAAGGCTTGGCGCCTGAAAGGGATTTGGGCCCTACAAGGGTTTTGGGCCACACAGGCAAGGCTTGGACCCCAAAAGGGGTTTTGGTCCTGTGAGGGGTTTGGGACACACAAGCGAAGTTTGGACACCAAAAGGGGTTTGCGCCCCCCCCCCCCCCCCAAGATGCATAGCAGCAAGGCCTGTCCCCACAGGGGATTTTGGACCCACAGGGATTTGATCGCCGAAAGGTGTTTGGGCCCTACAGGCAAGGGTTGATCCCCCAAGGGAATCTGGGCCCCTAAAAGGGACTTAGGCCACATGGGCAAGGGTTGACCATAAAAATGAGTTTGAGCCCCAGAAGCAAGAGTTGTCCCCCAAAGAGAACTGGGTCCCCAGAAGGGACTTGGGCCCTGTAAGCGAGGCTTGGCCCCCAGAGGGATTTAAGGCCCCACAAGTAAGAGACACGATGTTTTGGGGAGTCCGTTCCCCAGCACAGCTGGGATGGGAGGGATGTCTGGGAGTCTGCACCAGGTCACTCCCCAGCTCTGGTCCCTGCAGTGTTCAGCTGAGGATCTCCACATGCTTCCCATTGACCACCGGGAGTTTTCAGAGAGCTGTACCACTGGGATTAAATCCCTTGCAGCGGTGGGCGAGGTGCAGGCTGACCAGGCATTGCCCAATTTCATTCTGCACTTGGCTGGATTTTCCCTCTACAAGCTGGAGCTGGGCCAGCTGCCAGTGGCATGGTCAGAGTCCCCAGGCGATGAAGTTGCCCGCTCTCTGGGCAGCTCTTTACAATGTAGCCCAGCTGTATCCCACAGGGTTTGGATACAGCCAAGCTGCTGGAGTCCCTGTGTAGGAACAAGTCCACGGAGGTGGGAGGACTTGTCCCTGCAGGCTCCGTGGAGGAGCCTGAAGACAGCCGTACCAGGGTCTCCTCAACTCCACCTCTGTGTCCAGCCTCCAAGGGCCTGCTCACCCCTTTCCTATGCCAAGGTCCCACTTTGATCCTTCACTCACCATAGCTTTCACTCAAAACCAGACGGAGTCAGGTTGAATTTGCCTTGGCGGGATTTCCCCAAGCACTGTACACCCATGCTCCTTTGTAAGCCCCTTAGCTCCAAGATACCTCCCACGCAGTGCTGTGAGCCGGGGTGCTGGCACCTTTTTCCAGGAATATTATTTTACTTGTAAACCTCTTGGGATGCCTTTCACCCTTTTTTTCTTCTTTTTTGTAACACAGGTGTCTCATTTGGGAGGTGTCCGGTCTGACCATGAAGAGTGGGGAAGACGAGGTGAGAGCTTTGATGTGGTACAGATCTTTTAGAGTAAACTGCTGTGAAAGTCTCACCCTTAGTCCTTTCACCAGTGAAAGCTTTCAAACTCTGGGGCTAAAATGCTGGGGAAAAAAAATAATCTGATGCTGAAAAAGGTCCTCATTCACGCCACAGCCACAACCAGTTTGATACCACCGTGTGAAGTAGTGCCACCAGGATTTTTGCTTCTGGTCTTACCCCGGTGTGTGTCAGCGATTCCCATGGAGAGGGCAGCCCCACTGGTCGCCCTTATGGCACTGCTGCAAGGGCAGCAAACCGTAGTGTTGTGTGAGGGTGAGCAACCAGGGTAGACTGAGAACACTTTCAAGCTGATTTTGCTGCTGTGCTTGATGTAACTCTATAACCTCTCTGTTGCCCCACACTTCTCATCTCCAGGGGCTTCACCCCACTACCTGGCTCGCCTCCCTGTGTCTCTCTCCCCAGCCCTTGAAACAATGGTGACAGCTCCCAGCAGTATAGAAGCACAGGAGGGATGTGTTCAGATTTTGCTTCAAAGATGCAAATATCGTGGAGGCAATATGTAATTCTAGATGGTGCCCTGATGACGGGTGGGTCCTGTCTTTGAGGCACGATGGCCTTCCTGAATATGCTGGTGTACAGTGCTCGATCACCAAAGGAGCGGTTTTCCTGAGGTTTCATTTACCATGTTTGGACATGGCCATGATTAATATTTCCTAACAGGAAGACGTCATGCGTGCAGGCTTTCCTCTTCAGGGTTTGGGTCGAGGGTGACCAAGTTCAGGTTATACACTGGCTCCTCACTTCCTCTGCCTCAGAGACTACACCCCGGCCAGCCGCTGCCTCCCCGCCAGCCGCCAGCTGCCCTTGCAGTGGCTGCAGTCGCCCATCACCGAGCCTGACATGGGTCCTGGCGCCGGTGAGGTCTCACCGCACAACCCCATGGGACATGGAGAGCTGCGATATGACGGAACCAGGACACAATATCACCTATCCGTGTACCGTATCTGTGAGGTGAAGGGGGGGGTCATTTGTCACCATCCCTGAGCTGAGTTTGGCATGAAACCTAAGGTATGGGGGAGAGGGGATATCCTGGAAAACAGTCAGAAAAGTTGCCAGCGACCTCCAGGTTACACATTTTCTTTCTTGCTTTTATTATCTTAATGAAAGTAAAGCCACTGTGAGATAGTCCCATGCAGGGCAGACATTGTTTAGCAGTTTAATCACACAATGAACAATTCTGACCCCAAACTGCCCATATTTGTGTGTGTGAAAGAGAAGGGAGATTTGAAACAAAACTTTCACAGTCATCTTTTTGAAGCAGCATTTTTTTGTTGTTTTAAAATCAACATAAAAGCACTACTACATAAATAAGTGGAAGCTTACACAGAAGGCTAAATATCCCTCAACCAATTAAGATGTTTTCCTGTGTAGGTTGAAAGAAGTATCTCAGTTTGACTCAACCTGTATTTTGCTGTTGCGTCTCTGAGCCTCCTTCCTCCAAGAAATGAATTCAAGAGAGAGAAAAAAAAAAACCTCTTTAACCTGAGCCAGGTTGGTTTGGACCTCTCAAGAACCATCCTCCTCTCCCTGTGCAGCCAGAGCAGCTCATGGCTCCTGCGCCCAGGAAAGCCCTCACTCCTTTGGCAAAGGCTGCTTGCAGCACTGGCCCAGAGCTGGTTTCCCTGGCCAGGTGCCACGCGAGTGCTGCTGCAGCGGGAGGAAATTCCCTGCTGACCGGCCGAGGCCGGGATAAGTGGCCTGGCAGAGAGAAGCAGCCACAGACCACGCGCAGGGAGTGGGGAGCCCAGCAGAAAAGGACTGGAGGGAGATGCTGCGTGATGCATGGGGCAGCGAGATGAGAGGTGTGAACCGGACAAGCTCTGGATGTCAAGCTCCTCGTTGCCCGTTTTGTGCCTGCCCTGTAGTTTAGAAGAGCTTTCCCTGGAGGAAAAAGCCTCTTGGTGCTTGGGGATGGAAAAATCAGGAGTATACAGGCTTGGAGATAGGAATTTTTTTCAGGTTTTACGTGCACATCCCAAGCATGGTTCTGAAAGGGCTTACCAGCTGTATCTGGCTATGGATATGTTGCTGGGTACTGTAGCAGCCCATCTTAGAATGAAAATACGGGGACATGGGAAAAGAAACCACCCCTGAACCAGCCCCGCTTGAGCAATCACATGTCCGGCATCACCCCCAGCTGGCCCCATGGCCCTGACTCGCGCTGTGGCCCCAACTCGTCCTGTTTCGCATTCAGATAAAATGAACACTTAGCTTTTATAACACGTTGTGCAATTGCAGGGGACTGCTGCGGCTGCTCAGGGGCTGCCTGTCTTGGTGCCAGCGCTCCTTCCCACCCCACATATCTGAAACACAAGCTGAACAAGGGCATTACGTTATTTTAGGGGTTTTTTTGCCCCCGAAAGATGGACATAAAAGCAGCAAATCAAAAACTTTGCTTCAGCCATGCTCTGGGATATTCATCTACACTGGGAACTGTGGGACGGAGTCAGCTGTGCTGGGGCGGCCTTGGGTGAGTGAGTCTGGCCATGAACACGTGATGGAAGGTGTCCTGCAGTTTCCTCATGGAATTTACACCAGTACAACTCCAGCAGCTTCTGTGAAGCTGCTTCTGATTTGAGCTGATGCTGGAAGACAGTCAGATTTATAGCATTTAAGGCCCTATATGCTCTGCTCTTATACACCTGCTGGGTATTATTTGTGCGTTTTCTGAAATGTGCTTTCTTCATGCATTTTGCTATGCTGTCAATCCTTGATAGAGATTGGGACATCATAGTACAGCGCTGTCCTAAATGTACAGGCACCCTGTACACTTGAGAGAGATGGAGAATATGACCTATTTGCTGGGGAGCGCTGATATAATTGTTAGATTCCCAACAAACATGCAAAAATCATCAACCTGAGTGAGTAAGTGTTAATTTAAAATGCAGGCATGAAATGGGAATTGTGAAAGTGCTGTGTAGCTTCAACCACTCTCTAGCAATGGTTAGCAGCAAGGAAAATGAATGTGACAAAAAAGCGTGTTATCCAGACAGCTGAATTCAAGTGGGGCACCTGTGTCCTCAATTAACCTAACTAATAGTTAACTTCGGTGTCAACAGAAACCCTCGCACCAGGATTTGGAGGTGGGAAATATACGAGTGCTGTGTTTTTCGCTCCTTGACATTTCATGAGTCCTCTGGTTTAGCACTGAAACATCTCAAGTGATGGGACTGTTGCAATTTCTCTTTCAAGGGTATCATTCTCGCACAATAATTAAATCTCTGGCTTTCAAGTGTAATTGCCAATGACAGTGCCTCCAAAGTTGCTTTTTATGCTCGACTGTTCTGTCTCCTGGCAGAAAGGGCTTCCGGAAAAAAAAAGAAGCCAAGGAAGAGTTGCGAGCAGCCACAAAGGCAAGAAGCAGCAATACAAACTCCATCCTTCCCCCAAAGTAGGGACAGCAACCGTCCCTAAACACTGAGGCGGCCCAAAATACACCACAGTCCTAGATGCCTAACGGGCCCTGAAGGAAATGGTAGCTTATAGTACAGCTCCATCATTACCAGGCTAGTTGGAAAATGGTAATTTTTCAGCGCTAGGACCTGTCTCCTGCTCCAGGTTGGTAATTGGTGGTGTTGGCAGTGAGCCAGGCAGCACTCGCAGCTCTGTCTTGAGAGGACAAAAACCTCCATTACTTTATGCTCTCTAATTCTCTCAAGGTGTTCTGCTGTCTATCAATAGAGTCGCCATGAGGTAATAGAAATTACAACCTCCCCAGACTTATTTGTCTGAAAGCGTTTCTTGTAAAAATAATTATGTGAGTCTCTGGAACTGTGGTACATGAGAATGGCAGAAGAGAAAGTTTGCAAATTAAAATGCAACAAAAGTCTCTTTATCGTAAACTACGAGGGAGGCTGGGTGAGAGGATTATTTCCCTTCCATTGGGTTGGCTGGTGGCAGCTTTTAGAGAGGAAAAAGCAATTTTTGTTGTCTGTTTGTCACTTTGCAGTGAAGTTGCTCTAGCCGCAGATCTGTGTAGGGCGATGGGTTTGGCCAGGCACAACTCAGGGTTTGTTCCCTACCCTTGCCACGGTCTCTCCCTGTCAGCTTTGGTAAACCACCACCCTGTCACTTCGGTGGCTCACGATGGGGACATCACAACTCCGATGTCACTTGCTTTGCCTGGCTGCAGGCTGGGGACAGAGCTTTGCCTGTAGGCCCCGCCAGCCCCTGCCCTCCTTGCAAGAGGAACCCTAAAGCCTTCATCGCACCCTGTTCTTAACCAGCAAAACAGCAAAACATCATCCAGAGCAAACATATTTGCAGCGATGTGACAAACGAGCTCTGCAGGAAATACCTGAGCTGTCTGAAAAACTTACTACCCCCCTGCCTCCAGCAAAGGCCGATCAGTTGACTCTGGCATCTCAGCACGAACCTATTTTGATGCAAAGTGTGAGCGAAGTGCCTGGACTGTGAATGGGAAGATCTGGGGCACCCGCACACCTGCCCCCAAGACAGCTGGGGGTGAAGCCTCCAGCACAGGAGAGGGCTGGAGGTCCTGGGGGGCTGCGGTGGCTCCTTAAGCCACTGCAAGTGCTCGTTTCAGAGCAGAGAAGCCAGGATCCAAAGCCAGTGAAAAGAACAATATGGCTAAAGCTCAATTTTCTCCTCTAAAGAAGGTTTTCACAAGCCCACACTATGGGGCAGGGGCATTGCTTTCCCTGGGCAGCTTTTATGATAATTGAGCTGGACAGAAACAGCAGTGAAATACATACATAAACTCTTTATATACAAGCAGATATGTGTGCGTCTCTATATATTTAACTTGATTGACTGAATTCACAGCAAATCTCGCAACAAAAAAATGCTGCTCCTGTGTCACCAAGAGCAGAAGCGGTGTTTGGTGGCCACAGCAGCCATGGGTGACACTTCAGTGCTTTCTTCTTGGTGCCAGAGCTCTGGATGACAGCAGTTGTTTAAAAATGGAAGCTATCAAAAGGGCATCAGGTCTCCATTTCTGTGCTGGTTCTATCTGTGAGCTGTCACTATCCTTCTGACACTTGCAGGATGCCCAGGGCCTCCGGGTTTTAGCATCAGATCCTGGCAGAATGGAAAATTTGCTCTGAAAAGGGTAGAAGTGTGGAATTAGGTACCAAGAGTAAATTATTATTTGCCTTTGTTGGTGCTTTATGGGCTTGATGACAGGTCACGCTCCTTGTGATCAGCATCTGGGCTTCTGAGCCAAATTCACGTCTGCTGTAAAGCTGTTTAACTCCCAGCAAGGCCACTGACATAGTTGCCATGTCCAGGGGTCTCGGTGCTTCCTGGTGTGATTGTGCCACCCTCATTGCTCCTTGAGGAACAGGACCTGGCTCTTTAACCCCAGTTTTACCAGTGGGAAACTGAGTCACCAACCTGGGACCGTCCTTTCGGAGAAGGATGGGCACAGGCATGAGGTTTTGAGGCTGAGCCTATGCCAGCTATTGCCAAGCTCCTCTGATATCAGTGCAGTGGGTAAGCTCCAAAAACAGGGACTCTGAATTACCCCATGCAGGAGCTCAGGTATTTCTATAGGAATCCTAAACCCTCACTGCAGGCACCTACTGAACACAAGTATTTAGGGCAAGCACTGCCCTGCAAGGTGGAAGCTGCATGGGAAAACTACCACTTAATAGTTCATGGCAAAATATTGATCCTTTGGTAATTTCATTGCCAGCCAAAACAGGTGACCTTTAAAATCTGGAGGCCTGACCCCAGAGGACCCAGGAGCATTTCCCTCTCCTATCACCTGCAGCAAGGAGCCAATTGCATCACTTTTGCTCAAGTCCTTTGTGACCAATTCGAGCTTTTCCTCTTTGCCTTCCCTGCAGATCCTGGCACCCTAGCGTGCTGCGCTTATCTCGAAATGCTTTTGAGCTCTGGCCCCTGATCATGGAGCAGCCAGCTGCTGTGCTTTAAAAGGTTACCTAGCCTTCAGCTACCTGCTACGGAGTCTGTGGGAAGCAATTCCTGCTGCAGAGTCAGCATGGGACCAGGGCTGTGGCCCCACCATCTCAGCACCCCTCCGATCTAGTGTGGGGCATGAAGGACAGAGATTGGGGCACAGGCAGACCTATTGCCTCTCTGGGGGCTGCTCTGTCAGAGCCATTAGCCTCCTCATTATAAGTTTAAAAAATGGGAAATTTTAGTGAGCCTCTATCATCAAGGGGTGGCAAACAGCATGGTGGTGGTGGTAGTGTGAATCAGGTCTGGTCTGGGGAGCAATGGTGTGCTGATCTGGCCTCGTGTCCCTGCATGAGGGGACATCTTGCTTTTCGGGGACACTCACCATCAAAAGTATGTATGCCTCCTAAAGTCTGCAGTACTAATGGTCCTGGAGGAGAAAACCTTCCAACTCACACAGCACCCCATTAACTGTGCACACGAACAGCCCCACAAAATAACCCATCCCCAGTGTAGGAGGGAGGGTGATTCGGGCTTTGATGTATCTCACCCCATCTGAAGGTTTTCTTCTCCTGTCATCCTGTAAAACTGAGGAGCTGCATTTATGCTTGTGCCCCTTTACTTTTGCCAAAGAGTAAAAATGAAAATGTAAGAGATATGTATATACACTTACAGATACACTTATTAACGTAATGTATACATAGTGGTGACAACTGTGGGTGGTAGAAACCTCTCTATAAGGCAGTGCGATAAACGTTTGACACCCCATTTAGCAAGAGGCAGAGAGGGTGAAAGGGAGATGAGCATTGTCCTGCTGGGGCCAAAATGCCCACAAACTCATAGGAAATAAGAGCAGCTTGGCCAGGTCCAGCTTAAACACAATCATGCTGCAATTCAGTGAGGATTCAGAAAGGGCAATAAGCCTGGGTCCTTTTGGTTTCCATTCTACTTTTTGAGCTCCTAAGCATTTGCACATGCAAGCTTTTCTCCTCAACTGTGGCAGCTGCAAAAATGAATTCTCTCCTCCAAACGAAAGCCAAGATTACCATGTAATCACTTGACCCCAGGGGACAGACTTTTAAGAAAAGTACCAAAAATGTGGTAGTTTCCCTGCATCGGCAATACGCACATGCATGTCCAGACATAGGATTTAGAGGAAGGCTTTGGTAAGCCAGCATTTGCTACATGTGGTCTGGAGGGCAATGAAAAGAGGAGGCTTTTTGTTTAAAAAATTTTATTTTTGAAATTAATCTACTCAAGACAACAGAAAGAAAAAGATGGCAAGAACAGTATAAAAAAGGAGGCTGAGTTTAATTCAAAAAAGTTAATGTTCCAGGAGGCCTGAAACAGCTTTTTAGGACTCAACTTCTCTCCACAGGTGTGATTTTCTGTTCATCCATTGACCTGGGGAATCCCTTACCTGGCTGGCTCTGCCTATGGTGTGGTCAAGGTTGTATCATGCACGTTGGAGAGCATCACAAGCTTTAACTCCGCAGAAGAACACTGCAGGGGAGAAATAGTGCTTGAAGTCAAGCATTATAATTTACTAACAGATTTATTAAAATCTTATTAGAAGATTATATTTTAAAGTCCGTTTTACACAGCCGTTGCCCCTCTGCTGCTGTCTAATCCTGGAAAATCTTGATGAATGAGTCATTTGCACTTACTATGTATTACACCATCTTATAAGCCTGAGTGTGTTTGTGTTTGCTTCAGATAGTATCAATAGAGCCATAACAGGGCCACAATATGTCACACGCCTCCCCTTTTGGAGCCTCTTTTGCTGTTGGAAGAGAGGTGTCTCAGTGTGGTTTCATGGAGCGGTTCTGGTGTGCAGAGGGACTCAGGCAACATTTTGTTTGGAAATAGCCTATGACTTCCTTCCCCCAGTCCTGATGCTTATGAATAGGTATTTAATGCACGTCTTTGGTAGGTCAGACACATATCACTAAAGGTCAAGGATTTGCAAAAGATGTTCCTGCTTCCTAAAGGTAACCTCAAGCACCAGCGACTGTTGTCCATGAGCTTGCATGTCATGACAAAGAAGACATCTGGCAGTAGTGCATCAGGGATATCTGAGACCACCTTGTTTGTTTGCTTGGTTTTGATATCTGAAGGCTGTGAGTATTAACTGTGATGTCAAGGGCTAGGAGCCTTCCATCTCTGTCTTGTTTGGCTTCAGGACATGATGTTCCTACTTCCATGCCACCATTAAAAAGAGGGTGAAGGAGGACCCGATACAAGGAAATCAATTTCTGGAGCAGTGTTGGTTAGGAGGAGTGCAAACACTGTCATATAATAATTAAAAAAAAAAAAAATTTGATAGGTGTAGAGTGTGGTTTGGTCACAGCTTTCATTCCCATCAGTGTCCTCTCCCTTTACCAGTTGGTGAGTTTCACCATCGCTTTGGTGATGCAGCCACCATGCCACGCTCAAAGCCCCAGGCATGCAGCAAAAGTTCTCTCAGCCCACCCTCCTCCTCCTCTTACCCACCCAGGTGGACTGATAGGGGCAGGAACATGCAAGGAAGCTGCCCAGTCTCCAGATAAGCTCTCCCTGGTTGTGCAAGCTATGTTCTCCTGGCATCCCAGAGCAACCCTGTCCGCTGGGATAATTGCCCAGGAGTCAAGGGAAGAGGCTTGCTCTGAATGTCACTACAGGAGGGGAAAAAAAATGCACATTCAAGGTTTAAATTGCACTTGCTGCAGGGGATGTTTCCATTGGCAGAGTCACCAGAACCAGCACAAATGATTCAAAACATTTTGCTAAATTAAATTCTCAGATGATGTCAGAGCTGAGGCTGCTTTAGCAAAACCAAAAAAGAAGGAAGGTTGAAACCAAAAAGAAGAGAAAAAAAATTACACCATGTGACAGGGAGGGATTAGGAGCTTGAAATTATATTTATAGGCTATCCAATATTTGAAAGCTTGGAAATTCATAGTTCCAGTGCTTTAGCTGAGCTCTAGGGTCCTGCCAGCCTCTTAGTGTAAGTCACACAACACAGCCAGCTGGGCTGGACTCACTAAACTCGTGAAGCCTATTATCCAGCCCTGGGTCTCATTTCCTTCCGGCTCACAAACAAATCCCACTGCCTTTGCGTGCCTCAGTTTCCCCCCCTGTCAAATACCAACAATTCTGTCCTCCGCCATAAAGCACTTTGAGATTTGGCATTGAGAAGAGCAGGGAAGTGTTTTGGTCTCCTCTCTCACGTGGCTCAGCACCTGTACTGTGTGGGTCCTGACAAAATAGCAGACTGATCATTCAAAGATCAACAGCAGCTCTTTGTGTGACCTTTTTTTACACCACCCATTTCTGTCAGACGCGGAAAACCCATGGCTGAGGACAATGCTGTTGAGATGCTATTTTCTTTCATGCCTGTTGCACCTGCCTGTTTCTCCAGGGCTGTGCAAAATAACCACGTCTTTGTCACGGCTCTACTAGCCCACTTCATCTTTATTGATTAATAGGTTATAATCCTCTTTTAGTGAAAACATAACCATGCCCACGGCTAGGGGATTCAGATATCACTGATGGGAAGATTACAGCCTCTTAGTCTGAACACAGAGAGTGAGACGGACTGTCAGAACAAGAGCACTTGTTAAGAGGAAAATCAATGGTAAGCTATTTGGGGAGGGAAAAAAATCCCAACCACCACAAACGCATTAAACACAGGCTTCAGTGCTCCAACTGTGTATAAGCCCAAATTAAACGTGACCATAATAAACTGTTTACTTTCCTTGGGTTTACCCAGTAGAAAGGAGATTCCAGTTTGCTGTAACGCCTGTGACAGTACAAGTGTTGGATCTAGTTTGTGGTAATATGGTTGCTGTTATTAAGTTTTGCTAGAAAACACTTCAGTGCTTTCCCCTCCTTTCTTTGGGAAAGTAAAACAACTAATTGTAAAATGTTAGTTGGGGCTGTAGCCTTGTCTAGTTACTTCCTCGCTGAGGAGTTGTGGTGGCTCATTAGGGTTTGTGAGATGGGGAGATGGAGTGTCTTGCCCTTTCTCTTCCCTTCCTTCCCCCTGTTTCACCTTGCTGAAATCCCATGCTGGGACGGAAGGGACATTTGTGCAAATCGTAGGTACATCCCTTAGCCTGGTGTCTTCTTGATGCCCCAGGCAGTGCTCTCCTTCTTGTCCCCCAGTATTTATAAGCTTCCCCCAGCAGGGACTGCTTGTTATTGCACGAACATCCAGCCTTGAGCATCAGGCAGGGATCAAAATCCTGTACTCTGCAGGCAGCTCACGATGTAGAGAGTACTCGTTTCACCCGTGGTTTTAAGACAATGATGCTGCTGTGAGTTTCTGAGCAAGGGTGCATTTAGGCAGGGGTGACCCTGCCGCTCTGCTCCCTCTCTGGAGCCAGGCTCACTGTAACCAGCCACTTTTACCAGTTGCCAGAGACACACAGAGTTAACAATAAATAATGAAAAAGAACTAGATTTCCTTTGTTATGCAGCTCATTGAATGAGGTTTCCCACATCTGTAGAACTCACCACATCTTTTATGAGATTTGACTGTCAGCAAGATGTTATGAATCCCAGATGTTAAAATATGGATTTATTTATAACTCAGAGCTTATAATAGAGCACTCAAAAAGATTATAACCAGCCCCCCTCCTCAAAAGATCTTCCTGAAATAAAAGTCTTAGCTTTTATTATTTTTTAATTATTCTTGCTACATCATTTATCTTTGGCATTACCTCTTTCAATGTCCTTTAATTACTGTGGCTTTAGGACTGGTGTGCATTGGGCTTCAGGGAGCATTGGGCAAGGAGAGCTGAGCACTGACTCTCCCATCCCAAGTGAGATTGCTGCTGTTTGGAGGCTGGAGGGCAGCACGGGGAGAGAGGTGGCTTGGGGAAAATTCAGCCTCTGGAGTTCCTTGGCAAAGCCGTCGGTTGAAGGCACAGCCAGTTCTGGGCACCTGCAAAACTTGGAGCTGGAGGTGTTCAGTATCTATTGCAGCCCCGAGGAAATGCTCTGGTCAATAAAAAAGCGGTTCCTCACAGCTGGTGACCATTACGCCAAACACAGCGTTGGACATGCCACAGCTGCTATTCTGCCGGAAGATGGAAATGTTTTTGGAACCGCTTTTGGAGCATTTGTTCCATTAATGCTTTCTCCCTCCCTCCTCCTTATTTTTCAGATCACTGCAAGAAAAACCTGCAAGTGAAAGAGGAGGGGGCCCTCCATGGGAAAAGGCTACACTGAGGGTTGGGGTGCAAATATTCCTCTGTATTAATACTCCAGCAATACCTCCAGGTCCTGACCGAAGCTTGCAGTGCTCAGAGCTGTGCATTTGCACACAACAAGACACACGCTATGTCACAACCATCCCACGCTGTAAACAAAGAGGACAGGTCTGAAGGGAAGTATAAAGAATCTTGTTTTACACATGGGGAACAGAAAGTCAGTGATTTTACCCCAGTTCACACAAGAAGCTGGCAGCAGCCTCAGGAATCATGAGACAAGTGCTTGAGGCAGTGGTGGCTGAAAGCAGCCCTCCTTCCTATCCTCCCTGCTCCCTGCCACCTCCCCTGCCACAACAGCCTGTGCCTCCATATTTTTCAGGGGCCTTGTCTAGATTTAGGAAACTTTGCCTCCCATTCCCCTCACTTTCTTTTTTCAAGCTAGGTCATCTCCCAGGTCCAGTTAGGAGAATGGCTTTGGTGCAGAAATAGCAGAGAGCATCTGGCCAAGTGTGACCGTGCCATGAACCCCTTGGATACCACCACTGCAGCCTTTAAAGATCAAACCCACTGTCCACGCTGCAAGTCTGAAAAGTTGCTCCAGCTACTAGACCATGACCAGCCCCTTCCAGCTTGCAAGGGATGGCCTGAAGCAAGGTCAGGGCATGGGATGCCAAGCTCCAGTTGCCAGGCTGAGGGCCATCTGGTCAGACAGAAAGCACGCAGCCCATAAGCCCTGCTGAGCTTAGCTTTGCTCTCATGCCTTACCAGGTCCATGTTTCACTAGAGACGTGGTAGCTTTCTGCAATCTTCTCTCTTGGGCTGGGCAGTTTGGTATTTTAAAGGCAAAGCAGAAAGGAGAATGCCTTGAAATCGAACTTCAAGGTGGGCCTCCCGCACCCTGAGATTTGCAGAGCTGGAAACCTGAACCTTATCTTCGCTGCACCAGCGATGAACTGATGGAAAGCCAGGAAATTGGCTGTCAGTGCTGACACTATACAAATCTCACGGTGCTGCGAGGAGGAACAGCAAGTGGGTAACCGGGAGAAACTACCTGGGCTTGGCATTTCCTGGCTGCTGGGAGATGGTATGGAGAGGACCAGAGCTCTGGTGTAAATCAGCACAGCTCCTTTGGTGCCTGAAGAGAAAAATCTTTGGAGGGAGTTTATGGGACGCTCACCAGCTTATAAATATTTTTTTGGCATATCAATTTGTGTGTCATGAGATTTAAAACATTCATCACCCTAACGTTTTCCATCCCACAGAGAACTCTGATCTGAATATAATACATACTCAGGAAAGTTTGCCAATAGTGTGATGTTACAAAACTTGTGAAATGCCTCGCTTAACCACAATATTATGCATTTTCCAAGCCACATACCTATCTATTACAAGGTCTTTCAGATACAGTTATAGACAGACTGTGGGTCATGAGATCCTGACCTTGGTGTGTTTTTACTCCCTTCTTCTCATGAATTAACTCCTGAACTATTGACTCTCCATTGAATGGATAGCAGAGTTCAGCCACATTTTACATGCAAGCTTTTCCGTCCTGTATCTCAACAACTGCAAACCCCAAGGACAAGTAAATACTTCAACCTCAGCCATAAAATTGATGTGTTGCAAAATGAACAAAATGGGTTTAGTAACTTACAAGGGAGATATCATCAAGTCCATAACGAGCCAGAACTGAGAGTTATCCTGTCCCTCTCCTCAGCAGTGTGGCTGGGAGAGCTGGGAGTAGATCACCCCTTTGCAGGTACTCTGTTTATGCCTTGTATCTTCTTCACTGAAAGCAAAATCCACCTGTGGTTGTGTCAGATCTCAGCCTCGGGAGCCTCCCTGGAAGGAAAAGATTGACTTACTTAAGAATTGAGAGGCTTGCAGGGAGAATAATCAACTTTTAAGCTCTCTTCTTGCCTTCTAGTTTGAGTCTGCATATCACTCCCTGCTACGTTACTGTTCTTTCCTCCACAACTAGAAAGGCAAAAAAATCGTCAATAAAACATAAAGTTCCCAAGACCTTGGGAAGCACAAAAAAAGCAATAAAAGCACAGAAATAATCCAAATTGCCAGTACGACATTAACAGATCCTCAACCACACTCTGCTGCTGTAGCAGGGTGCAAATGAGCACGGTAAATGTGACTACAGCTGCTGATTGAACCCCTATTTCATCATTAAATAAAAGGCGGCCCCTAAAATATAGCATATAACACTGGCATATTAGAAGCTGTGCAAGCTTTTTCTACATTGCACATCCTACTGAGCAGAGTCCTTAAGAAACTGAAATTTTAAAACTAAAAAATAAAAGGTGTAGTTTTCTTTAGAGTTAGAGGTCAGATGGAAAACATAGTTTAAGATCTGGTAAAGAAATTCTCTTTAATATCTGAAAGTTGCTTGGCTGAGGAGTGAAATAGCTTCATATATTCCCAAGGCTCCCTAGCCAGCCTGGCTCTGAAAAACACCCCCCCATGCTCCTCTGACATCAAAGATGAAAAGTTTTAAGCTTTTCATGCTGATTCTTCATGTCTAACTGAAAATTAAAACACAACATCCGTCTCCCCACTCCAAAATACAATAGAGGCAGTGGTGGCATATTAATAAATATTCTCACTATAAAAGATTATGAAGAAATACTAGGCTGAGCCTCAAAGCAGAATATTTCCATTATCTTGGCAGGGAAAAGTCACGGATATGCAACCCCAGATTCAACTGCATAGGGGAACGGAGTGGGACTGAACCCAGCTGGTGGAACACAGGGGTGGTAGGGAGCTGGAGAGACGTGTAGGACGGCTTTGCCTGCCTTCCCGTGTGATCTCTGTCAGGTATAAACAGGGCAATAACACTTCCCTACCCCAGACACAGCTTATCAGGAGAGGTCGGTGATAGATGAACTCAGGTCACATTCGTGCTGCCTACACGTACCGTCACTGGGGCACCTTTGCTGCAGAGATCAAAGCAGCTGTCTGCTACCCCAGGCTGGCAGACTGGTTCCTGCTTCCTCATAGACCCTGTGGAGGGAGGTGATGGCAACACTTGAATTAGACTTGGTAGTAGGTGGTCTGAATGCTCATGTCTACACTAGTAAACTAACCAGAACCAGGGCACAGGATCAAACACTCTCCCATGATCACCAAGACGTTAGCTCATTCCCTGCCATGATTTTTTGCCCATGCAAGCTATCAGGCTCCCAACAGGACATGGTTCGGGGCATGCATGGGGCAGGGTATGTGACCTTATAGGCAAGCCCACTATGTGGAATTTGTGGAAGGGGGCGGGAAGGAGGTAACTGGATGGATATGAGCTGCCTTGTGGGTAACAACATGGATATGAGCTGTGTTCTGGTACTCATCCTTAGGGCCAGAAAAAAGGCTGGGGCAAACTGGCCCTGCTTGGTTTGCTGCTGTAACCACAGCCCTCTGACTGGAGTCAGATATGACGTCTATTAAAAAGTCATATTAAAAGGAAAACAGGCAGCTAAATGGCAACCATCACATTTAGCCAAGCATCAGTTCAGATATGGCTCCTAATGCCTAGGGCTTTACTTGAGCTATGGCCAGTCACATCAAACTCCCTCCCCCATCTAAAAGTCCTTCTTCAAAACCGATGTCTTGGTTCCCTATAAAATCTCAAGTTAAGAAAAAAAAAAGAGAAATGGGGGAGGTTAATATTTCCCCAGGTGTCTTCAGCCAGCCCTTGTGTCTCTGAGTGGAGATCATGGCTATGTGAGTTTGGGACATCAGGCATTTGCCTGGGATTTCAGCCTGCCCCAGTCACATCTGTTCTGTGTGCTCAGCCCATCCATATAGTGCATTTGCAGCAGTCTGACAAGCCCAGGATATTCATGTGCTGCATATTTTTTTTCCAGGAAATCCTGTGAGAATCCTACAAAGCGGGAATAATAAAATATGCATGATACATCAGTGTTCGCTGAATGCGTTAGCCTTTGCTGCACTTCATCTCACTTCTTGCTCTCTCTCCGTCCTGGCTAGAAACTCCTTAGGACATGGAGTGTGCCCCTGAGTTCTTAATATGTGAAGGATACTCTAAAGGGCCCAGCTTGTGGGTATGTCTTCGTCCTCACATGGCTCCACGAAGCTGGCTGGGCTTTCTGAAGAGGAAAAAGTGATTTAATTTAAGCAAGATGGCAAAAAGTGGCTCCTGCGCTTCAAGGCTTGATTCTGCACTTCAATTTCCTTAAGGAGAAAGGATTCTAGGAAAAAGGGAGAACAAACATTAATAGAAGCACATCAGGGAGGACATGCTACATAATGAGCATCTGGATTCATCTTGTAGGCACAGGTTGTTTTGAAGATTAACTCTCACTGTACATGTCCTCAGAAGGACAATAGAAGGTTTGAAGACACATATACAAGGCAAAGCTGATTGAGACTGCAAAGCAAATCAGAGTACTCCCCAGTAGAAGAAGAACCTAAAACTAAGAAAGGTAAAGTATGTCTTTTGTAAGATGCTTCCAGATTTTGGTTTAACATTTTCACTTGAGTTTGCTTCCGTCATTTGCCCACATTCAGTCACCCATTTAATAAAGTTCCTCTTACCAGTAAATCTAAATATACAAATTTTCTCCCATTCAGCTGAAATCCACTACAAAAACATCTGGGTTTGCATTGCAAGAGGTTTCCCCCTCCTTCTTTGCATCCTGCAATGGCCTAGTGACATGGAGAATTTCCCTTTTCTTCCAAAGCAAAACAACACTGTTGGAAACAGTGCTGAGAATGAGAAAATAAGATGTTTTATATGGATATCACGTGCAACCCACCCATACCCTGCTTACCTAATCAAAACCACAGCAGCTTATATTCAAAGCTTGCTTGGGCCCTACTGAAGAGTCTGGAAAGGCCCCTCTCAATGTCCACCATCAAATATCCACTGTTCTTGCTGAGCCCACATGGCTGGAAAACTCCAGGGCTCTTCAGAAAGCTGTGTCAACCAGACATGTGAGCCGTGATAGAGAAATAGGTCAGAGCCATCATGTTGTGGTCTGATTTTCAGTGTGCAGCCAAAGGCATTTTTGTGACTGAGTCTTTAAATGCATGAAAAAAAGGAGGGATGAACCTTAGAGATTCTG
Organism: Elanus axillaris; assembly: GCA_026212715.1. Taxonomy (NCBI): domain Eukaryota; kingdom Metazoa; phylum Chordata; class Aves; order Accipitriformes; family Accipitridae; genus Elanus; species Elanus axillaris. The sequence continues at coordinate 39,321,667 of JANZLQ010000078.1, forward strand.
TGATTACTACTGGCTGGTCTGTGCCTTTTTGGCAGCACAGGAGTACTTCGGTCACAGCGCCTCATGGAAACAGAGCAAAATGTCTCAGGATTGGCTGTGAGTAAGTGCCTAGGGCGTAGTAGCCAAGATAAGGTTCTTGGACAGGAAGGAGAGCTCTTCAAAGGCACAAAGGGAAACCTAACTCCTCTTGAATTTCATGCTTTGGAAAATCTATCTAGTCATAGTATTTTTTGCTTGACAGGCAAACTGAGGCTCAAGTTTCTCCTCCTTAAAATAAGCTTGACAAATTAATTAATTAAAAAAAATCTAGCTATCATGTTCTACTCTTGCTTGTGACACAGTAACCATTAGTGCATTAGTAGATAAATCTATCTGAGCTCAGTGGGAAGTTCATGTGTAGCTGGTTTACATTAAATAGTAGGTCAACATAGTAAAGTATAAAGTTAAGCAAACAAGCAAGTCTGATCAGGACTAGAGAAAACATTAATGTGATTAAGTATGTCATTAATTGATGATTCAGAAGAGCCAGACTAGAGGACACCGCAGAATTACTCCAGATTTATTTTCTATGTTCTTTTTAACTCTTCTGTTTGGATGAGCCCATCTGGGGATTCAGGCACACTACAGAATCTGCCTAATTCCATCAGGACCTGAAAGGCAAAATGACAAAACACAGTGGAGACAATTTCCATGACCTGGCAGATAAAGACTGACCTGCAGAAAAACTGATTTAGCTGTGAATTTTCAAGCAGCTAATTGCTTTGATCCTGGCCTTCTGTCCCAAGTCTAGGAGGCACAGTAGGTTGATTCATGGTCCCTTAGGTATCTCCAGGATCATGGGCAAATATAAAGCTAACAGATTTGTATTTTATTTAGATTTATTAATTGTAAAGCCTGGAAGAAATGATTCCTGGTTTTATCATTCAAATATTATATTTTAGGAAAAAAGATATCTGATCTGTTTTTAAAAAAAGGTATCTATGGATGGGAAATTGAATACAAACCTTAGAAAATAGTTCCTGTAGTTGATAGTTCTCATTGCTGAAAAATACATATCTTGTTTCTAACATGAATTTGTCCAGCTTAAATTTTTTTTATGTCTGATCTTATTATGCCCCTATCAGGTAAGCAGAATATCCTCCTGGGGATCTTTTAATAACTTACCAGAGACAAGTCACCCTTCAGCTGTTTCCTTGCTTTTCTAGGCTCTTGAGGGCCCTTTAAGCCTTTCAGTGTAGGCCATACATATTCAAATCCTTTTATCAGTCCTGTGAGTCTCTCCAATTTATTAATAGTTCTTCAACTGCAGAAGTTCAACTGAGTCAAATCTTGCATCTGTTAGATCTATGCTAGATGCAGACTGCTGTGTTTCTGCACAGTGGCCTGGTTTTTACCTTCAGGATCTTTCTAAACCCTGGAAGATACTCTCCAAAATCTCTGCTTCCTGGGACACTGTAAAAGTACCAGAAAGTTTTCATTCCTCAAAGGATGAATGTACAATATATATTGAATATAGTTTGCCTGCAATGAACGTAGCAAGCAATCAAGGGTACCCACTACCCCGACCTCTTCTTTCTTTGCCAGTTCCCAGATTTCCCCATCATTTGCAAACACTAGTAATGTGTTTCTCTGCAGAATATTAGTAAAAAAAGGTTAAAGTGTAAGGCCAAAAACTGAACTCTGCACAGTACCACTAGAAGCACAGGAGCTCAATGAACTGTCTCCTGTTGCAATTAGGGTTCGAGATCTATCAAATGTCCAGTTCTTAACAGATTTTACATATGCCAAGTGGATTTAATCAGCTTAAAATACCCTGTGCTACCGATACCTTTATAAAGTGCCAACTCTATTAACACTGTTGTCCCTATGAAGAGCGAAAAGGTAAGTTTACTTTGACAGGATCTCCTTTCCATGAACTGGTGCTGATTGGTATTGACTACATTAGTGTCTTTATTAATCTAGTAAATTCAAACTGATGTAGTTATCAGAAGTTTATTATTGTGCTAGGATTGATACAGTCTCCAATTCTAACTCAAGACACACTGGAAATAATGAAATTCAATACTAATAGCCCTTGGGCAGCTTGGTGAAAATCCTGGGGTTCAAGCTATCCATTTAGCTTTAGTCACTTGCTGCTTAATGACCACAACAAGTATTAGTGGAGAGGAGGTATTTAATTTTCAACACATAATAAGAATCTGTCAATGGGTTTTTCACCAATACAGTACAGAGATATTTACTGAACAATTCTCCCCTCTGTCCTTTTGCTTCTCTTATCAACATCCTACAATTTCTGACTTCTCTTTAATACTTATCGTTAAAAATCAGCTTTCTCTTTCCTCTGGATGTGTCATGTTTGACTCTGCATGGACATGCAGACATTACCCTATAGGTAGAGCATATTCATTCCTCTGCCTGGGTCAGTTTTGGGGCAAGAGCAAAATGTGCTCCAGCGAATTTGTAATTATTAGTCACAATTTTACTTAAATTCTTTCTTTCAACTTTTTTGTCTTGTAACTCATATCAGCCTTAGGAAACTGGCCATTTTAAGCAGCTCAATGTGCATGTAATATGGACACGTGTATGTGTACATGCATACAGGTTTTCTTCTCAATCTGCTGATTTTTGTGTGCATGTTAGAAAATCTAATATTCCCAGTCCAATCCTTGCTTCTGTTTAATTCGGTCAGTAAAGGAGTAGCTAGAGATGTCTTAGGAAGATAAGGAAACTAGGCTCCAGGAGCTGTAAAAACCAAGCATCTGTTGGAAAGCAGGACTCCCCCCACGGCAGAAGCTGATGCTGGATACCTGCCAGCTTCTCCTTCCCTCCCACACCAGGATTTTTTCAGCTGTCCCTGCAGCAACAGCAGTAGCAACGTTAACTCAGAGAAGAGGAGAAGGGCTCAGAGGTATCTCAGAGAGGTATTTCTCCCACTCCCGTGTGCCGGTAGGAGCTATGGGGAAGCTTCTTAGAGCAGCTTCGATGTTAGAAGTGAGATTCCTATAAATACTCTTTTTCTTCCCTGACAAAATACTTGTCCTCTAACTCAGAAAGCATTGTCTCTCCATGGAGGAGGAGCTTCAGAAGAAGACCCGATTAATTACAGGTATGATCTAAAGGTTCAGGGTGCATTGGCATGGTTTCTCACATCCAAGGGGTAAAGCAAAATCAACATTCAGTGTAAGGGAGCATCCTTCCTTTGAAAGAATCGATGCTAGCATGGCCAACGTGGGGCTCTTTCTTAGGTTGCGTGTGTGAGCACCTCCTCTGGTCCATATGGTACCTGACATGTGTCTTGTGGTTCTTGGTCCTAGGCAGATTTTGGTATGCAGATTATGAAGCCAGCTGTAGTAGCCAAAAAAACAGAAACAGCATGAGGTCGTCTCTGAGAAGGATGGGTTAGCCACGGCGATGAATCCCTAACCTTCAGCTGCAGTTAAAACCACTCTGAGGGTTGTTACTTCTAGGCTTGGGCCCTCCAGGAGCAGTCATATATATTCCCACTTCATTATAGCAAGAGGAAGGGATCTTCTGGAGAAGGCACCAGCCTGAGGCTATTCAACCCAGCTCTTGAATAAAGTCCTTATCTGTTCAACATACCTGAAAGTAACCACTCACATTGCGCTAGTGTGATCCCTCTCTAGGCGGCAATAGGAGCTCAGACTCGTAGCTGACCTACGTACAGTGTAGACAATAAATTTAAATGAAATAGCTAAATTTAGATTTTTTTGGCTGTGAGCTGAATCTTACCCCACCATGCCTTGTTCCAAGCCACAGTTTACCCTCGAACTATCCTATCTAGAGGCCATCACCAAGACACCCTGTTATTCTGAGTACAACCCTTCAAAGACCTCTGCTGACCAAAGGAGTCTCACCAGAACCTTGGTGTCGTCTCCCCTTCTCATCCTTTCCAATGGGTTCCTAACTCCTGTTTACTTTGGAAAAATCCACATTTCTCAGCTGTCCCAGACCAGCTCCAAATGCCTCTGATTTCAGCTAGACTTGGATCCCAGCCCATCTAAATAGGATACCTAAGCTGACATTGCTTGAGTTTTACCAAATACCTTGGCCTTAGCAGAATTGAAGCATCGATATTTGATGCAATACAGAGGGCTCAGCCTCGGTTTATGATAACACTCAATGAGTGTTCCAAGAGCTCTCCTAAGCCATTGAGTGTCATCAGTAACGTCAACAAAAAGGTCAGCAAGTTTTGTGGGCTAAGCTCTGACCTCCTGGATAGCTCACGATTTCCCAACACTCTTGTACTGCCACAACAGTGATACATTAACTTGATATGCTTGATATGCTTGGCCTGAGGAACCTCTACAGCTGTTTGTCTTCTGCCATTCCTTTTCTTGTTAGACTTGGGAAGAAACTGAGTTTTCAGAGACTTCTATTGTTGTTGTAAAACTTAATTTGCTCTGATGCAAAGCAAGCCAGGCAGAGTTAGCTGTGACTTTTCCTTCCTTGCTGTCTGCCTGTCTGGCATCAGTTTCTCTTCTAAGCTGGGCTCTTAAGTGGAGACAGTGCATCCAAGGTAAGGATATTACCTCAAAACTCCTCTCTATAAATAGGCCTGGCTGCCGCCCCGAGGTTGCTCGTTCCGCTGTCAGAATATGGCTAAATGGCCACTTACGAATTCCAACATGTGCTTGATGTGGAGATTACAGCTGCTATCCAAAACAAAGGAGCTTTCTTTTCTCACAACGCGCTGCTCCCTTTATGAAGCAGTTTGGAAAACTCCAGTCTCTTGAGAGGGTTTAATCTATGGCCCGGTGCTTCTTTTGTGTGTTGACAACACAGCTTCCTCCAGACCTAAATGAAACCAGGACCCTTAAATGTCCTCTGGAATATGTTTCACGTCCTGAAAATCACAGGGGAGGAAAGTTCTGGTCCTGAGGGTTCACATATGGAGCAAAATGCAAAGATGCGGGGATATGTCAACACAGCATAGGATGGCAGAGTGCAAGGATGCCATCCTGGACCCCAAAATGGCCTCAGTGCAAGAGTGTGGCATCGCTCTCATACCCCCAGGAGCCTTCACCCAAAGGGAAGATGCTTGGTTTGGGCTCAGGACCATACTAATGTGCCGGTGGTAGTAGCGAGGGTGCCCGAGTTGTAATTAGCTGAGGGTGGCTAATGAATATTGGTTGGTACAAAATGGTGAGGTTTTGCAAAGAAAATAATTTGTTAAATGCTCCTGCACAGTAGTTTTAACAGGGCCAAATAGAACTCTGTTTTTTCCGTACTTTGTTCTTACCCTATTTTTCCTGCTTGAGGCATTTTGCAAAGGAAATGGGAATGGCTGTGCTCACTTGATGGATGTGGGAACTGGGAGATCAGGTGAAGGGATGTTTCCTCCTGTCCCCCAGCAAGTCCAGGAAGGGTGTAAAGCAGACTGCCCTGCGTGCATCTCCAACAGAGGAGAGATTCCCTCACATTGAGGTGCTATGGCAAAAACATAAGCATGACATAGCAGCAGCTCCTAAACACTTGGAAAGCCTTGTCCCTGCTGGTGTGGTGGGGCTGAAGCATGACTAACCCACAAAAAACTTCTCTCTGAGTTTTGGCAATGGAATTTGGGCCTAATTTATTCGTGTATGCTTGGCTGGCATCTCCAGCTGCCATTGTGTCTCTACAAAAAAAAATATATAATTAACTTTCTCCTAGGCAGCCACAAGGCAGATGGCCATCATGGGCTTGGCAACAGCAAGCCAGATGGCATGGTGAAGGTAGTGGCTGAGGGGTGGCTGTGTTCCCCCACCTACCAGCTTTGCTACAGGAGTTGGGTATATTCTGTGGGTGGCCAGTATTTATATTTGCTTGTAAATTACGGCCCGCAAAATGCTAAATGAGTCTGGCTGCAACCTCAGAGCACAGCCTTGCTCCTGTGACCACAGCTTTGAGTCTCGCAAGCGGAGCCATGCTCACCTCCCAGCTACAAAAGAGCCCTTTGTGCATTTTCTCCTGCTCTTCTCAAGCTGTGCACTTCTCAGCTACCCCACTGTCCTGGTCCATGCCCCAGCCTCATTGTTTCTAGCTATGCCAATGCTTGTGACTCAGCTGGACTCTCTTTCAACTACCTAGAGCTCTTAGCTATCAATCAAGACACCTACCACTCTTATCCTGCCATCTGCTCTCCTCCTTTCCTGACATCTCTGGAGCTTTGCTCCTCACCCACCTGCCATTTGATTGCATGTCTCATGGAAAGCATCACCCGGGCAATGCTTCCTCACTCTCATCACTGAAGCTCCTTGCTCCAGTAGAAGGAAGACGTGGCTCTTAGTGATGGGAATGCTGATGGTCTGGCCATGTTTTAGCCCTCACCAGCAAGTCGATACCAGCAGCAGCCAACACGTCTCTCCACCTGTAGAATCCTAAGGGAGGGTATGCGTAGTGTACCCAGCCTGAGTCACTGAAGAAGGATCGCCATCATTTTAGGAAGGCAGGACTCATTGTTCAGGTTCTGCTGATTCTGTCTTCAGCACTCAGCCCAGCGTATTCCCATGTCCTTGTTTCCCCCACTTGCTGTGGCTGCATCAGTCCCTCAACCTCGCCGCATTACATGTGAGGGAAACCTCAGCTCATGTCTGCGACCATAAGCTCGGTTTCCTTCCTGCTGCACTAATTTCCCAGCAATGGTGACAAGCAGCTTCGATTTACTGGCTCCGAGGGAGTTTTATTTTGAATGTTTTATGCAAGCCAGAACACGGCTGCAGCCAGGGGCAGGGCTCTGGTCCTGGGGGCTGCAGCATCTCCTCCCTCCCCGGCATGGCCGTAGGTGTGGGAAAGGCCGCGCAGGTCGTTGGTGTGAATAAATGTCCAAAGGGACGTACTTTGCCTCTTGTCTCAGCAGCTCTTGCTAGCTGATGATTTCTGATGGAGATGTGTGTGCACTAATGGGAGATTGCCAGGCTAGAAGTAATTAAAAAAAAGTTCCTTTCAGCATGTTATAATCATTCTGAATTATTGAACAGGACAGAATTTTTAAAGTCTAATTCACTTTTCCATTATTTATGCCATCAGCTTCAGTTTTATTCTGTGTTTTGAGAGGTATGAATTCACCAGAAAGTTTCACTTTCAGGTTGTGACGCTGTCGGTGTTGGAGACTGCCAAGATTGCAATACTGCTTGTTTAAGAAGTCCAGATGGGGGCTGCATCTTTTCCCCTTTCCATGCTCAACATTTATATATCAGGCCACTTTAAGCACTGCACCTACAAGCTGAGGAATTTTTCCAGTTGCAGCAAAAGACCACTAAGGATCAGAGAAAAAGTCAGCACATCAAAGGTGCAGGGTAGGGAGCAGCACATGGGCAGATCTGTCCTGCAGTAGGTATGTGATCAAATAGATAAGCGTCCATGCCTGCAACCCAGTGCTGTCTTCCAGCCCTTGCTAATACATCCCAGCTCTAGCAGCAGTCCTCACTTCTTAAATGCTCTGAAACAAAAGGGTTTTAAACCATAATTTACTGTTTCTTTTTTGACATATTTCTAAATCGGTTCAATATGGTCTCGAGCCACTAAACTGAAGTGTTTGACTTGCTTCCAAATCGAAGTGTTCATAAAAAAAAAAAAAGGGAAAGGGGGGGGAGAAGAAAATGCAAGAAAAAGAGAAGTGCTCTGGTAGTTTAAATCAGTCATCCCTACACAGTGATTTAAAACCAGTGGAGCACTTCAAGTTTTCATAAGCACTTAGCTTTGGAAGCAGTCCGAGTCCTGAACACGTGCATTTGTGGAATCATTTACCATTATTAGAGAATTCGAATGGTGTTTGAGCTCTCCCTCTGCCCCGATAAGCACTTAGGTTACCTATGATTAGTAGGGTGGTTTCAAGCTTGTGCACAGTTGAGAACGATTATTTTAAAGCGTGCCATTGCCTGTCCCTATCTCCAAAGATCTGAGATCTTCCAAATTCATTAATTCCTTCAGCTCATCTGAATGGAAATTACTAACTAGACATAGCTACCTCAGTGCAATTTTACAATATGTGTCACAGAGAATAATAAATATTTGCAACCAGGGCAGATGGAGCAATAATGGGCATGCCATAGAGCACTCCTGTGCTGGCTAAGACCTGTTATTAAGATATGTGATTGTAGAGCCTCTGTGCTCCAGCCACGGTCTGGGAAATTCTGGTTTTAGAAGCTCCGATGCTTCTTTCAGCTGGAAAGGGCGGAAGGACAGTACTTGCTATTCCCATGTGTTTTACTGTATTGCATTGCATTGCATTGATGGACAATACTTGGTTGACCCAACTCCAGATTCTTGCACCCGCATGTAAGAAGTCAATGAGGTTGTCAGAAGAAGCTGTGCAAAGAGCTAATCTTTCAGGTTTGCTGGCTGAACCAAGGAAGTTAAAAAAATTGTAAGAATTCAGGTTGACTAAAGATGGAAATGTTTTGCTTTTCTGAGCTAAGCAAAAATCTGAAAGAAACAGCCCTGTTTCTTGGGTTTTTAATTGTAAGCTTTTTGGTTTTTAACTGCATACAAATTTTGAAATAAAATTCTGTTGCAATAAGAAAAATGGAAGTGCTTTGACTTGAAATCATCTCAGCAATTTCCTCCAGGTCTTTTGCCGAGGTGGTAAAAGCCAGTAGAAAATGCAAACCCAAATTCCTAGTTTTCCATGGAAATTTGTGACTAGCAAAAAAAATGCATGGTCCAGTATAAAAGTGACATGAAATGCCCAGATTTGTGCAGGAAGCAATCTGGGTTTGTGATGGCTGCTCTGCAGTCCAGCTCCCTGTGAGACAGAGCTTTGCAGAAGCCCGGAGTTCTGCTGCTGCCAGTAGGGAAGATGATGGGAGTTTGAACTTTCGAGAGGGTCCCTAGATTCTTCCATGTGGAAAATCAGAACAATCTGCTGGCAAAGAGGTCAAATTGGAGGCATAAGAAAGATAATCCCACCCCTGCCTCCTCCCAGACATGCAGCCAATGGTCTCCAGTGCCCTGGCCCACTCCCGAGCTCCCCCAGCCTATCTGAAGACATCACGAGCTGGCTTGTCTCTAAAAAGAAAAAAAGAGAGGGAGTGTTCCCTGGCAGACAAACGACCGGAACAGTGATGCCCTCCCTGTCTCTGGGCCTGCCGAGACCCCCACACAGGGGCTAATCTCTGTGCTATCTAAGCAGGTTATTGAGTGCTATAAGGGTCCTACAGCCAGGATTGGATCCCCAGCCTGCCTTGGGTCTCAGTCAGATGTATCTTCAGGATGGCTCCATTCTTTGTTAATTAGTTTGCAAAGGAAGGGTCTGGGGAGGACCAGATGCCTGGCTGTCCCCACTCCATGGGAGGCTGCAGTCCCGGCCATCCCTGTGTAGGTGAGGTTGGCTGGTGCCCCTTCTCCAAGGCTCAACCTTGGGCTTGTGTGTCCGGCCCATCGCTTTGTAGAAACAGGCACCTCCAGAGGATGATTCACCTGACCCAGACCCCTCTCTTCAGATGAGATTACGGTCTCCTTTGCCTGTAAAGGCTGGCTGACTCAGATGGAGACATTTGTGCTACATATGACTCCCTCCGAACATACCAACTCTTACCAGTGTATCCCACAACCCCACCATCTCACACACAGTTACTCTCATGGCAGCTCCGTTTTATGGGAACTGAGGGACTGTTTGACCTTCTGCAGGTCGTGGAGGTTGTCTGTAATGGCTGAAATCAAAACTGGGTCTTCCGAGACATGGGATGACATATTAAACATGTTCATCCTTCCTCCTGCATAGCGTGTGTGCTCTGCCCTGTGCTTGTCAGCGGTCTTTGCCTGCAGAGTTGCAGAGCATTTCATGCACAATGCTGATGTCCATAATGCTGTCAACTCTTTCCTGGTATTTAAGAAAGCAGATATCTACTGATTTCCTCCCATAGTAATGTCATTGTCTTTAAAAGCTTGCTTTAAAGAGTTTACAAGCTGTGCGCAGATATCCTGAGATGATGGTGGTATAGGACCAAACAGGGCAGGGATATGGAGCTTAACTGGGAAGTTTGTGTACTCCTCTGATTCCCCACCAAAATTCAGCTACCTGAATTGCAATCTTTCATTCAAATACTTGTGTGAAAAGCTTTTTTCTTGCAAGAACAAATTCAGAGAATATATTTGAAAGGAATGCCCAAGAAAAACCTTAAAACCATTGATTTTACATATCCAAGTTTCCAGTGTCCTAAAGAAATGTATAGCAGAAGGCCCTCCCTCATTCGTACCTTTGTGAAAAAGAAAAAAAAAAAAATTTGGCCCAGACCTAGCAGCCACTTCTTGAAATGAGAAAGTCATATATCTACACACTTCCCCGCTAGCCTATAAAACACTGAGGAATTGAGTCTGGAGAGGATTATTGCTTTCTGGAAATACAAAAGGAGTTTGAAAGATTAAGACATAGCCTAAATATAGCTGTGATAAAGGGGGACAACTCTTGGGTAGCTGTGCTGGTATCTTTAATTACAGCAGTGCAGACTGGAGTGAGAGGTGTAGCTGAGGATGCAGTTCCTGCTCTGACCACTGACTGCCTGGACGAGGCTGTTCAAGCTATTTCACAGCTCAGTGCCTCAGTTTCCCCTTCTTCAAAATGGAGGCTGGCATTCAGTCCTGCCCTGCAAACAGCTTCAAGCTGTGCTTATGCACTGCTGTAAAACAGAGATCTGAGAGGTTTGTGGGGTTGTTCCCCACCCCCCCAGATGCCTGGGTCTCTTTTGTATCATTTTACAATCCTAATGGAAGGAGAAAATACACCTGAATTTGCCATGGTCTGGAAGGAGAAAGTCATTCTCATTATTAAGCTGTTATTTTTATGAAGCCATAACTTACCGGCTCTCAATACTTATGTTATAGTAGTCAAAAAACAGGATGAGATCCCATAAACCATTCTTTATAGTAACCAGATGGTCATCAAGGCTGCAAAGGTACCTGACAGTGCCTATTACAGGGAAACACCTGCGTGAGCCTTAACCTCCTCTATGCCAGCTCTGCCAACAGGGTGACCTCTCCTGAAAAAGCTGGGTGGTTATTTGGGGGACACTGTCACACTCCTCCTCCCCAGACCCATTAACAGTGCTGTCCTGTCACAGGGATGTGTTACCAGCCCTTACTCTTTCCCTTTTATTTTTAACCCCGTCTTTGGACATAATGTGAGTAGATGAACTATTTACTCCAGCTTTTCTCCACCTATTAGAAAACTGGCTTGACGTTTTCCCTGGCTCCCTGCCTTATTTCTGCCTTCCCTTGGGAGATGACACTGGGAATGCTTGTTGGCAAGTCCCCAGCTCACCATGGACAAGGCTGAAGGCTCACATTCCCTACAAGACCCTCTATTCTGGTCCCACGGGCCTTCCCCATGACATCCAGTATAACCCCTCTTGGAGACCACCCACCCTGGGGCTGTTGGCTTACCTCCTTGCACCAGTGAGAGCCAAAATGATCTTGTGTAAGTGTTAGGTTGGTACTAACTCACATCACCTTGACCAGGAAAGGTTAGCAAGCAGCCTTTGGAGTGCGGTGGCAGGAGGATCCTCAGAGAGGTTGTTGAGCAGAGGATTTCCAAAGAAAAGAGTAACCCATCCAGGCACGTGTGTCAGTGTCATTGGCAAAGCATCTACATGAGTAATAATTCCTAATAGCAACAGGTTCACAGCACCTGATGTGGCAGGCAGGTGCTGTTATTGAAAGGCTTATTTCATCTCTCCTAAAAATCAGAGATGGGCTGGTTTTGCTGTCTGAACCAGTAATTAAGCAGAACTGGTGAAAAAAAAAAAGAAGAAAAATAAACCTTGTAGGGAAAGACACAACACTGGATTTGCGAAGGGAAATGCTGCTGTTTCAAACCTGTTTCTATCCATGCTTATCCCAACCTCCTTACAATATCCTGCAAGAGTCAAACATTCGATTAAAATCATATTGTTCAAAACCACCATCTCAGGAGAGGCAACAACTTCTGAGAAACAATTGCTGTCAGTGAGCTGTCAGGAGAGGCATTTTATTTTATATTATTTCTTTTTGCCCCAAATGGGGTTTTGTAACCTGTTAAAGCAATATCCTCTAACCACATCATGAAGCTATGTGGCTTCTGAGCAGGTGGGAAGCACTGGGACTTCTGCAGTGTCCCTCTTCCCTGACAACCTGATGTGACCTTCATTTATGTGCCACTGTCCTGCATGGCCCAATTCCCCTTGAAAAAAAAAAAGAAAAAAAGGAAAAAAAGCCCTTACTCATGGGTTCTTTCCTTCAGAAGGCTGCACCATGCTCAGTTTCCCGGAGGATGAGTCACACGCTGGCCTCGCCAGCATCCTGCCTCTTGCTGCCGAGCCTGCGGCAGGACAGAGGAAGGGCAAGAGGATGTTCAGCAGAGAATTTCCAAAGAAAAGGAGAATGTGTTTTGGCACTGAAGTCATCATCACCACCACTACATCGATGTGCTTTGTAACCTTACATGGGCGTGCTAGCGATGGCTGTGGGTGTGGAGATGCTGTGCTGAGCACCGTGAAGAAGAAAATGCGGCCCATCCTTCCACTAACACCTTTGCAATGAGATCACCCCTCTAAATAAGAAACATGAGCAAGAAGGTTTTTTGACTCCCGGCTAGTATCTGTCCTCTAAAGAACATGGGTTACCTTCAAAAAGCGCAGTCAAAAGTGATCACGGTGTGTCTGATTATTCAGATTTGGGGAATTTTGAAGATCCTTTGGTTGCCATAAGTTGAAATAGCTTCAAGGCTGCCTCTCCATCCCCTGCCTCTCCATCCTCAGCCCCACAACAGGACTGCCTTTACCCATATCATTTCCAACAGCGACACGTCCAGCCCACCACTTGCTCTTCTAATGTCTCTAATCTACCACTGAAGGACAAGTTTGCATCTGTCCACCAGCATCTCCACTTCTATTTTAAACTGAGCTTCCAGACACTTCCTGAAAATAGTTGACGGTTCATGTCCCTTCCTGAGAAATCAAGTGTTGCGAGCTATCTGGATTGGAAAGGGCAGATATCCAGAAACAAGGAACAGTGGAAAGTGTTGATTTCCGGGCTATTCCAGTGTGATATGAAAGCATGATGAAAAAATAGAGGACTGGGTGTTGCCAATGCTTTTGAGCTTAGGGCTGGTACCTATAAATAGAGAGACCCAAAATTATTCTTAGGAATTGAGTCATTAGTTCTTAATATTTCTAGTAAGTCAGTGGGAGTTGTGCTATTTAGGACAGAAGCAAAAAGCGGGTAGGCCCACGCAAAAAGTCAGCTTCAAAAAGCAATTACTAGCCCTTTCAGTCTTGAGCAATGTTTTCCTTAACAGGAAGATGTGTTTAACAGTGAGATAACTTATTCTAATCAGCTGTGCACAGCCCTTTCTAGCTATAAAGACACAAAATTAGTGCCTCTCCCAGTGTCTGCCTGCTCCCCTTTGCAGTTACCAAGTTTTTTTCTGTTGGGGTTTTTGTCCCCGGGGGCAGCTCAGCCTTGGTGAAAGCACTGGCCAGGGTGGGATGAGGCAGTGGTGGAGGAGGACGTGGTCTGCAAAGCCTTGCTGTTGGGGTTAGGGAGGTAATGTGGGTCCAGGTGTATCGCAAAGGGAAGTCTGGGGGTATCTCATTGTGCAGCACCAGTGTGGGTGTCCCAAAGGCAGCATTTTCTGTTGTCCGTCGGTGAGTGTGTATCAGCACAATGTGCAGAGCCCAGGGGTGATTTTCACCTTGTTTTCTGCCTTTTTCACCTCGGCTCCTGCCAAACCTGTTCAAATTGCATCTCCTCCACACCAAGAGGGAAGCAGGAATTTCCCTGCTGCTATTGCCGTACTGAGTCCTGCATCTGGTCTGCAAAAGTCAATCTATTGGCGCAGGCAGGAAGAAGATGAGTAACAGAACCCCACAAGTTCTTCCTCTTGCAGATTTATGGTCCTTTCCCTGCATGAGGGCTAAGTTCTTTCCCTGAGCAAAATTCCTGTATCAATGGCTTGATTAATAGCTGAGAAACATTTTTCCTGTCGAGTCTGGACTTTTCACACGGTATTAGCCAAAAGAGCCAGAGAAGATACACAGATTTGTTTTAAATTGTATAAAATAATAAGTTTTAAGAGATGAATAAAGCAACCATTCTGGGTGTTCATTCATACAAAAGAGAACAAAATAAAAAACAAAAGGTCTGAAATACTCTGGAAGTCTGAGTCTCTCTTTAATTCACAGCATGCCAAAATATGTGACTAATGACCATCTCAAATTGCATAAAGACCTGAACTAGTAGAGGTCACCTTAATTTCCTCCACCTTAACTAGTGCATCTCTGATAAGCAGTGTGCGTATTAGAAGATGGAAATAAACCAAAACAGAGCATTCCTCATGTGAGTATACACAGGAAGGGGGTGGGGGGAGGTATCTCTCAGAAATTAATGTCTGTAGTGTGTTTCCCAGAGTGACTCCTGTTCAGACAAGCATAACATTTGCAATTTCCCTTTAACATTTTTCAGTGGGTTAAGGTTTTGTTTTTTTTTTTAAAAAAAAAAAAAACAGAAATCACTGCTAATCTATTCAGAATGCGAGGCTGGGTCAAGATTGGCTTTTGGAAAGTCTGATGCTACATGAATTTCAGGTTCATTTATAACCGACACCACATTGTGTTAGAGGATGCGAAGCACAGGGATAAGACAGGCTGTCTCTGCCTTACCGGGAGAAATTACGTGCTGTGTCTTAAGTCTGTGTGTAGCTCAAATACAGATCATCACTGCAGGAGAAGAGCAGGAGGTAGAAATAATGCATGCATTTTGGTGGATTTCAAAGCAGTGTACGGGTGCAAAGTGGGCCTTTTGTTGGAAGTGTGTTGGGTATTGACAGCTCCGGGTGCTGGTTGGAAATGGTGAATTATCTTTCAGGCAAACCAGACCTACTCCTCCTTGCAATTCCCACCTGCCCCAAGACATCACGAGAATCCCTTGCCAAGAAGAGACATTTTCAAGACAGGAGGTTTCTCCCTTTGCAGCTTGGGGAGCAGAGGAATTAATCCTTTGGTGGATATTTTGGGAGGTCTGTCCTTCCACCAGTGCCCAAGGTGTGCTGAGCAGGGAGATGTGCGGGCAGGGGTGTGTGCAGGCAGCACTCCTAGACCACCTCCAATCCCCCACCCTGCTGGCCACCAGGACCAGGTAAGGGGTTATCTTACCCCAAAGACACCCAGCTGCCAACTCAATGTTTGACCAAGAATAGTGAGATTTTGGCCAAGCCTTCCTTGCAGGCACAAGACCTTGCACACAGCCCAAGCTAGCCAAGGGTGCAACTTCTCAAGTGATGGGAACATGACAAACCAGCTTGTGTTCGTGAATACTTACATCAAATTAGAGAGTTCATGCTGAACACAGATCTGTGCTCAGTTTAAACTTGACACAGAACCAAGAGGTTTGTTCTTGCAGAGGCACAAGTTCTGGATTTATTATTTCTGTTGATAAAATACCCTCCAGCATGCCATAACACCAGAATTTGCTCCAGCATAAAAAAAACCCCTACATTCACCTCATCATGCTTTACAACCCAGCACCTCTGCTAACCACCTGGGACCTTGCCATGGTCAGGACTTGAAAGCATGGGGCATCAGGCCAGGGTTAGCTGCCTGCCTGTGGAAGAGATGATGAGATCTCCATCGACTGCACAGGAAGACCGGGGAGACTTGCTCAGATGGGCAAATTAGGTGCCAGTTCTTGTCAAATAAGTCACGCCCAAAATATTCAAAGGCATCCTACCTGCTGCAAACAAGCAGGCTTTCCCATGAAACCTCCTCTTTACTATTTGAATACTGACACCAAATCTGATTTTGCATGATAGAAATCAAGTCTATTCTTACTTTGGTGTAATGAGTACTGTTTATCAAATCAATTTATTTCTTTACATGGAGTAAATTTCAAGGGGTTTATCTCAACTAAAGTTTTACATGAGAACACCACAGACACCCCAGGAATAGCATCAAACTAAAAGAAATTTGTCTTCTGCTAAGACCCAAATGATGGTCATGGAAACACACCAGGAGAGAATAACAAATATCCAGTGGTTGGAGATAACTGCATATAGTGTCCCAAGTGGTAGTCCAGATCTAGAATTTAAGCCAGAATTTGGATTTTTGTGCAGAAAACAATTTAATAGATTGTTTCATCTTGTGGCAGTTTTTCCACCTGAATCACTTTGTAATCCATTCTCACATCCACTGGCAAAGGGGAAAGGAATACTGCTGAAAGGATAGACAAGCACAGAAAAAAAAAAACAAAGACAACTATCAGAAATTGTAACTTCACAGCACAAAGGTAGAATGAACATGACAAGCAGAGAGGACTGCATCCTTCCCACGTTAGGCAGTCACTGCTGTGAGGAAGGTGAGGACAGGGAGGTAAGGCCGGATGGATCTCTACCCCAAAGCATCCCAAGGGATGCTACTGACCATGTCAATTCCCTTCCCTGTTGCTCCCTGTATTTTTGCTCCTAATAGGAGCTGAACTGGTTTTAAGGATGTGCAGGAAACCAGCAGCACTGTTCAGGGTCCTACAACAGCCAGCTGTGAAGACCAAGTTATTCCTGTTGTGATATTGCTGCATGGTGTAACCACAACATTTAGTTTAGCTGATAAGACGTGGCAGTGTGATCTACTGTGCTCAACGTCTGAAATCTGATTAGCAAAACATGACACTAGAGCAGGGCAACATTTATTGAATCAAGCCATTTTTGATGATTAAAAATGGCCTTTCCCCCAAATGAAAGACTCACAGCAACATCTTATTTTGACCTTCTTTTCTTTTTCAGCAAAACACACCCCAAACAACAACAACAACAAAAATACGTAGTTTTCATTCATCCTCCTCCTCCTTTTTGGAAACAGCAAGAAAAAAGTTTTCTGTGTGTGAAAAACTAAATGGATGGATGTTTGCACTGATACAGCTGAAAAATGTCATATTAACAAATAGCTCTTGTCTAGAAATTGTTGAATGAAAAGATTTGCTATTCTGTTCATGAAAAGATCTCTATGTGGATAAATAATTCTATGTAACTGCTCCTAAATGCTGACTGTTCTTACAACATAACTGGCTCCCAGCAGCAGGGAAGGGCACAACCTATGAATGGATCTTGTCCTGCCTTGGGCAACTTAGATGAGGGATAGCTTAGGATGTAAGAGTTTTGCTCATGGGGATCTCCAGGCACATATTCTCTGGGTGGTCTCCTCTGAGTGTTTTGAACCAGGCTTTGCTTTCAGGAAGGCTGCCATCATTTTCTTAGTCTCAAAATGTCACTGCTGCACTCTCCTTCAGGAGAGGGCTGCCATGCCATGTCCTGGGGCTGTGGTTACCATACCCTGGGATGGCACAGACCTGGACTCCCTCCTGGTCTCCTCCAAGTGCCTCTCTCTGCCCCCATTGCATTTAGTGTTGGGTTTTGTTTATTTGTTTGTTTTTCCAAAAGAATAGCCCCAAAACAAGCCAGGCAAGGAGCACATACCAAGATGGTTTTTCAGCTCCTGTGAGACCAAAAGATTTGAGCATGTTCCAAAGGGAAGCTTGCAAGCATCTGTGGAGGTTGTGGGGCTTGCTGGGGAAATGCCATGGGAGTTTTGCAGTGGGGCGACCTACATTTGGCCTGTGTTCACCCCTAAGTGTAGGCTGTGCACCACAGAGGGAATTGCCCCTCTCCCACACCTGGGCTCTGCTGTCTCAGTGCTAGCTTGGTGCTTGCGTGCATGTTGGGGTGAGCAGCTTGGGGTCTGGAGCTGCCCCTGACCAAGAGTGTAGATGCACCTTTCCCAGCTGTCAGCAGCGTGTACAGCTCTGGCCATCAACCCCAACTCCTCCAGCTTTGGGATCTGAGGCCTGTGTCTGAGTAGGGGCTGGCTGTGGTGGTTGGGCACAAAGTCTTGCTTCCCTGAGCAGCAGAGGCATCGGGATCACAGCCTGCCTCCTGCAGCATGATTCACCCAGTCCTGAGCAGGGGGCTGGAGCCACGTATGCCCAATTTAGAATCATAGAATCATAGAATGGTTTGGGTTGGAAGGGACCTTTAAAGATCATCTAGTCCAACCCCCCTGCAATGAGCAGGGACATCTTCAACTAGATCAGGTTGCTCAATGCCCCATCCAACCTGACCTTGAATATTTCCAGGAATGGGGCATCTACCACCTCTCTGGGCAACCTGTGCCAGTGTTTCATCCCCCTCATCATAAAACATTTCTTCCTTATATCTAGTCTGATTCTACCTTCTTTGAGTTTAAAACCATTATCCCTTGTCCTTTCACTACAGACCCTGCTAAAAAGTCTGTCCCCATCTTTCTTATAAGCCCCCTTTAAGTACTGAAAGGCTGCAATAATGCCCACGGGGGACAAGGGCTGCCACTCCGGTTTTGCTGATGCCTTATGCCCTGCTGCTCTTCCCCCTGAGCACCGAGAGCCCCCTCTGTTTGCATCCAGCAGGCCAAAGTGGGAACAGAAACATTCCCTTTTCCCAGTTACCCTCTTTCCCTCCTGGTCTGCAGGAAATTTCTCAGCTTACAGGGTCAAGGGGAGATTGGAGAAGTTGATGGAAAAGGGTTATTAAACAGAGAAAAGCCTCATCCAGCTCTGGAAGTCCCTGAGCTGCAAAGGCTGAGGGAGATCCTGGGGGAAGTATCACCTCCTGTCCCAGTTCTTGCATCCCTCCCATGGCATCTGTGCTTGGTTGCTGCTGGGTACTAGGCTAGCTGGCCCTTTTTTTTCTGGCCCAGTTCAGCCACTCTCATGCTCATTGTGATTGCTGCGTGCAGTATCTCCAGCAGCAGAGCTCGGAGCTGAGCTCCTGCAGGGTGTGTGGCAGGGATGAGGGTAGTTGGTGTTCACCACCAGACCTGAAACATCAGTTATTCAGCTTCATTTGCACCAGGTTCTTCAGGCAAAGACTGACCCTTGTGCACAGCACTTTGCACAGGATGGAGACCATCATTTTTGCTTTAAAGCAGGGATTGGAGGCTTTTATAAGTTAACTTATATGGCTCCAGGGTCAAGCCCCTACTTGTGTGTCTGTGAATATATATGTAAGTATGCATGTGCTTATGTGTTTGTGTGTGTGGTATATAGTAGCTCAAAACCTGTTTCTCTCAAGCTCATTTACTGAACATTTTTATGCAGTGAATGAATTAGGGAAAAGCTAGGACAATTGATGAATAGGTTAAAAAAGAACTTTTTTTGTGTGTGTGCAGCTCCAGAAGTGAAACACAGTTAAAAGCACAGAACAAAAACCACCAAAAGACCAAGAGCAACAATAGAGTGTTTTCCTTCCTGTATGTTTGTTACAGTTCTTGCTGGCCATGCAAAAAAAAAAAAAGCCAAAATAAAATCTGGCACACAGGTCATTATGTTCTTTGGGAATCAGAAATAGACTGAGTGGGCTTGGTAGGCAAACACACATTTCACAAGCTCCTTCTTGTCACAAAGCCAATATTTGTTCAGGAGAGAATTCTTCCTTTGGGTAATTAATATTTTTTTGCTATTTATTGCTCACTGGATGGAAGTTTTGGAATGCGTAAGGAAGGGGGGAAACCTGGCAGTGTTCCTCGCAGTTATTACATTGCTGTTGAGGCCTCCAACAAAAATCACAGCACTGAGTGTACATTCCTTTCGTAAGCAAAATGGATCATCAGGCGATGGAATGGCTTCAAAGGAATGCGTGCATCATGCCTTTGACATTTTGCTACAGCTCAAGCAGGAGGGGGAAAAAAAAAGCGCTATGGATAAGCATTTTCCTTAAGTTGTACAATTGTTCTTGCCCGTCCACTGTGAAGGAAGATTTCCACTTGGCACCTGAGAGGCTGGAGCCTCAGCTACTCCTCTTCCAAGCCACACGTTCGAGAAAAGCCAGAGAGTTTACATTAGAGAGGAACAGGAGGTGAAGGAAATTGTAAACTCGAGTGAGATGTTATGGGGCAGGTTAGATGCTGGTGGGTAGACTAACAAAAGTGGAATGTTATTGCTAAAATCTGGCTCCTTCCAAAAAACCCGTAACGTTGTCAAAGCCTTGAGTTTCGTCTGCTAGTTTCAGACATTCCAACATATGCTTCTTATTTTGTTTTTAATACTTACAGTCCATCCAGAGACAATTCATGGCAACTGTGGCTATTGTAACACTATATAAAACACAGGGTTTGATGACAACTGATATGAAGTGTGATTGGAAAAAATAATGCCCCCTGGTAATGATAATATTTCCTGCTCAGATTGGTCTCACGATAATAGGCCTGCTCCAGTGGTGTTTTCAGAGTTATATACAGGACTCTGGTATTACATTACAGCTGCTGCCTAGTTATACATCTGTGTGAATAGGAGGGAATAAATACACGGGCAGAAATACCAGAATGTCTGAAAACGGAGGCCAAACAATGACAATTTCTTGTTTGACTCCAGGCCTGTGTCAAGCATCCTCCGCTTGGACCCAGCTGACCAGGGAAGCATCTTGCCTCATTTCAATGAGAAAAGAGATGCAGGCTGTGGAGCGTGCCCCCCCCCAGCATCACCCCCGGCTCTGCAGCCCCTGCCCTGCCCCAGCAGCCAGCCTTGGCCAGCTCGGCCTTGGGAGCTTGGCAGCCTGGCTCCGGAGGTCAGAAATAGCCCGGAGCAGGAAGCTTTGCTTTCAAAGGGGAGGGTGGATGTGGATGAGAAGCAGAGCTCTTCTGGATGGAGGCGGGGAGAGGGGGGCCAAAAACCTGCCCAATGGATGGGGTTGCGGATGGTTCACTTCATCCTGTTCCAAGAGGAAACACGTTTGAATCCTTTGTTGTAGCTCTGCAGCTACAACAGCAGCGGTCCGGCTCGCCAGCGGGGTTTGTTCTCGTGGAGGACCAGAGTCGTCACTGGCTGAGGATACCACTGCTAATATGATCCTGTTTATCTTGGGTTTCCCGTCTCAAGCTTCTCACTCCATGGCACTTAATTACGGCAGTGCCAGCGGAGCTAGGGAAGGACTCTGGTTTCTACCGTCTGGCTTTTAGCATTCAAATCCTCGCTCTTTCCAAAGGGTTCCAGGTTTCAGAGGTCAGCAGGTGTAAGGAGAGGAAGATGAGGGACCAGTTTCCTTGGCCAAAAGTGCATGAATACCTACATTGGTGAAAGACATGCCCGAGAGGCTGGCACTGCAAGGCTGGGACACAGTGAGGATCCTGATTTTATCCACTGGCTTTCTATGACCTGCAGCAAATTTCTTCCCAGACTAAAGGCCTAAATCAATGAATGTCAGATAATGGCACCTCCCCGCTATTTCTGTGTCTGAATCCAGCCCTGCATGGCAGTGAGATCTGCGGTAAGGCTGCATGCTCGCTGCAGCTGCAGGTTGGACATTGAAGCCCAAGGCATGGCTCGTGCAAGCCTTGGGCAGTGTGAAGCGTTCAGAGCTGATTCCTGCTGTCGAGGGTGACCATCACAGCCCTCAGGAGACAACTGCAGCTGGAAAAATTCTCCAGAATAAGTGTGAGCAAAGGAGAAATTCCTGAAGGAGGAATAATAAAGGTCAAGGGACTTTTCTTAAGAACCTGGAGGAGATGTTTTGGCTCTTTTAAGCTCATGTCTGCCCCACACATCAAAACAGGGAGCAGATGAGGGTAAAACACCCTGTTTTCAAGGCTAGTGGGTGGGAATCCTGGGACCTATGAAGCTGGGCTGTAGGATTCACCTCCAGAAAGCAGGGATGCCTCAAAGACCCCCGTGCCAGGGAAATGTGCTACCAACAAGAAGGAAGAAGATGATGCTGGTACATGCAGAGTCCCTCAAAAATTCAGAGCCCTTGGACTCAGTGGCCTGAGACCACATATCTGGCAGTTATCTAAGGAGGAGGACATAAGACAAAGTCGGCAAACAAGATCTGATCTTGCTCAGAGAGGGAAGGAACTGAGTCACCCAGATATGTGCTAACATCAAGGGGAAACTTCAAAGAGGCCAAGAAATTCAGGATCACGGACTCCAAGGAAATATCTTCAAAGGCTGAGCAATCTGACCCTGGGGCTGGGAAGAGTGCTAGTGTCCACCCTCTCCAGTGCGATGGCAGAAGGGGAAATTATGCAACTCTCAAAAGTCTGCAAACATGAGCAAAGACACGTGGAAACTGAGTATTGTTCAAGACCACTGGCGTCAAGCCTTGGGAGCAAAACCAGCTGAAGTCCCCACCGCTCTCATGAGGGAGCGGACAGGACTTTTTCTTGCCAAATCCCAATGGCCTGGCGAAAGCCTTCGGCTCTGCGTCACAGATATTAGTCGTGAAATTTCCAACTGGGTTTTTATTCTTCCCAAACTTTTCTTTCACAACCACTTCCCCACTCTGTAAATTGTGTTGAGCTGCTGCTGCAGAAGGACCCTCGGTTCCTGTCTTAGTGATGGGGGGCATTGAGGGGGGCCACTTACACATGGAGTTATTTTACATCCCTCTCCAGAGCAGCATGTTGCAGAGTTGATTACCACACTGTCTGCCTTTGGGTTTGCCCTCAGAGGTTTCCTTCAGCCTGAAGTGGAAGTTGTCTAGAGCGAAGGGATGCAGTTTGCTCTAGGCTTGTCGGAAGGTTATTTCCATGTTGAGGATCCCAGTCCCGTTGCCAGCCATGGCATTTAGACAGGCTGTGGGGACACTTACCCGATGTGCCCCAATGCCTGCATGCGCTGTGCTAGCAAAATAACCAGGAGGAAGCCTCTGGAGGAGGTGGCTGTGCAACCGCTTGCCCAAGCAAGGCCCAAGGGCAGATTTGCCTGGCAACAAAGGCAAAGAGCAGATTTGACACTAGCCGGGACACTGAGTGCCAGGAGGAGAGCAACAGCCTGGAGCAAGGTGAGGCACGACCAGCTGTATTCCTGGAGTCAGCATGTGGGTCTCAGCCTGACCCCGCCAGCTCAGATAGAGCAGGAAGAGGGGCTTGGACCCCCCAGCATCAGTGACAACCAGCTGCGGTGCAATTTGAGTGTGTCCAGGGCTGAATGCTGATGGAAAACCCCCAGGGCAGGTTTTGCCTGCACTAAAGCTCCAGCCTTTGCACTGTGAAGGTACAACACTGGATGGCGAGTGATAGGAAGAGCAGCTCAAGGGATGGAAATGGTGGGCCCAGGCACCCCATGCCCCCAAAAGCTGCAGAAGAGGAATGCCAACAGGGTTAACACAGTTTTGTATGCTGGGCAAGGAGCCCACACCTCCAGCTAGTGCTGCCCATTACACCATACAGCACATCCCACTGTGCAGCCTCGATGCCACAGATCCATCCCCTGGGTACGGAGGCTGGCTTCATCCAGCTGGCATGGAGAGCCACAGAATTGGCCAAGAAACATGCTAGCAACCGCTGCACAAGCTCTCCCGGGGCTGCCGCTTGCCAGGCCTTGCTGCAGCCCGCACTATCTTGCCCTGGCTGCCGTGCTCCCCTAGATGGCTAGCACAGGTAGGCACCTTGCCCAGATCAGCCCTTCCCCAGGCTGGGCAGACACCAGCATCCAGTTGTGTGGGTTAGCTGTCTGCCTGTGATAAAAATCGCGGAAAAGAGCCGGCTTTTTGGTAATGGCTGTGATTTTTTTTTTTTTCTTTTATGTCTACCACCCTCTCCTGAGCACTGCTGTGAGTGAATAAAAAAAAAATATCCCAATTAGAGGCACAGTGAGGCTGGTTCACCCAGCAGCAAGCAGAAAATATTCTCATGGCCCTGGAACCAAGCAACGACTACAGCGCAGGTATGATTTTAGTTATATTGGCAGAAACTTGGAAGAAATCTGCCTAAATAACTGGGGTTTGCTGTGGTGTAAGTGAGATCACAGTCCCCTGCCTTGCTGCTCTCAGCCTGCCAGGCACTGCCTGCACCCTTGCTCTGATTCACGGGTGCAAGTTTGGCTTTCTGGATGTGAACGCAGCCGGTTATTGACAGTCAGGAAACTGGCTCGTTTGCCATCAGTAGCAGCAGGCTGCCAATGCTACGACCCGGCTTTTAGCCAATATGTGATTTTTTTTTTTTTGCTCAGTGGTAAAGAGAGCTCTGATTATTCAGGGTGTGTGATTTTGGGGTGTTCCAGGCACAGACCTCACGGTGAGTCTGTTTCTCAGTCTGTTTTCTATTTGGGACCAAGTGCAAGAAGCACGAGTGAGCTTGGTCTCCTCTTTTCCCTTGGCCAGCAGATCAGGGCAGGAGGCATGTACACAACAGGGCTCTGAAACAAACTGCTTGCCAGCAAGCATGGGTTGGCTTCTCTGACCATGCACTGGGCAGGTTCAAAAAGTTCAAAAGAGACTCAGCCCCAAGTGCTGGAGAGACTCAGGGAACCTGACATCCACCTTGAGTCAAGCTCCTGACTCTGCCCCAGGATGATGTGGAAAGAGAATATACATAAATTAAGACCAGGGCTGAAGTTGGTTGGTGCGACCACGGGGACCGTTTAGAGATCACGCTAGCAGCATGGTGTGGAGGCAGAAAGGTTAGTCCGGCAAAAGGAGGAGCAGTCTAAGTAACTGGTTGGGTCTGAAGGCTGAGGGGAGCATATCTCATGTCCCTATTCCTCAGGTAGTTCCTAAGTAGGTCGCTTCAGCTCCCAGCATCTCAACCAGCAACACCTGCAGAAAGACTGTCTGTAAATGCACTCAGGAAAACATGCATAGTGTGAGGCCGTGGAAGCATGGGGTCTTTCTACTGGTAATACCTAAACAACTCTTTGCAGAAAGACCCTCACTGACTCTGAAGCCCTTGGCTAAAGCACTGTCTCTCTCCACGCTTTGTACAATCTCCTTTCTTGCCCTGGCAGCTGCTTTTGGCTGTTGCTACCTTTCCACCCCCAGGGCCTTGCATTTGAGGGGGTGCCAAGCAGAAGCCATCATCAGCCCTGGCTGGAGGGAGCCTCCACTTTGTGGGAACTTTGCAGCCGCCCCATCTCTTCTTGCCAAACAGCCGGGCTTGCAGCCGGCGCAACCATCTCCATCTTAATCCCTTTCCCTTCAGGTGGGTTGGGAGCAGAAAGGAGGAAAACAGGCTTTGCCAAGAGGAGAGCCCCTGGCTTCATTAGGCTACAGAGGAAACAAGAGAAAAAGGTGATGCTATTATTTAGATGTGATGATGCTTATTGCCTATAGAAACCATGGCAGAGCCATGAAAAGAATTATGCCCATGCCATGAAGATGAAGAAAGAAGATTGAGACAAGGAATACACCCTGCACCCCAAAGCATTTTTCATGCAGAAAGACTGTTCACATCTCTTTGAGGAAATAGCCAATTCAGTGCCTTTTCAATGCACTAAATGGGATGCTTCTAGGTTAGGCAGTGCCTGCCTGTTTTACCGTGAGTTACATACCATCCATGCAACACTAAATCCAGCAAACCTTAGCAGCACAAAATGGGAATGTGCCCATTAATGGAGGAACTGAAACAAGTTTTGCCCAACTTTACATGTATTGTTCATCTCTGAAACTGTTAAGCAATTCTGAACATTGCATGTATGGATATGTGGCTTATTATTAATTTATCCTTTGGGATTGCATCTTGCCAGGAGAAACTATATTTATAAAGCAGTCTTGTAGGTAAGATGGTGTGTGCCAATGCCAAGTGAAAGTATGTTGCAGCAATGATTCAAATGACAAGGCTCTACGCTGGTGATTTGGCCCAATGTCTTCATAGCAGAGGCTGTAGGACAATCATCCACAGATTTGCATGTGAAACCTATAACTTGTAGTGGAGGATTTCCATTCCTTCTCACGAGCTCCTCTGGGCCAAGCACACTGTAAATTAAGTTGCTTTATTTAAGGACTAGAACCAAAACCCTGGAGCCAAACACCTTCTGTCTTCATTCATATTTGAATTTGTGGCTTGGGCCCATCTCCAATTGTATTGTATACTGTTTTTTATTTTTCTCTGTTAAGGTGTAGACAGAGCCAGCAGTCAGGAGATGACATCCAATGCATTGTGTCTCATGTTCACATTCAACAGGTCCTTTGAGGTCCACATACCCATGTGCAGAAACTGGTTATTTAGAGGCATAAGAGTGGGATACAGCACTGATGCCCTGTGTTTTCTAAAGGCATATTGTACAAGGTTTGTTGTGTGATCGGGCACGTTAGGTCACAGGGTAGGAGAAGGAAACCAGATCTGTCCTAAGCCCAGGTGGTGGGAAGGCTGGAGCAGGGAGCCACTGCCGCTGCTGCCTGTGCCCACAGCCCATGGCATTCGTGACTAACAAGGCAGAACGGAAGACAGAGAACAAAGAAGAGATCTCCCCAAAGATACCAAACCCACTTGTGTCTCTGCTGCTTTGCAAACTGATGTGCAGCAAGGGTGTGGGTGTGAGGAGAGGGCATGGGTCCCCCTCTGCTTTGGATCTAGCCATTTTGCTGCCCCAAAAACATGCACTAGCACTGGTGATCTGGATAGAGGGGTTCCCATCCATCGCAGCGTAGGGTTTCAAGTGTTCATGCCATTTCCACCATTTCCACAGTGTTTTCTTGTGCAGCTGCTGAAAGTAGCCAGGTTGGCCTGTTGACACATGGAAATAACCCCTGGCCAGCAGAAAGACAAGCAAACAGGGAAAGATGTGACTTAAAAACACTGTCAGGTCAAGCAGGACACAGCTCGGCCTCCCCTGAATCTGATTTGGGCTGCAAGGCAGGAACCAGATAACAAGGGAGTTTTGCGCTTTTTTTCAATGAAGGTGCATGGACACCAAAGGGCTGAGGGTCGCATGCCGGTGGCATTTAGAAAAAAGTAAAATGCATAAATCCTTACCTGTCAGTAGAGACCTCAGCTCAAGGGTACTGATGCTCTTGCAAATAATAAATCCTTTTTCTTTATTGTGTAGTATTTATGAGCAAAAATGGGTGCAGAGTGGTTAAAGACATGGGTCATGGTCTCCCAGACAAGTCAGTACTAGAATTAAGAGCTCTAACCCCAAGAGTGTTCTCTAAAAGAAGGATTTAGGTGGAGAAAGCAGGGAGGACATCACTGATACACCGATTTGGGCCATAGCCTCACGAGTGCTTCTACCCTGCAGATGGTCTTTCCCGCTGTTCCAGATGTGCCTCTAGGAAAAACACACAGTATCAAAAAAAGGATTGTTATTGCTCTGTCTGGGTCCAAGAATGAGGCTGAGCAGCCCAACTGGTGGCTGATCTTTAAAAACTAACAACCTTTTGCCCCTTCATCTTGTCCTTTTGCAGGTTTCCACGTAGGCTTCTCTGAGCAAAGAGGCAGGCTGGTTTCACACACCTCGCAGGGAGGAAAGAGAAAATGGAAATAATTTGTGTTCTGGTGTCTGTGTCCCTCCAGTAAGAAGCTGAAGCCCTCTGAAATGCATTGGGATGCAGGAGCACAGATGCTTGGACTATCACACACCAGCTATATAGGAACATTTCCTTATTTCAGTTGCTCTGGCTTTTGAGGACACCGAACACAGTTGTTTTTAGGGCACTGAGGGGTTTAGATCAAGCAGGAAGATTTAAGCTGGAGCAGGAATAATATTTGAGTGTGTCAAATCGGTTTGTGAAGGGCACATCACCCCGCATGTCTGCATCCTCCCGTTACACAGAAAATCCGAGAGGTTCAAAGAGAGAGGCTGGGCCTTTGACGAAGAAAAGAGGGGGGAAACAGCACTAGATGGGGTATTACCCACTGACTGCTATTTCATTTCTCGGGAGAAATTTACGATGTGATCATTAAATCCTCAAGAGACAAACCTGAACAGTGTTTTCTTCCTTCTGGGCAAAAATCTTGGAACTCTTAAAAAGACATTGTATTTCACAGCTCAGCAATCCAGCAGCATTTAAAGAACTGGAGAGAGAAGAGGAATTTTTAAACGAGCAGTCTTTTTTTTTTTTCCTTTTTTTTAAAGACTCTACGCTGTCAGAATTCTTTTCAGGAAAAATAAATAAATTCTAACATCTGGTAATTAATAGCTTATGAGCCAAAGAATAGTTGTCTACAGAGGCAGTTCACAAGAGCGCAGTGTTTGCCTTGCCCCTTATCTCTGAAGATCACTGCTCTCTCACTGAAGCAAAAGCTCTCCACATATGGCATTTAACTGCATTTCTGCTGTTGCGCTTTAGGAAGACAGACAGTAGGATCAATATAGAAATTGTCACAATAGTCAGGTTTTCTGTCTCAGTTTTGTCTCCAGCCAAGACTGGTACAGCTTCACAGATGCATCAAGCTCCACTGCTTCATCTTTATGCAACCAAGGGGTAACAGAAACTCATCACTTGGATGGTTCCCTATCTTGGTGGCATCTGACCCTCTCAGATACCAACAGCGTTTGACCTCAGAAGCTGTTCCTGGGGCAGGGAAGGGGTATTTTTGCCCTTGCTTTATGGGGGAGAACTGCAGCAGAGGCATAAAGAGACTTGCAGAAGGTCACAGAGGCAAAGTGGGCGTCTACCAACATACTCGAAACCGTAACCACAAAACTTTCCACTTTACCCTGATAATGCTGCTGAGGAACAGAACTAAAACACAAAAGCCTGGTATAATACTTCAGCACGGATGTCTCTCACACCGTTGCAGTTTCGAGGATGGCATAAAAATGTCCAGAGCAAATTAAATTTGTGGGTCTTCAGGGGTTGTGAAGCAGAACCTGTGAATTTCTGAAATGTCCAGATATGCTTTTATTTCCATTTCTGGCAGGTAACAACCACAGTTTCTTAATACAAGACAGACCTTTCCCTTGTTATTCTCAAAGCAAACCCACACTACTACTCAGAAGACTGGGCCTCCCTGGAGAAGACACTATGAAAGGAGGGCACAGGAAGGCCAGGACATCCAAAACTAATGCCTGCAGCACTCAGCTCTGCAAAATTTGGCAATCTTGCCATTTGTGATGAAGAGCTTGCCTGGTAGCTGTCACACATCTTTAGATAACTGGGCTCCCTTCCTTGCATTTCCATGGACTTCCTGTGTGATAGCCTACAAATCTGTACATCCCTGTGCTTAAAGATATTTAAGTGCTTAAATCCATACCCCATCTCCACATTGCTAAATGACAGCACCAGCCTCCAGATGCAGTGAGGATCCATACATGTGAGGATGATGAAGCATTAGGTACTGCGCAAATAAGGGTAACAGTTTTCATCCTTTAGCCCCTCATGATCTTGAGGTAGGATAAAAAAAAAAAAAAAAAAAGAGTACTAATGAGTTTAAAGCTTACGCCAAATTGCAAAGAACCACAGGGTTTTGTGTAAGTATCCGTGGCACATGTACAGCCAAAAAGGTGCTTTTCATCTGGCGTGGGTGAAGATTACACAAAAGCTGAACACCCTTCTAACACAGCAGGGATGCCATATGTAGGTGCCTGGACAAGATGTGGCTGGATGTAGCTATTTAAATTTGACTTACTCCCTGTGCAAATGGCTCTCCCACTCTTCCCCTGAGCTGCTCTGTGCTGGACCTTCTGCAAGCAGAGGGATGGGGCACCTCATGGCTCCCGCGCTTGCTGCTGGCTTGCTCACCCTTACAGCGTGGGCTCCTGACTGTTTCTGCAAGGTAGTTTCGTTTTGTTTACACTCAACACACTTGGACTACTCCTTGCTGTGTGAAAAGTGAGTTGACATCTCGTGCCGTGGAGACAAAGTTAAATTGCTGTGGTCTTCCAGGACAAGGTGAAGTATGGAGTCATACCTGCCTAGCTGGGACCAAGCCTGCTCAGGCTGTCTTCTCCCATCTCTCTGAGCTGCTGAATTTATTCCAAGGAGGTGGGAGAGGCAAAGTGGAATTCATGTTAAATCCACCCAGGGACTGAGTGACATGAAGACAGCTTGCATTCCTCACAACCCCATCCTCTACAGTCGGGCTAGCCCATCAGAGCAGCCAGGATGCCATATATTGTCCCGTTTAACCTCAAGACAGAGGATCAAAGTGCTACCCTGACACCCCACCTAGGAAATTAAAGACAATTTGAAGATAAAGAGCAGATGTGTTTTCTCAGCATGCACTACCCGAGCAGCACACACCGTGCCCAGGTGACATCCCGTAATTTTCAAGAAAGGACTGTCTCAGTCCTCAGAAACACAGCCAGGAAACTAATTTAAATCTTTCTGTGAACCTCTGTGCTTTGAAGGGCAGCTAACCTCAGGTCAACCTCCCGGATAACACAAAAGAGCAGAAAAGAGTGTTCTTCACCTGGACCTCAGCACTGTCAAGTATTTTGAGTGCCTCGTGTCGTTTAGGAAGGAAAATGCTATTATCTCACTCTCCATGTCGTGCTCTGGTGACAGAACACTAAATTTTGAGTAGCTGGAGTTCAGAGGACATAGATTTACATGGCAGAGGCATCTGGATTCTCTGATCAGCTGAAATAACTGGTCAAACTCCCATGGACTTAATGCCAGAGTCCTCAGGGAAATCAGTGGGAGTTTTCCCGTAGGCTTGCACTGCCGTGGCTTAAACAAAGCAAGGGAAGGGTTTCTTAGTCAGATGCTGAAAGAAAGAAGTCTCCTCTCAGCAATTAAAACATAGAATTCTACTTGAAAGTGATTAATATTTCTAGTGTCTACTTATGGCCAAGCCACGTATCCCCAGCCCTACCAAATATGAACTTAAATACACAACACTCTCCGGAGTTACTTCTCAGTTAATAATTTATGTATTCTGGCAACAGATCAATGCAACTAGAAACTAGTTTAGTAACTTACCTTCAGGGTTGTCTATCTATAAACACTGCAGATTCCTAAGTTAAACAGAACCCAATTGTTTTGCCGTGTAATAGAGGCCAGGGCCTGATTTATATAGTTAATTTAAATGGTAATCTTGAAGAGTTGGGAAAAAAACAACCTGTATCATTAAAGGTTATGAAAGAGGGAAAAACTGTTTACTGCTGGGTTCAGAAATATGTGATATAAATGAGATAAAATGCAAGTATCAAGACAAAAAGTAATAAGATGATACCGGTATGTGTTGTTTGTGCTTCTATAAAAGCGCATTAGCCCTGGCTGATTTTTCCTGAGGTTACCCTGCACCCACAGAACTGTCTGTTGCTGGAATTTGTGTGCGGGTGTGCAACCCAAAATCTTGCCTTTTTAACACTGAGTTGAGTCCAGTGTCAGAAAGGAAACAGGTCTTGCCTTGCTGCAGCTAGACCAGGAGTTTAAGCAAAATAAGGGTGTCCAGGCTTGCCCCTTCTCCTTAATCAAGTCTGGAGAAGAGAGGGGACAGCAGCCATTGCGGATGGCTCACACACCGAAACACGGCTCGCATCTGAAAGTGCCTTGCAGTGACTAATTAACAGGCATCTGTTACAACTTGTTGAGCCTTATCTTCATTTTCATATGCACTATTTTGGAATGAAGTTTTATTTAGGCTCTGGCTCCTAAACGTTGCTCAAGAGTCACATTACAGGATTAGCCTTCCTGACAAAGGGGAGGGGATGCTTTGTGGTTAGCAGCGCAGGGCAGGAGTCAGGAGGCTTGACCCTATCCTGGCTGCTGCCTCGTCACCTGCTCTGAAGCTGCTCACTTGACTCACGCAGTTAAGCCTGCACAGATAGGAAGGCTTAGTTAACGTCTATGGAGCATTCAGAAATCCTCTTTTAAAACCTGCCACGTAAATAACGATTTAATAGGTCTCAGATGCCGCTGAATTACCCTTCTGCAAATATCGGCTCCTGCAAACTGAGCTGCACGGTGTCCCCCCACCTGCAGACACTCATTCTCAAGGGGAAAGCCTTAAAAGACTTAACTCTGCCCCATCAGGGCTTCACCTTGCCTAGAGTCAAGGCAACCAGGGCAGAGAC
Organism: Elanus axillaris; assembly: GCA_026212715.1. Lineage (NCBI taxonomy): Eukaryota > Metazoa > Chordata > Aves > Accipitriformes > Accipitridae > Elanus > Elanus axillaris. The sequence continues at coordinate 39,353,335 of JANZLQ010000078.1, forward strand.
CTCTAGATGGAAAAACCACAGCCCATTGAAGCTAAAAGCCTTTAGATGGGATAATAAAAGATACCCTCTTTGCAGGTCAGCGTGGAGGATTACAGATGCTCACCCACATCGTGTAATCTTATCTCCGGGTGTTGCTCATGTGAACTGTGAATTCTTCGGCTGCACGTGCATATGTACTAGGGAACTTCCAGATCCCCTGAACCGACTCATCTGAACCCTTCCTTTTTTGTCTTTATCAAAGGAAAACCAGTGAAGGCTCTTCAGAGGCAGATGTGTGAAAGTCTGGAGATTCTGAACCACATCCAAAGCCCGTCTGCATGGGAAGTTACACCGCAGCAGTGCAAGGTGTGAACATAAAGCCCCTGAATAGGACTAGTAAGGCTTCCTTGTATTTTTGGACCAAGTAATGGAAGTGATTGTTCCGATAGGGCATGGGATGGGAAGAAACCCTAGGCTAAGCTGGGCAGCAATACATCTTGGCCCATACCTTAGCCTCTGCTGAAAGACCCTGTAGATCTGCACATTTCTGCCTGTGTGGGCACTTTAGTCATGAATCATCTGCACAAGTGCATATATTGGCATCTGAGATGCCCTTATGGTCAATGGAGAGGAAAAGGCACTTTGGGGTGCAGTTCCTCTGCTGTATTTTAGGCATCTGTTGTAGGAGGAGATGAATTGTGCTCCAGACCTCAGTGGGCTGGTCTTTAATAACTAGTCGAGTGGGGGTGACTAGCTTGAATGATGCTGCCTGGATACAGCCATCTAAAGAAAGCTTTAGGATATCAGTCCATTTCTCTGGGATTGTAGTCACTTCCCTACAGTACAATTTAAAATGCCTCCAAAGAGAAATCAACTAAAAAAGAAAAAAAAAAAAAAAGACTCTCATTTCAGAGACACTAAAATAAGTGGGAGTGTGAACATATGTGTGTGTCCACATGGGGAACTACTCTGGAATCTCTGCAGTTCTTTAAATACACAGTGAACACGATGCCAGGTTCACCTCCCCTCCTGCACACGCTCTGCCATATGTATAAGCTGCACACTTCTGGTTTTCCAGTTTTAATGGAGGTGATTGGAGCGGAGAAAGCTGCTGATGAGTTTTAGGCTCCTGTAATGGATAACACAAAGCAATCCCACTCATTTATACTCATGTATCATGTGGCAGGTGTCCTGACTGAGGAGTGAAGGCAAGCTGCTCTCAGTTGACACCCACTAAGCCATATACTGTTTTAAAAAACAACATTAAATTAATTTTTTTAAAAAAATCCTATTCTTTTTGAGACAAGATCCCTCAGCCTCTGCTCTGGTGTAATAGAGCTGAGTAAGACAGCCCACTGGTGCCTAAACCCTCTGATCTTATTTCATCGGAAGAAATGAAGGATCAGATCCTGCTCTTAGCTACACCGATGTCAGTCAGAAGTGACTCCAGGTGAGCTACCATGGATGAAAATTGAGCATGACCAGAGTACAGTCTGGTCCCAAAGCGTTTCTCGATACACCCTATTAGCATGAGTTACATGCGTGCATTAAAGGAAACATAAAGCCTCCAGATTTTGAGAAGGTGATAAAAATGCAACTTCTCTGCTGGCTTTCCTGGAGTGGTTTTGAACTGCTCCTTGCACGGGTGAAAAGTGGGTGTTGTAAGCTGCTTGCAGCGTTTCCCACCGCCCCTGCTCATTTCCAGTGGAGGTCAGCTTGCGTCACCACATTGTGCGTTTTTCACCTTGCACATCGCGAACTGCAGTGTGACAGGCATGGCAGCAAACACCTGAGATGTGAGCTGAGGCCAACTTCTCCTTCAGGCTTTTTGGGGGAAATTCTCATTGCTTTTCCCTTAAGAAAAAGACCACAACTCTATATATGTATTATCAACAAAGTCCCAGGAAGAGAGAATGGCCCTGAAAAGCCCAATACTGCAATGCAGTCAGAGAAAAGGGACGTTAGTGGATGTGGACTCAGAGCAAGGGCGGACAAATTCGTGGTTCAAATCTGCAGAAATCCCCCCAGATTAGCTGTGATTTTAAGGGCTCACAGTTGTGTCCCTCATTTACCACTGGCTTCTGACAAGTAGAGAAGTTGTTTAGGGCTCAGTCTGACAAAGGAACCTCCGTATTTCAACATAAGGCATTGTAGCACCTGATCCTTAGAGACTGGTACTACAGGAAAGATCCCAAAACCCCTGTTAGAAAGGAAGCTCTCCCAGAAGTACAGGTATCTCTGGTGGAAGGCCAAAGTGATGCCACCTTTTTTTCTCCCTTACACTAATTGCATTTGACTTCTTTAATGTGCAACGTCCCAGTTTCAAAAGGTGGGTGAGCGGTGGCCCCACCGGGACCAACCTACTGACCTGCTGTTAAGGGACATTTGTGGGATGGGGAAAACTGAGGTTGTCCTCAGGCTGTGGAGCACATCAAACACCCGCTTCCCACCTCCTGGGATTTCAAGCCATGAGAAGATTTAAGACAAAAGGGGTATACAGTGCCCCATTTTGCAGGTAGGCTGATCCCTGTCTGTGTGGGTACGTGGGGCACTGAGTGGGTGAGATACCTCTGGGGCGTTAGTCAGAGGAATGACTCATTTCTGGATGCTAAGGGAGCTCGGTGTGACCTCAGCATGACCGAGGCACCATGCCACTTCCAGCTGACTGCATCCAAGAGCAACTCTGGGCCCCTGAAGATATTGCAAATCTAAAAATGAGGTGCTCACAGCACTGTCAGACTTGGGTTTCTGCTAAATGGAGTCCCCAAGGTCTCTATGTTGAACTTAAATGTTTTTTGTTTCTTTTTTAATATGGCCCTTACTCTCTTTGATGTTTAGTTCCCAGTAGTAAAATGGGGATGTTAATATTCAGCCCTTTGTCTTCATTTTTTTTCAGACGGGATCCACCTCTGCTCTTTATTGGACCTGCAGTAATAAATGCAAAGTAATTGTACCCAAAATAGGCTTGCAAATTAATCTATCATGAGCAGTATAGACTGCAGGACTTTTTAAAAACTAATTATTGTTTTATGCGGTAGATTTTCTAAATAATATGACCTAATAAAGCTTCAGAGAAATACCAGGACATAACCTTTTCATATCCTGCTTGTGATACTGGGAAGCAGCTTGAGTCCTTGTACTCCTGAATCAAATCCCCTTGCAGCTGCCTGGCTGGGTGACCCTGTGCAGATCCTACCAGTACTAAGAAAAATCCAGTTAAATGGCAATGTTTTGCACACTCAGAAAACTGAACAAGCAGGACAGTGGCATTTGTCATTCCTTGGGGGAAAAAAAATGGTAAAAATTAAAAAAGAAACCTGTTCTAAAGACAGTGAATTTTAGTCTTTTCCACTCCTTTTTCTGGAAGATCCGAACAAGCAGCAAAGATTATAAGAAGTGGGTTAATCAGATTGTGTGCCTGGACATTGATGTTACTTTGACTGAGCGGAGTGTCTATCCTAATTAAAGAAAACTTTTCCAGGGGGTAGAAATGCACTTGAGTCCTTGTATGTTTGTGTTGGTCACTTACTGAACATGGGAAGCTGTGGTTTTGCTTTTTCCTTCAGTGAGGATAAAAATACACATTTCGCACATTTGGCATTTCATTTCTCCATCAGTGGGGAGGGTTATTTTTCAGCAGGCAGCCATTCCTTCTTTTTCTTCTCCCCCCCCCCCCTTTTTCTTTTTATTTCAAAGGAGCATTTGATACTGACTGAAGATGCCAGAATGACACCTCTTTTTTAGAGACCAGAGGATGAGAGGGTACCTTGGGCAGCCGCAGGGTGAGTTTCTCCCCATGTATGTAGCTCCAGCTTTGACATGACCCCCAGGAATTTAGCAGCCTCTGGAGCAAGAGTGAGCATCTCAGGTTCGAGATCCACAAAGGTTTCTTGGAATTGGTAGGTCTTGTAAAAAAGAGGCCTATTCACTGCTGGGTCAGCTACCAACTGTCTGAGCAAACAGATCTCTCTTCACAAGGACATCTCAACGGCGACACAATGAGTGTTGGTCCAGACAGTGGAGAGGGAAGGAAGTGGCTTCATCCTCACCATCACGGAGAAACCCTTCTAGGAGGCCATTGTCTCCCGGTTTATCCTAAGAATAAGTGGGAGGAAAGTCTTTCCCTTCAGAAGACACACACAAAAAAAAAAATCCATAAACTACCCCCAAACCAAATGTGAGGATCTTTTCTTCTTTTTGGCCTTTCCTAACTTTATTGCTCCTGAAGCTTTGGATGGCATCCCTGTCACAGCGGTCACACTAGACCTGAAGGAGATGGTGGTGAGGCCAACTGCTGCCCTTTGCTGGGCCCTTTCTGTTGGAGGGGACATCTGCTAAAACCAGCTGTGGCAGTGGCTGGTGAAATGATGGAGAGCTGGACTGCGATTCAGCTCATTAAAAGCACCCCGGGAGCTGCTATGGTTATTTGCCCCCTGTAGTGCTGGCATTTTTAAGGCCAGGTCAGAACTCATCGCTCCAGGCTCTGTGCTGAGGGCCCTCTCTATCCCCTTTGTCAAAGGACACGTATTTAGCCTGTCCCTCATCTTTATCCACCATGTCGAAGGCAGAGACCTGTGTCTGAGCAGACTCCCACCGCTCCGCTTCTCTCCTCTGAACAAATGTGGTCAGCGTGAAACAAAGCCCAAAGCAGCAGCACGTTCCCCTGTGAGCAGACGGAAAGTTTCAAAGGCACAAAGGGTATTTAGGCACCGACTTCAAAGTCAATAAGTTGGATGCTGGAAAAAAATCTCCCCCGTAGCCTTTATGTCATGCCACTTAATAAGTAATTAAAAGCTCAAAAATCATGAGTCTGCTGCTTTCATTACTTCCTAAAGCACACTCGATACATCATCGCTCTGTGAAATGTTTCACATGTACCGCATCCTACTTTAAATATGCCAAACAGTGAAGTGCTTAGCATTACAAAGGCAAAGACATCAAGGAAGCTTTGATAAAATCTGCTGAGCAGACAAACATCTCTTTGGTTGGCACTAGCCAGGCTAGGTTTTTATTCCACAATGATTAAAAACATTTCAAGTGAAGGCAGCTAGGCTTGTATTTTAGACACAAGACCATTAGGTGACAAAGAGTGAAACCTTTCATTACCAGGATGCTGGCTAAAGGGGATTAACCCGTTCGGTGTTTGCAGGATGTCGAGGGTGTAAGGCAAAGACTTCTCAGAGATGACTCTTTTCTGGGAAAGGGAATGAAAAAATGGATGGATGGATGGCTTTGCTGTGTTGGTGGCAGAGAAGGTGGGAGGGGAGATTGGCAAGGAGATGCTTCGTTTCCCGGTCCCACAACGATGTGAGGTATCTGAGATACGTTTGCAGAGTAGGGCACAGCTTTTCTAAAACAGTGAGGCTGACATCTGTGCTGTTGCAAAAAGCTGCCTGTAAAATAGGCAGGGCTTTATTTTTCCCTCTCAGGCACTGTTTGTGGTAGAGCGTGTCTGGCTGTAAGCTCTGGATAGTACTCAACATGGTGAAGCCCCAACAGTGACAGGGTGTGTTCCTGTGATATAAATAGTCATTTAAGATGAGCTAAATTTACTCAGTGAATCATTTATTTGCTAAAAATGTGGTTTCAGAGTGGCCACAGTTATTTGCCAAATATGATGCATATTCTCAAATGCTTTTGGATTAAAAGAAAAAAATTTGGAAATGTTGAAGCACTTCAGCATTTTCAGAAACACACACACACAGACACACATCTCAAACTGTGTTACTCTCATGAGCCTGAGGAACCATTCACAGAGCAGAGGGGAAGACAATAACATTTCTCTCCGGAGCTACCCCCACAGCCCAGTGTTTTCAGCGTCTGATTGGGAAATCTCATGTCCTAGGAGAGTGCTCCCTACTGCGATAATTATGGGGTAGTCTGACCTGGGTGCCTCTTGTTTTCTCCAGTTGAAATTACTTCACTTCGTAAGAATAATTAAATACCTACTGGACAAAAGCAAGGTGACAATAATTTTGTGGTTAGAGCACTCCCCTGGGATTTGGGAAGTCTCCCAACAGCTGCATCAATGAGTAGTATTTATACAAAGTGGAACAACTCCAGAAGAAAAGGATGAGAGGCTGCAGATTACCCTATAGCCTGGTCGCTGGAGACATAGGTGATAATGATAATGTAAGGGCTTGAAGCTGCTTTCGCACAGAGCAGGTAATTGTTTTGCTAAGTGGGATGCAGTTGTGTGAGCCCTTTCATGTAGGTTACAAAAATGTGGTAATTTGCTTCTTTCACTTCATCCCAGAATAAGCACATTTTTTAAACCTCAGAAAGTCTTTTAGGATGAGGAAAAATCCTTTTCACCTACTTGGAGGTCCCTCATTCAATGCCCATTGCTGCCTAGTAGGCCAGCTGCTGTACCTCTACATCTGAGGGTGGTTGCACCAGGGAAGCAATGATAACTTCTTATACTGTGGTTGTGATAAGCTCCATTATCAAAACCCAACTTCACTACCTCTTCCCATTCTTCTAAGGAAGCTGTGGGAAAGCTCAGCATACATAATCCAGTCTGCCGAGAAGCTAGGACTGCACGACTGTCAAAGCAAACAGAAAAGAATAATTCAGGTCTCGTTTTCCAGATTTACGGCAGAAAAAAGTAAACCAAGAAATCATGAGTGCATTATTGTTCCTTGCAGAGTTGCGTGGGGGGTATATTCAGAGTAGTTTTCAGTCTTCCCAGGAGAGGCAGAAAGACAAGTATTTTTTAAAGGAAGCTGAGAGGGTCAGCCATTGCTTGCCTCCAGGAGATAGGGATGTGAGCAAACTATCAAGTAACATGGAACATGCATATTTTCGAGCACCTGAAAAGCTGAGGTTTCTACAGAGCAAGCCACCACATACTTGTGGGATTAGGCATGTTAAGGAAAATGTACTCTGCCAACGAGTCTATGTATATATATAGCATGATGAAGGGCTTGTTCCTCTGCTTCGGCTGGTTGATAGTACTCCATTTCATGGGAGGTTCCTTTTTGCCTCCTCGTTTGTCCTTGTGCAAGATGGATAAAAGCAGAGAGTGAGCTGAAATCAGTGTTATCACCTCACAGAATAAATAGTAAGAGAGCTAAAAAAATTGTATATGGAAACTTTTATGCTTATGGACTGTTGCTTATGAACAATTAACTTGAGCTGAATGCAAATAGACTCTTTCAGAGAAGGTGTTTATTGGTAGAAATATTTAACAAGCCATTTAAACCTGGCTGGAAATAAAGCCATGCAGAAGCACTAAGGTAGGAGAAAAAAAACCTTGAATGCAATACTCCCATTCACACTGGTTTCAGTGGAGGAGGAAGCCTCACAGTCATCAAGACATCTCTATCTCCTGTCCTGTTCTTTGCGCAGTGAGTTAGGGAGGTCTTGTCTTTCCAGGCCTTACGCTTTTATCACTCTACGCAATGACGCCCAACTTAACAAGGTCATTTGGTCTTTTTGTACTTAATGGGTGACTCTGAGTAAGCAGGGGTGCTGGTATTGAAAAGGGGGACCTGCCTGCACTCCAGGTGGGTGTAATTCCAGCTCACTCGGGGAGAGCACTTGGATTCATGCAGAGCCATGTTTAGGATTTAGTCTTTTGGACACAGCTCTGAACTGATGCTCTGAAGTGCTTCTGGACTGGAACTAGTGTGTATGGGACAAGTTTTGAGTAAGGACCATATAAATGTTTTGGGATGATGCTCCACCAGCCATTACACGCTGCTGGGCACATGGGATCTTATGCACTTTCTCACTGGGAAGGAAAAGAGAGGAATGGTGAAACCCTCTTGAGCTGCTCTGGCACATCAGCCCCCAAAAGCAGTCCAAATCTGCAGGGAGCTTTGTTTCTCCTCCTGCAGGGAATGGATGTGTTTTTAAGTGTTCGCTGCGTAATTGTGACCAAATACCGCAAGGACATTCTCTTGAAAATGCATTTCATCATCACAAATATGATGTAACATGACTCTTCCTAACCAAACCATCCAGAGGCTTTCTGTTACGAATTGAAGTTATTCCAGAAGAGTTGCTTTACTTTAAGATCCTGCCTCATCTTAATCCAGATTAATTTTTGCATAGAGACAAGCCCTAAGGGCTTGACTCAAGAAGCGCTGCAGTAAATGAGAACCTTTCTGCTGAACCTTGGATCAAGCCTGAGGTGCTTCTGTCTGCCTCTGCCTTAGCATTTTGGTTCAGAGCAGTAATACTGTTTCACGGCTGTTCCCTGGCTTGGTCTCCCTCACCCCATAGTGGTCCAGTTTGCAGAATAGCTCTGATGCACAAAAATGCAATATTTTTTTTTTCCCCAGTGAAACTAAACCAGAAGCTCTGCTACAACCCCTCATAGGGATATAAGGTAATAAATTAGTAGCTTGTCCTTCAGTCAGCCTCAGACCGTGTGCAGGGTGGGGATTTTCAGTGTAGGTGACTGCAGTAAGTCTAACCTGGAGTAACCACTGTGAAGATCACATGGTGTAGCTGTTGAGCCCTCAGCACCAGTCTGTTTGATCTCCTGATACTCTCCTATTGCTCTCTTGCGAATCTAGATGTAGCAATTAACTGTGAATCTAGATATGGCCTGGACGATGCATATCACTGTCATATCTGACTTCTTGCAGCCGCACACACAAGGCAAGATGACAACCTCTGCTTTGCAGGTAGAGATATGCGGAAGTCTAAGGAGATAGGAAAATTGTGATGAAGTTACAGTCTCCTGAATGTTGCTCTGAGAATGTTGTTACTTCCCAAGTTAGCTCCAAGTGCCCACAGTCTGCCCTGAAAAGAGAGATGCTTGTGATGTGGGGTTGGCGCAAAGGGGAGATTCAGTGCTTGGCTCTGCCCTGTGCTGTGCCAGCAGCTACCGAGTGTGGACTTCAGGTTGCCCAAATGGCCAGATAAGCACCAACGAGCTGGCAGCACATCCAGTGCTTCTCCGAGGTCTAAAAAGAAAATTTGGAGGAGGTAAAGGCAACTTTCAAAGCATGTCCTCCACCTGAATGACAAAAGGTGATGAAGCACCAGTCTTTGCTCTGACACAGACTTTCTTTAGGACCTCTGTCAAGTCACCTCATCTCGCTGTGCCTCATTTCCCCCTGGTACCAAGGGATGGGCTATTAGCCCGGCTGGGGTGATGCCTCTACAAGTAACCTAGTGCCAGAATATATTCCTGGGGACAGGACCTGACAGCATCCTCACCAGCATGGCCTCCAGCACCTCTGCCCTGTGCCAGCCAGCAGTGTCCCAAATACCTCCCCAGGACCGTTTGCAGATTAACACAGGCCAGGTGTCACTCCCAACACAAAGTTTGCATGCAACTGCCATGTTTCAGACCCTAAAGGGGGTTAATGGACACAGGACCTTCTGTGTTTGTGGTCTGAGAGTCCAGAAATGGTCCCAGGCACTTTTAATTTGCTAGCCCAGATGTAGCATTATCCAGTAGCCCTTGGGCCACAGGGTCTGTGCTGCTTTGTAAGTACCAGATCAAACAGAATAAGGTCCAGGCTTAACTGGGCACTTCCTTAATTTAATAAAAAAGATTCATTTTTTAAACTTGCCCTAAGTAATTTCCCTGTCCTCACTATAAACACCACCTTGGCTTAGCCTGCCTCTGCAAGCCTTGGTCTTTTCTTCTTCCCACCCTGAGGAGCAGTAAAAATAGGTAATCTTTAATCAAAGGTCAGCATTTGGGCTAAAAGCCAGGCTGGGATCTTGGGGGGAGGGAGCCGGTGGCTTTCCAGGGCAGCACTGTTCGAGCAGTGCCTCCATTGTAGCAGCCACAGTTCCCCAGTGAGACCGGGCAGCACCAGCCTGTGACGATGCCATCGTGCAGGCAGGAGGGGAAGAAAGTACAAGGAGACGTACTGTACGGTCTCGTACTGATTACTACATTTATCATTTTCAATAAACTCCAGGAGCAGGCAGGCCCTGTACCCTGTGTACTCTTACGACTCGCTTCTCTGTGAAATTGGAAACGGGACAAAGTCAATTATGTTATTTTCCAACAACAAACCTCTGTGGGATAGTAACTCAGATACTAGCTGCAGTTCGGAGAACAGCCAGAGTCCCACTTGATATTTCCTTAATGGTGGCGATATGGCCACAGTGATGCTTTATTCCACCGTAACAAACAGCAGAAAGATTTTTACTCTTGAGATCCCTGTCCAAAAGAAAATAAATCAGTACCGTGCCTCTGCTCCAGCCCGATGAAAATGAGAAATTCATCTCTACAAGCTCTTTGGGAGAGCTACCTGTTTTTTGTTATGTTTAGATATGACCTCCTATGGTACCCCACAAGCAGAGGGAGGAAAAGTGATTCAGGACTGGCACCATACCAGGAGTGTGGAGGGCAGGGGTGGATCAGATAAGCAGAAGACTAAGACCATAAATACCTCCACGTCACTGCAACGCAGACAGCAGCAAATCCCTGGAGAAGCAAAGTGGATGTGTAACTAAAAGCAAGTTGGAGAATACTGCCTCAATTTAGGAAGTCAAGCTTTGAAGCCTCTGAGAAATGAACAGTGCTCAGAAGTTTCACAAACATGTCTGTTAATTACTGAAGATACTTATTTTTAACCTAAGGCTGGCTCCCTCCATCATAATACTTAGCAGGGGACTCACATGGTGCAATAGGCTGAAAATCAAAGCCACTTGAATGAAGCCTTGCTCTGTGAGTAAGCTAGCCCTGCGGGGCTGTCCCTGGATCACCCCTCACACCATGAGGCTGCTAGGTCCAAGCTGGTAAAAATCTGAGCATCTTCTTTGTTGGAGACACAGAGGCCTCAGGGTTTGCAAGCTCAGAGCTAAAACCACAGAGGGAAGGGACTGGGTTAGCGTTGGTGAACTCTTGGATTGGTGTGGGGACAGCAAGGGAGACCCTGCCACCTCCTCCATGGTTTCCCCCATGGGTAGCTAAGGGGACACATGGTCTCTCCTGCGGGACACTGATCACAAGTCATCATGCTGGGGACCAGCCAGTAACATCACAATGCCAGACCTGTCCCATCTCACATTGCACAGCAATACAAACCTCTCCTCTCTCCATCTTCTCACTGTGCTTCTCTGGTTGGCTGCCAGCTCTGTCTTGTCTAGGGAGGCCAAGGGGCCAGCTGCAAGACCCAGTCCCTGGTTTCAGTCCTGCAACCTGTCCTTCTTGCAGGGGAAGACCTGATGTGATGGAGAGGAGGGAGGACAAGAGCTGTGCCGTCTGGAGTAGATTACAGATGCTATTGAGTCCACAGAGAGGGAAGAGAAGTCTTGCACAACCCAGACCTCTGATGAACACCTCCCATAGCAAAATAAACAATGACATCTTGGCCAAGAACATCTATTTTTTAATAGGTATTACAACTCCAACACATGTATTTCAGGCTTGGTTTGATGACATTTTCTCCCCTGAAAACTGCTAGTCCTTCCCCAGGAGCAGAGAGCAAATAACTGCCAGTCTTACTATTACAAACAGAGTGGTGTGACACTTACGTACACCTTTTACTTGGCTTGCTGGAGAGCATAGAAAAGTGAAGAAGTCTATCTTTCTCTGTGTGTGTGGTGGCAGGGGAATATGGAAGGACAGATTGGCTAATGCCATCCTGGACATGTGCTGAAGGCTGTTTGTCCCCAATGACCCAGCTGTAAAAAATGCCTGGGTCATCCTGAGCCAGGTCATCAGGGACACCTTTGTCCTTGGTAGAGAAGTTCCCCATGACATATCCTCTATCTCCTTCCGCACCTCCCATCCTTGTGGCATTTGAGGACTTTGCCTATTTGGCCAAGATTTCTAGGCATCCCAAAATCCCAGACAAGTAGCCATGGGGTGTCGTAGCCCTGCAGCCCACAGACACGTAGTTTGGCACAGAAAATCTCAGCTCCTATTGGTATGCTATGGCAATGCCATGAGCACATGAGCCCAATGGGCCCCCTTGGTTTTTGCAGACCACAGTTGACACACCATCTGTCCCAATGCTGCCCCAAATAAAAACACTGCAACTTACAAAGAAGCCACACAAGCCAAATAAACAAATGCCTTGAGCTTTGCTAAAGACCTAGGAAAAGCTACCAGTCCTTTCTGATCGTATCTGGGAGGCATGCAAAAAACGTGTCCATGAGCAGCACTCCTAAAAAAGAGAGATAGAGTGGGAAAAAGGCATGTTTTTTCTTCCCTTCTAGTTCTTGAAAGCAGAGCAATAATCAGTGGAGATAAGCCCTGTCATGTGTGTATTCTTCTAGAAAAAGAGGAGAAAAAAAAAGGCTGAGGTGGCTCTAGAGTGTTCCTGCCTTGCAGCAGGGGCAATCAGACACCCAGGCAGTTTTCATGGCTCAGCAATCATAAATCCTGCCCGTGAGTCATCAACTCACAGGCCCCAGCAGCTCTGACCCTGCCTTTTCCATGTAGACATGGGCTCTCTGCCCCCTTTTTCCCTTCTCCAAACCTCTCAGCATGAGCCAGAGAGAGCCTACGCTATTACTTCCACCAGGCATCTCAAGGCGGGTTCACAGGTGGAGATGTCACACCAACTCATCCTTCTTCCAGGTGTCTCTACTGAAAGCATTAGAGCTGCAGTTTTGGTCCGCTCAGAAATTGGTCTGAAACAGAGCTGGGTTTAATTTATGATGTGTTGTCTGTCTCGAACACATGAGGTGTTGCATGTCCCATGAATCAAAAAACTTAATTCAGAGGGGTCACTTGGGAAACTTTATTTTTTTTTTCTGTGATATCATTCATCCTTAGCAGCTGGGAACCACTGCCCTGGTTGCAAGAGCAGGAATTTCAAGCTAACCTTGCCAGAACACAATCTTTTTCCCAAATCAGGCAAATAGGTACAGCAAAACAGCACTCGGGAAGGACAGAGCAAGTTCTTCCAGGCGCTTCAGTCCCTGACTAGTTAGGCAGGTTATAATGGGTTTTAATTGTTACTCCCACAAGCTGCAACTTTATTTACTGCAGTTGATCAGCTCTCACAAAAGGACTGAATCGTCCCCTTGCATTCAAAAACCAGACAGCTCTCACCAACATCTGTGATAACCTCATTCAGGAGAAACAGGTCTCCATGGTAAGGCAGGACCAATACAGCCATCTGTAAAGGACTGCTGTGCCAAGGGGAAACTAAAACCAAATTCCAAGCTACGGCACTCTCCAGGGATAGTGTATCTTCTCAACCAGCCACGGTGCGTTAGAGATCGGGCCAGAAAGTGAATAACACAGCAAATAAATCAAGAGAAGAAGAGCTGTTGTCTGCTCTGACCTGGCACTGCCTGTGAACAGGGAACAAGCCCCTTGCAAAAGTCAAGAGCACTGTTATCCCATCCTTCCCATTGGGAAACTGAGGGACCTGGTCTGGGTGACCTGTTAGATACCCTTCAGCAGGTATTTGCAATGCTGCTGGAGGAACAGCTGGACAGGGAGGCATGCTGGTACTGCCTGAATGCAGTAAGAAATGCGCTTTTCTGGGCCACCAGCAGCTCCTTCCCAAAATCTGGCAGTTGGCAAAGAGGTCTCTGTAGCAGATACGTTGCCGCAGCAGTGGCCTCTCTTCTGGCTTGAGCTCTCTGAGCACATCCCCGGCTTTCACGTTCTACTTTATAACTTCTCTGAAGCTGAGCATCCTGAGTTTGCCAGTTTCACTGGATTCATCTTGCTCCCCTACAGTACATCAGCCTTCTCATAACACAAATCACAAGCTCATTTATCTAGGCTTAGGGTAATAGATTCAGGGTTAGAGTTGCAAGATCTCCAAAAAGAGGATTCCTAGTGAAACGCACTATGGCTCCAGACAGTGGAGCAAGCCACTCTCCTAGCTGCTCCCGTGTATTTGCCAAAGACCTTATGATGCGCATCAGTGTGGGAAGCAAAGACCCTGTTTCCATGAAATAACAGTACTGCCAGGGTCACTTTTTGCTACTCCTGTTCCTTGTATATATTCTGCTTCCTATTTTCACCTGGTAGTAATGCAGCATTGATGGTCCCTGCCTCAGACGTCTACTGCATTTCTCCCCATTCAAGCTCTGATGGCCCCAAACACCTTAGAAACCTTCAAGTCTTAAAACTTCTTCATGTACTACTCATCAGAGAGTATCCATTTTACACTGAGTTTACTAAGCGTACAGCCTCAGGCACATTCTCATCTTATGATAGGACTTGCACAACCTTTCTGGTACCTTATCAGCCTAAAGAGCAGGAACAAGGTGCTTTGCTCAGACCTGACCTCTTCCCTTCCACTTTTCAGCCAAGGGGGATGGATGTCCTGGGTCACCATCTGCAACCAGAGCAGGACCAAAGCTTTACAGCCTCTGCTGCCAAATGGCATTGGCAGAACAAAACCTTTCATCCACCAAGCTGAGCTGCAAGTGGTTTGGCTCAGGAAGGAAGATCGTCCCTTACCAAACATGGGTAAATCAGAGCATGCACATGGAGAGGGTGAATGTATAAAAGGGATTGTAATGCTGCCTCCAGGCATACGCCAGCCTCATTGGCAAAGGAAGAACCACTTTTCTGCACTGGCAGGTTTACACCACTTGGGGTTTTTTGTGCATCTTCCTCCAAAGCATCTCAGTCGTGGAACATCTCCTGCTAAGCCCAGAACCCTTACTTGGCAAGCCCACCTATGTGGCATTGCAAGCATCCCCCCAGAGCACTGCTGCCAACGCTCCTGGGACACCCCGCATGCCAGCGCGTCCCCGGCACCATGCCGCTTGCCCAAGGTGTGCTGGTTTTGTTCACGACCCAACACTTTACAACTGCAAATGTTTAAATATTCATGCAATGCCCCCCCCCCGCCCCCTTCTTCTCCTGTGTGGAGATGAGTTTCCACTTGCTACACCACATTCTTGGAAGAACAGGCAGAATGGAATTAAAGGTTTCAAACTAGCTCAGCGGAGGTGAAAAATGTTGCCTAAAGACAGAAGGAAAAGATTGTCAAGTGAGATTTAGAGATGCCCTAGGCAGGTGAGGGATGATTGCATCCGATTCCGATGGTACATCTAATGCTAGCACTGCCTGGGAAGGTCTTTTTCTCTCCTGAAGCTTGTTTTTGTCCCATCTTCAGTCTATCTGCAGAACTATTCAGGTAGAAAAATACCCTCTCTGGTTTCAGACTCTCCAGAGTCTCTAATAGCTCCTGCCACTAACTATGAGATAAGGCAATGCACACTTTAAATGGCTCCCAATTTTCTCAAGCCAGACAGTTTGTTCGTGATTTTCTTACGGGCTTCTTTTCTATGACTCAGCCCTATATGAATGACTAGAAATGAACATTAAGCTAAAACTAACAAAGTGGGTGCCAAGCATTTTTTTTTTCCCCAGGATACCATTTTTTCCCAGAGTCTCACGGATATAATTAAAAGGTGTCATCTTTTAGAAGGAATATCCTTGACAGTAATATGATATAATTCAGACTGAACAATACATTCAGTTTGTTCCCTGGACCATAATACAGTGCTGTAACAATGCAGTGCTATATTCACTAAAGATTATCCTCAGGAAAAAATGCCCTGGGTTAACTGAAATAGGACAAAAATTTTCACATGATCATTGACAGCTCTGATCAAATTTATTAGACAAGTTCAGAGTAAGTCTTTATGTAAAAATGTAATACTGGGATTCAGAAGACACTTGTTCAGCCCCAAGATCAAAAACTCATTGCTTCTTGTGACCATAAACCATTTTAGCAATGCCTTGCCTGTCTGAAAAGCAAGGCTCTTCTTCATTCCATGCTGTAGCAACTTAGGTGGCAGTGGCTTTAGCACAGGGTCGTCCTGCTCGTATTTCTTGACACAGCACCTCACACACTGAAACCCTATGACTTTCAGGGTCCCTTTAGAAGTTTCTTTGATATTAACATGTTGCTCTTTTTGCTATTATTCTGCTGAGCTGGAGAACTGATAGTCTCGTACTTTCTTAACTGGGACACAAATGGAAAAGAGATCTTTTCCCACCAGGCACCCGATGAGCAATGCCTCCAGAAACCTTAGATCAAGCGAGATACAAAGCAGAACCAGCTGCAGTATCTTCTAGGTCTGCCCTTCACTTGTCTTGGATGCAGCTCTGTGAAACTGAATCTGAGCTTGCAGAGTTCCCTTGGGACATTGGAGCTGAAGCACCTAAGTAAAAGCTGAAGTGGGAGTGAGCTTCTTATAACCACAAGAAATCAGGAAATAAGTATCTACAACCAGGCAAGACCCAGCTTAAGGTGGATTTTCCCCTTGTTCTTTTGAACATGTTATTTAAAATACCAAGGCTAAGGCTAATGTGCCTTACAGGTGGCCAAATCTGCTCTTTTCTCTAGATTTACACCTGAGTGGTCTCACTGGTGGTGATGATTTGCCCCATCATGTTTCATGGTAAGATGGATCCTTGGGATTCTCATCTGAGCTCAGCCTAGATTAAAGCTCCAGTGAAGGCCAGGATGTTTGACCTGGGATTATCAGTTTAGCCGTGTTATGGGATCAGTGCCAAATTCCCCAGCAAGAACCTGGACAACCAGCCAAATCCAAGCTACTTCCACCTTCACAGCTGGCCAGATGTGTTGTTTTCACTTCAAATGAGATTTGTGTTTAATGACAAATTCTGAGGGAGACCAGTGGATCTAACCAGAGGGTCTGATCCAGCACTAGCTTTCTTGCAGCAGCTCTACTCCTGTGTTTGTAAGGCAGTTTCTTTCACCGGAGCAGAGCACCTCTCGGCTCCAAGCATTGACTGGAGCAGGGTCCCAGGAATGCATTTCTGCTGTGGAGCAGAAGTTGCTAGGAAACCAAACAAGCAACAAGTTTATCTTCAAAGCCTGGGACCTTGGAAA
This sequence comes from Elanus axillaris, assembly GCA_026212715.1. Lineage (NCBI taxonomy): Eukaryota > Metazoa > Chordata > Aves > Accipitriformes > Accipitridae > Elanus > Elanus axillaris. Next base: position 39,370,080 of record JANZLQ010000078.1, read on the forward strand.
CTGGAATTATCTGGGAGGAATACCGTTCAGTGTAAATCGTCACATCTCATCATTTCTGGCAGAAAACATTCCAGGTTGTGACAAGGCGCTGATGTGTGCCCAGGGATTCTAAAGTGACCAGATTTCCAATAGCATCATGGTGGAAAAAATGTTGAGCATAATTACTTTTCAAACATGGGAAGAAAAAAAAGTATTGAGCTAAAAAGGCTTATTACCTCAGAGAGACTTTAAGCAGCAGTGAAACACGGGAAGGCATGTGGTCACACCAGTTATTGGTCAGGTCAGAAGCATAGATCATGTCCCACCAGGGAACTGAAGGCAGATCATTCCCTTTGAGCCTGTAGGTAGCTCTCAGGTTTTCAATTCGAAAAGCAATTGAAAAGATCACCAATGTTCTGAGCTACCAAAGGTTTAATTAAAATAACACCAGTGCCATAAAAAGCAAGTAACATTGATAGGTGACAGCCCATCTTGTAGTCCTTAGCTTCTACTACACTGATGACAATTTCAATCAACCTCATACCTATGGTGTGAGATGTCCCTATCTCTTGATGGCTCTAGTACCAGGACAGTCTGCGAGCAGAGGTACCTCAGGTCGCAGAGCCAAGGTCACCTCATTGCACAGCCTCGTGAAAGCCAAGGACCACACCTTCTCAGTTCTGTGATCAGTGCTCAAAGGGCATCTTTAGAGGACTAGTATTTCTGGGGCTTTCCTCTGTCACTCCAACAACACTGCTATATGAGGCCTGGCCTCAAGCTTGGGGTGGCTGGAAAGATTGTCCCATATGAATGAGGTCCACCTTCAGCCAGACATCTACATTACGGTTTGTACCAATGTGACCATGTTGATGACAGAAAACTCAATGTACAACAGCAGCTACCATCAGAATTTGGAGTTAACGGAAGCTGAAAGCACCCAGCTAGTTGCAATACTTGGAAATGTTAAAATTAATTCCTTTGGAGTCTGTGAAGATGTCCTGAAAAGGAACTGTGGCTCAAGGTCCAAATTTAAAAGTCTAGAGGACTGGAGACATGGCAAAGTCTGGTAGAGAACACAGATCTTAGAATTAAGGAACAGACACACGCGTCAGCCGAAGTACTTAGAAACCTAATTCCTGATCGATTCCCTCAGATTTATGCACCAAACAGTCTTTCAAGATCCGAGGTGCAGTCTTTAAAAATCAGCCACATTTAATATATATGCAGATGTTTATGTGTGTTGCTGCCATACATTGGAAAGAAGTAACACTGCAAATATATGTCATATACTGTGTTCTGGCAGCCACCAGTGACAATTCTTTTGCTGGAGTGTCAGATACATTTTAGGACGGGTAGTTCCAAGTTCTGTTTCTGCAGGCAATGCCAAGATGTGAGTGGTCATGTTGTACAATGTAATGATGGACCAGATGTTCCTGGACAGCCACGGATTTGTACAAAATTGTGAAGAAAAGGAAGGAGATAGAAAATGTTTGTGTATTGAATTACTGTTCTTCTGATTCTCCATAAAAAGTCAGTTTTTTCAGAGTATATCTGAGCATCCTTGACACATTAAAAGCTTTGCTTGATGATAAAGTCCAGGATGTGCAGGTCTGCACCACTTGCATCTTTTGGAGTTTGTTTGTGGGACAAGACAGGGATAAACTCTTGTCTGGTGTGAAAGTGCAATTGCACTGTTGCACAAAAATTAGCAGTGGCACAGGTCCCTTCGGTACTCCATATCTCCCAAACAGGCAACCCCACTTCACCTTCCTCCTTGCACCCACCCTGCAAGTACAAGCACTTGCAAATATGCAATTAAGAGATAATGTCAGTGAGATAGAGCATAATTGCTGGATAATGGTCTCTTGCCTCTATATAACTACAATGCCAAAGCAGTGGCATTTATTTCCCAAGTGGAAGATGCAGCTTTGACCCTCTGATAACACAGTCTTACAGTTACCTCCATGGTGGGTTGTGTCAGTGCCTGACGTGCCTGAGTGTGTTTCGTTCTGGCTATGGGCTGCTGGAGCAGTTGTTCGTTGCTGAGCAGTTTGCATGCCTCTTGGCTTAGAGCACAGGGATATGCCCAAGTTGCTGAAATACGATTCAGTCCCTGGCTCTGTCACAAGCCTGCTATTTCCCCTTGTGCATGCTCGGCAGACTTGCAGGGGAACAGCTGTGCATCGTGGTGGTACGAGCAGATCTGAGGCTGGACAGAGAAAGCTGTGCTTTTTACTCAAGCCAACAAGTCAAGAAACTTCATTATCCACCTTTTGCAACCTGAGTTTGGTCACTTGTGCTTTTGCATCATCTTCACCTGGGACAGGTAGGGCAATGTATGTCCATTTGGGACACAGAGGAGAATCCCCATTCTTGCTGTGACCCTTTTTGGCAGTGTCAGAAGAAAAAGCAAGAATAGATTGGTCAGTGGGAGAAAACCATATGCTTGCTCCTGAGACTGAATAGATATTTCCCAGGTGAGCAGCTGTGCCAGTGCAAGACAATTGCCTTCCTCCCTTCCCTGGTGTTACCACTCCCTCCCCAAGGTCACAGAGTAGACTGGTCTGCTGAGCACTCATCTGCTTCATGCAAAACCTTCTGGCTGTGACAAGGGCTCTGGTTTTGTTTGAAGCTGCTCAAGGAGGTCACAGGATCCCATCGGCAGATGGAGGGGTGGGGTGGTGAATCCCAGGTGGCAGGTAATGGAGAGGAACTTGGGGAATCACAGCCAGGCCCAGGAAATACCTGTCTGCAATGTCCCCAGGGACTGGAGGGAACATACCTGGCTGGGGTGGATAGGCAGTTCGGAAGAAGGTTCTTGTTCAGATAGGCGCTTGGCTTAAATCCAAGGGTGTCAGTAGGCAGCTTTCACAAGAACAAGACACATAACGAAAAGTTCCTAGTGGTTTTCTGTGCTAACTATTTTCCCCTACTGAAATGGGATAGGTGTTATCTTTTTAAGGAAACTGTCCAAAATTTGCTTCCTGAGAACATCTCCCCACCGCCCACCCCCCATTGCCTAATTGCTACACAAAGCTAAAAATAAATGCACTGCTTTCCACTGAACTGCCTGTGCACCAGAGACAGGCTGCAGGGTCTCACGGGGAAGCGTAACCTTTGAGGACTCCTCTGCACCGAAGCAAAACAGAGTGTGCAGATGAGACCTGTTGACCAGCAAAGCAAACCCTGGGCTGGCTAACTGTTTCCTATATTCAAAACATGACTTCTTCATGCTTACTCGTCTGTTCTCCTTTGTATGACCTGCCAGGACTCCCTTTACTACCTTGCTGCAGCTGCTTCTGTGCTTCTCACTCAAGACGTGAAAGCCAACTTCTCAGCTTAACCTCTGCCTGCAGACAGGAATTGGGATCAATGTATTTCACCAAGACCGGGCGGAATTTCTTCCCTGGGGACCCCACAATGCTTTTGCTGTCTTCTACAAAGCACTCGGAGGCAGGGTCTTGTTGCAAAGCTTGGCCGGAATTAATGTGGTGCTCCTGTTGCCTCCCAGAGTTGGGGCTAAAGTAGGTGAGAAAACCACCAAATACTGTAAAAATGCTCATCCCAACTCCAGTTCTTGCATCTGCTCCTGCCTGAGAAAGGATCTGCAGGCTTGCAGCAAAGACAGCCTTGGAAAGGACCCTTTCAGGAGCATTGCAGGTCAGAAGGCAGAAAGCAGAGTGCTGAACACATGGAGGGTTGTTCTTTGAGCTGAAATTGCTCTCTCTGAGGTCCGCACTGCAGTGCAAGACCACCCGGCCAATTTTCAGGAGCTTCATTGTTCCTATGTACAATGGCCCCTTGGCTCAGTCCTTCAGCACTGGTTCAGTCACAAGGACAGGGAGGGATGGGTTTTGCTTTGAACGTGACATATTACGTAAAGCTGCCTTTCCAAACGGCCTTGTGCACTTCCTCCAAACCCCTGCAGATTAACAGGTGTGGACTTGATGGGATTTTAATGGTCAAAAGGCCACACGAACTGCAAGGAGGGGCTGAGGCGTGTGGACCCAAAGCAGGCTGTGGGCTTTTGGCTCCTCAGCCCCCAGGAGATATTGTTTTAAAGTCTCCTGCTCAGTCAGTGAAACAGTACCAGAGGGCCACAGGGAGAGGAAAAAAATCTCCTCTTCCCTTGCAGATATAAACAACCATTGCCTGAGCAGTTCAGTGCTGAATTTGAAAATTTCTTTTAAGGAGAGTCTAAAAGGGAGCAAGGTCTCTTGCTCCTTGCACAGATCTGTATTTTTGCAGGAACATCAGGTACTCAAGACCTATCCGGAAATGCCCAGTCAAACTGCATTTTTGAAAGCCTAAATGATTCATTATTTGCTGGGGCTGAATATAAAATGGGTTATTTGGGCTCTGGAGCTTGATTACCAAATGGTGGGGATTTCAAGAAGTTTCCTGCAGCTCTTGTGTCATCCCTGCCAGCCCCGTGCAGACGTCTGAGACACCCTCAGGCATCTCACACAGGACCAGATGTCTGCCTTTAAGCAGAAGAATTGCGCTCTGAATCTCCAATGGAAGCTCAGATGTGTAGCTTGCAGGTAGATATACACGTGCATTTGGGTGTTTTTATGCCTGTTCAGTAGAAACAACACAGGAAACAACTCGTTCTCATTTTATGGGCTGTGTTGAAATGTGGGGCAAAGGAAGGAAAAGGAAATCCCTGGCAACCTGAAGACATTCCTGATCTCACACAGCTCATGGACAGCTATCTGCTTTTATCCTGAATGAGAGACTAATCCCAGTGAAGTTAGCAGAAACTTTGCATCAGGGTTAAAAAGAAGGATTTCAGCTTCCCAAGAAAACCCACTCACTAAATTCAAATACCAGATTGATAAGGTCAGGAAAAAGCAATCTTGGCTGCTTATCCAAAGGCTAATCACTGATCTTTTGTGCTGATTGTGTGTAGTATCTGCATCTTGATAAAAAATAATCCTGTCATCAGCTTCTGCTGAGAGAGGGTGAAGGGAGGAGTTAGCAAGAAATCTGGTGCCCTTCTCCCAGCTAGGGATTCTTGCAAAGCGCTGGCGTGTCTTACTGAGCATCGTGGATTTTCATTGACTTCAACATATTTTAGATCAAGGGGAAAATCTGGAGGAAGGAGAACACATTGGGCTGAAAGATGATGAGAGTCCCAGGAACTGTGACAGTGAGAAGTGTGACCTCATTTTCACTGGAAGGATAACCAGGAAAAAATATGCCACACCAAACTCTGCAGTGTCTTACACCACTTAATTTTTTAAAATAAAAGACAGAATTCCCTTGTTTGGATGCAAAGCCTATCTGTTGCAATATTCCAGAAAACAAGCCTAAGGTGCACATTTTTCCTTCTGGTTCAGCCTTATTTGTCTGTTGACATTCAGGGATTTTCTGGGAAATGCAGGATCTGACTCAGACCATGAATTGTCAGGTCCAAAGCCCTTTGACACGACACCCACTGACTCCAGAAAACTTTATACAACCTCGCTGAGCTTTGTACCAATGACAGTTAGACAAGTGAAAATAAGTTGCTTAAATCTGAACTAGTCTTCCTTGGGTTCCCTTTACAGGCTGTGGAGAGGAGTCAGAGGCTGCTGGAGAGCGGTTCCTCTGACCTATTTTAGGATGAGATGAGTCATTCCCTGAAAGAACCTGTTTTTCCCCATGGACCATAAGGGGAGTCCAGGATGGCTAGCTCAGACTTGTGTGCCTCACTTCGAGACAAATCCTACTCCACCTGTCTGTTTTTGCGGGGCCGTGCTTCACTGATTATCACTGCCAGTGCTGTGTGGATTGCATTATTGCAAGAACAGATATGGTCCTCCATTGCCACAGCATCACAACCAGACATCATATACCAGGGTTTGTCTGATAACTATTCTGATCACAGTGTTAGCGGCTGCCAGGGTCAGGCTGGTCTTCCAATATAGCTAAAACTGTCACATTTTGTGCAAACAGAGTTATAAATGGGATCTCAAAAGCATTTCTGTTACAGCGGAAATAAGGAGAGATGTTATGTCGTAGGGTGAGTCCCCTGCGTCGAAAGGACTTGCGACAGGAGACTAAAAGCAAGTAACAGACAAACTCATTATCTGCACGTACACAGCTAATGATGTAAAAAGAGTTAGTCCTCCTCAGCTCTCACGTGTGTTGGTTAATATCTTCTGTGGCTCCAGTCAAACTAATTTATTCTAGCACAAGTGAAAGCAGTATCTGGTCAGGGAATGGTAAGGAGAAAGGATGAGAGGGTCAGGGAGACTCCCATGGTGGGGATATACAGGCAACTTCCTTTAGTATTCTTGTATCTAGTGTTAATTCTAGGAAATAAAAACCATTTGACACATCTGCTCTTAGTTATTTGTACAGGCCCAAATTTGCCAAATCAGTTGTCGAAAGCTAGACACTGAGGCTGTCAACATGCATCTCCTTCTGGATTCAGTTGTGCTGATGGAGACATTCCCAACCTGCTCTTTCCTTCCCTGTCGCCCTCCGTCCAGACCCTCTCACCTCAAATCTGCTGCTGGTTTGCTCCAGACGCCAGTCCCTAACCTCTTCCAGCTCAAAAGAGCTACTTGAGCTAAGATCAACATGCTAGTCCTCTTGAAAAAGGCCTTTCCCATAGCCTTGGCAGCTGGCTGTGTGCTGGAAGATGCACTGTGTTCCTTCAGATGCTGTCACTTCAGCTGGTCTCCAGCTTTCCCTCCAACATGAGGCAGTGCACGTCAGACAATGTGGATGGCTGGAGGCTTCCCTCATGCTTGAGCTGCTGGACTCCGGATTATCTGCTCTCCCTAAAGAGAAATACTTTATCCAGTGGTGGTGATGCTGAGGGTCTTGAGATGGGGTTGTTTAGCTATTAAGCAGGTATGGAGCTGCTGCAGCCCAGCAATGCCAGCTCTGGCCACCACAGGGATCAATGACACGGTGCTGCAGGGGAACAAGCACCTCCTTCTGGCATCTGAAACCTTTGCAAAGCAAAAGGTTCCCCAACATGGTCCCATGTTAGAGACTCCCATGCAATGTTGTTGGGGCTACAGCAGGGCAAAACAGTTCCTTCTTGGTTAAGTCTGTGGCGTAGGAAAGGACGAGGCAGCTCAGGCTGCAGATAAAGCTCCAGCTCATGGAAAAAGGCCTTTACTAGTGTCTAGACAAGCTTGGACTTGCCTCCCTGGACCACTCCACACCTCCAAAACATAAGAATTTGCAATTGCTAGCTAGCACAATCTTTGGCATCTCCACTAAGCAGAAGCCACCAGCCCTCCCACACACTCCTATTTCTGTGACATTGGCATAAGGAGCAACTTATTTGACACCCATAAATTTACCTCACAGTAAAACCATGTAAGAGCATGGCAAAGCAATTCCTTGGATCTTCAGGTGCATTTTTGCCCAGGAAAATTGAAGAGAAGAGAAAGAAAGAAAAAAAGGAATTCCTGACAAAACAACCACCTCTCTCTTAGGAAATAAAAGGTATGGTGATAGGGATAGTGTTCCTCTTCAAAGAGGGGCTAATTGGTTTGTATAAACTCCGTCAGCATTGCTGGAGGAAATCCGTGCAGTATATTGCTTGTTTGGCTCCTTGCTTCCAATTCCTATTCATGTATGCACCACGTTTGACTGCAAATTGCAGCCATTTCCATAAACTTGTCACCTCTTCCTCTGAGTGTGTTAGCAAAAGAGGGAAATCAAATGTTCTGCACTTTCTCTCAATAGCTCTTAGCACATGTTTTGGTTTTAATCGGGAGCAAAATGCTTTCTAAGTAGCATCTGATGTTGCTGGTTATCTGCTTGCCACTCTGCAGGTTTATGGCCCAATGCATTTAGATAACGGGTAACATTAGATGCTAATATGAAGGCAGGTTGCTTGAGACAGGGGTTGAAATGTGTCTTAAGCGCTACCGTAGGGAGCAAAAGGTTTGCTGGTATTGCTTTCTCCACATCTTAATGATGCTGTGAGTTAATTGCAACAGGGCAGCACGTGCACGCTAATGTGGGGAAGGGTTTTGTGGGCAAAAATGTTAAAAATGGAGAAGACAAAGGGTTGCATCAATGTAAAATTGGCAAATAAGCTCCTGCGTGGTGTTGCTCCCCAGAGCAAATGGGACGGGATGGGATGAAGGAGCTGGAAGAAGAGTCATCATGTGCCTCCAGGCTCCCAGCGAGGCCACACTCTAAGGACTGGAAACCACCTGCAATTCCTCAGACGGGGAATCCCACAGGAAGGGGTTGCCACAGGCAGGGGCTGCGCCAACGCGGCACAGCGACCAGTTTTGCCTCCTCTCTCTTGGCCAGCTGCAAGGAGGGGAAGGGAGCATAGCTGGGATGCGGAGGAGCAAATTAAGGCTACAACAGATGAGCTTTGGCAGGAACAGCCATGGCAGCTTCCATCTCTGTTGGCAGAAAAGTGAGTCCCCCCCCCCAGCTCAGCTGCTTGGGGTTGAACCCAACCCACCACCAGTTTGGGCACCAATGCCAGGACCAGGTTGTCCAACTTGCCCCGGGGCTGGTGTGGCAGAGGGGCAATCCAAAACACCTGCGGGTAGACTGGGCAGAGCTGGTCTGCCAAACCCTTTTATTTTAGGCTGACAGCTCTTAGCATTGCTGCTGCAATAACTTCACCCTGGTCACCTTCAAGCCAAGGTGAACAAAGAGTTGAAGTCAATGGGCCCTAAAGGCCTTTTGAATACCTGCTGCAGGGGAGCTGATATTTAAGTGAGCTTAATGCCTGATTAAGCCAACTTTACATTACTTGTGCAGCGTCAAGTGGCTGTGGGGAAACCCCAGGCACAGTGAAATTACTCTTTCTGAAGTGAGAGGGTAAATCTGGCCCACCCAAATGCAGCCCTCCTGCCGAAGGTAGTGTAAATGGACATCTCTGTGTGCCGATGGCACACCACACTCACACTTGCATTGAGTGCACATTGGTCCTGTGCTTCTCTCCTCCATAATTTCCTTCTCACTTTGCAAGCCTGGCCCAATCCATCCCTTTCCCCATGGACTGCAACAACAGTTTTGCCTTTTGGTTTGTCTGGGTGGAAGAATCAGCCTCACTGGTGCATTGCTGTTCCTGATTCTTCTGTGATTAAATGATAATAATACTAACCAAATTAATTTTAAAAACCAAATTAATTAAAAAAAATATTCACACACACTAGTACATCAGGGACAAAATGTTAAAATACCCCTGCAACTTCTAGGTGCTTTTAGTCCCCAGCTGTTGTCCCTGTCTTAGCCCGAGCGGAGCAGGAAAGCTCAAGCTCGCATTCCTGTTTATTTGCAAAGTGATCTCGTAGCCAAACCACCACCCCCCATTCCATTTTTACAGGCTATTTCCTTATTAAGGTATAAGTAGCTTATTCTTGCATGTCCTATGCAAAGTCCAGATGGTAGCTAGAAAGGGCAGCCCCATCAGACACCCACCAGCTGTCGCCTGTAACCTCCACGCCAACCATCCCCAAATCAGCCTTTTAGTGTGTGCAACTCTTTAGTTTACACTAACACAATGTTGGATTTTTTTCTGAAGAACAATGAAGTCTTGATCTGAGTTTCAGGATTGCCACTGGTTTAAAGAAGATGCTGGACTGCCAGTGACTACAGCTATAAGTAATTAGGGGATTATAGCTATTTCTTTTTCCTTTCTCTCTTTGCATAGGATAGGACAGTACTTTTTTGCTAATGCAGCTAGTACCCTGTTTCCCCAGCTCTCACTAGTGAGTTATTCCTGTTAATCATTCAAGAAGTGGGAAAGAAAACTCCTTTAAAAAAAGAGAAACTGTGACTGTAAGAGCACAAGGACTATCAGGAGGATTCATGGACAAATGTACATTTTTGCACATTTTTACCTGTACTCATACTTTCTATACTTTTTTTTTTTTTAAATTTTCTATCTCTATCTCAAGTTTTCTGTAATCACTCTAAAGAGGATGGTCATCAGCTCTGCTATCAGGCTAACAAAGTACAGTGGAGTCAACAGACCAGTCTCTGTTGACTTTAAGCTTTGGATCCTGCAATAGAGAGTAAAAACAAGTCCCTTGTGACAACAAGAAAGTTGCTGGGGTTAATGTGTGCTTTTGATGCCAGAGATCTTTTAGGATTCATGTAATTCAGAGGAACAAAAAACTTCTTAAACTCCCAGCCATGCACTCTTTGATTCACTGTAATCCCCGTAAATTTAAGGCAAAGCCAGATGAGCTATTTAAACCAGGACGCATGTGCCCCATCTGAATCCTCACCTCCAGTCAAGGCTGTGTGCAAGCAGGAGGAGGGTGCTGCAAACGCATGGAAGGTTTTAAAGCTGCCTTTGGTTTCTAAACTGTTATATCTTGGCCTCTCCTATGTGAGTGCTCATATCCCTCCATTACTGGGGGAAAAGGAGGCTCTTCTTGTTCCTACCTTTCCCATCGGAAAGGTTGGCTGGGCACCTACACCGGGAGATGCTGCCAGGCAGGGAGTGAGATGCTGAGTGAGTCCCAGAGATGCCGACGCTGCGTCCCTCTCCTCAGCATCTCCTGTCTCCCCCCTGAGCTTGCTGGGTTTTGCAGGAGCTGTTTTTAGGCACCTGCCCCCCGTTGGTGCCCTCTAGAGCTGTGGTGTTTAGCTCAAGGCAGTGGGTTCTCGGGGATAGCAAGGTAAGAGTAATGGTGAGTGGCGAGACAGGACCGAGCCCCGCATGGCTCCAGCCTGAGGCGCCTGCTCCTCTTCTGCTGGGAAGCTCCAGGCTCCACTGGAGCCACCGGCAGATCTAAGCGAACCAGGCACCCGTCCTCACTGCTATTGCAAAGCAGCTTTATCAGGAGTGTTGTGTGATAAGGGAAATTATTAGCTAGCTGCCATGTTAAGTGGTTGGGAGTGAGTGGATGCACAAGACCTGAGTGGTGCTGGCAAAGAGAGAGATCACTGTTATCCCAGGGAAACACAAACCTGGAAGCCCTGCGGGATATTAATAGAAACGGGGTGAAATCTGCAGCCCCAGAAACGCTGCTGCTCTCTCAGATTAATTAGCTAAATGCAAAGTGCTGTTTGCCTGAAAGCTGGAAAAGCAGCACTGAGAGAAAGTAGAGACATCAGTGCATTCAACGAAGCGGGCATTGCTAACTGCTGTTCAACGATTAAAACGCTTTGTCTGGAAATGCCCGTGAGTGTTAACTACTCCACTGCTGAGAGATGCCCTCGATATTGCTGCCAAATGTTTAAGTCTGGTCTGTTGGGACCTGCCTTCTCCATCCAGGTGCTTCATTCAGTCAGGTGGTGGCAATAAAGCAGCCAAACTGGTTTTAATGCTTCATTTAATTCTGAAGCCTGTCACGTTGGCTTTGTTTGGACAATAATCAGATAAAAATAGCATCCAGCTTTTTCCTCCTGACATCTCCAAAAGCTGTACAGAGGTCCCATTGAATTGATCTGACGTGACTGGGAGTGATCCATGGAGCACGGGAGAGGTGTGAGACGGTAATTCTAATCTGTATGTTCCCTCTTCCTGGGGGAGCAAGATGATAATTCATCCTGTGGTGTCACTAACAGTGGTGGAGTGTTGCAATATTGGTATCACAAAGCAAACAGTTTTGGCTATAAGGCCATTTTCTTTATCTGATTCCTGCCTCCAGCCCTCAGGGAAGGACAGTCACCCTTATGGCTGGCATAAGGCTTGCAAAGTGGATTTGTTAGATTCAGATGAGCCTCCATTCTACTGGAGGACATGGAGAGAGCTATTGCAGGGCTCAAGCTGGCATCTCAGGTCAGGAATCAAGTGTCAAGACAGCATCTCTGCGTCTGAGGAGCTCTCCTGGTAGCTGTATTACAGGCTTGGGTGAAGACCCTGCTTTATGTCTCTTTGTGTGAGGGTTCCTAAACTGGCTTGGAAGCCCAGGCAGAGCAGTGCAGCAAGAGCTATAAAAGTTTGGCTGCACTGAGGTGACACTGTGGATGGATGTGTGGGAAGCCAGTGTAGGCATCTCTGGTTCATGCTTATGTTCTTAGCAATTGTCATACATCAACCGCCTTCAGTGTGTCCTCACCAGGAGCACAAAAATGGCTTGTGGTCCTACCCAAGGGGCAGCCTGAGCACCAAACCTCATTACCTAGAAAATGAACATCTGAAGGCCACAGGCAGCAGAACTTGTAGGTGGAGGAGTCAGGCTCCACAGCCATTCCTCCCAGCAAACTGATCTGTCAGAGCAATTTCACCAGGCAAATGTAAACAGGCTGTGCAAATGCAGCCAGATTCTCTCTCTTTTTTTTTTTTTTTCTCTCCAGACATACTTTGGGAGGCGTTTGTTAGACCACAGCCACAGGCTGCTTCATCTCTGCTGAAGATATCCTTTCCCAGCTGGCAAACCATCCCAAACCATTTGCTGGAAGAGGACCTGGTTTTGTTATTTTCTTCTCGATTCTCACAAAAAACGAAACAGGGAAATAATACCTGATTTTAAGGCCTGATTTCCAAGAATTTAGCATGTTCTGCTGTGGCTTTCCTGCCTCAGTTCTGGTTAATTTGCTTCCCACTCTGCCCCGGTCTTCAAGACACTGAGCTGAGTTAAAGCCTAGATGCCTCTTTGGGTCCCATACCCTACATGGTGTCCCGTAAGACAGTAACACAGCTAGCCTGCCTTTTCTGCATCCCAACAGCAAAGCACCTGCTAACAACTCAACTGCTTGAGATCCACCTCAACCTGAGCCCTTCTTGGATGCTCCACCACTCCTCTGGGACCCATGGTGAGAGTGGGTTTGTTCAGGAGGCTCAAGCCACCAGAAAGCCATGGGCTCCATTTTAGGGGCTGGTGAAGTCAAGAGGGGATGCAGATATCTTAGAAAATCTGCAGAAAAGCCACCTGCCCAGATGAAATGCATCCCCATATCATGTACCAGCCCAGAGCTCACCTTTTCTGAGGTCTGCCAATCCCATGGTTTGTGGCTTGCAGATCCCTTAGCAGCATTTAGGTACCTCACTCCTAATGGGTTCAACTGGGTACCTAAATACCAGGTGGGCTCTTTGCCCTGCTGCCCAAAGCTATCACTAGTCTTTGGCCAAGGTAGGCCATATAGACTCTTATAACATCTTCTGATAGGCCTCAGAAGACCCTGTGACCTCACTCCAGCCATTAGCATGTCTTTTACACTGATAATGCAGTCCTTTGGCTATTTATTAATTTTTAATTTAATTACCCTCGGAGCGACCTCCTCTTCTGTGTGCCTGGCAGAGATATACAGCACAGCACTAACTTGCTCACAGCTTTGAATATTCTGCAGCCACTGTCAGTGATTTACTTTAGCTGATTTAGCAGCAATTCTTATCCCAGAAAGGAAGAAAGAAACAACAACAACAACAAAAGTTTATATGATTTTCTGGCAAACAACTTATTTTGGCAGCACAGCTACCAGTCTCCAATCCCCTCCCCAGTGCTCCAGCTAGAGGCTCAACTGGAGAAGCTGCCTGGGATCCATCCACAGAGGTCAACCTTGAAATAACTGAGAATTTGTACAGCCAGGGATGGGAGGTGCAGTGGCTTCCCCTCCTGTAACTGTCCTTTTTACTTTCCCTCTTCTAATTATCAGAACAGACATATCAGAGCCACCAACTAGCCCAAAAGGCAGACAGTGTTTGACTGATGACATTTTTTCTTAGATTTGTAGACCTCCAGGAGAAGGTTGGTTGAGCTTATTCCAAGGTAGGTAAACATCGAGATGAAAAGCTCCTTCTCTCTGGTCACGGGCTCATAATTAAGACTCTTCTGCTCCTGGAAGGGTCTGAAATAGGGCATAAATGCAGCACTTGAGAGCTGGGCTGGAGGCAAAGTAGGCAAAGGTGAAGTTGTAGCTGGAAATTTTCAGACTCCAAACAAGCCAAGGACTTTCTCAAACCCTAGTTCAATGGTTTGTTGCTGTCTCTCTCCATGTCCTGTTCAAGCACCAAACAGCTACCAGATGGAGGGTGCTAACTGGTCCTCCCAGTCTTTCCTTGCACCTTCTCTGAATTATTGGTGCAGTTTTTCTGGAAAGGCTTAGGCAGGTATCAAGCAGCAAACTCTGCTTTGGGTATGGAACTCTGCTTTCTCTTCTTGCCTACATATTTTTAAGCCAAAACCCCCACAAAAAAAATAAATATCTAAAAATCCTTCCACCTGGAAAAAGGCTCACAAAGAGGCTCGTTAAACTTTGATGATTACCCATTCAAATGGAGCTCTGTTGGACAAAGAGATAGCTGCTGCTGAGGACAAGCCAGTTTTTCAAGACTCAACTCAAAGGGGCTGTTGGCTAAATGTGGGAAAGCTTGGCAAGGGATTTAGCTCCACTGCGGAGCCTGATCAGAGAGCCAGCCTGACAAAGGGTTCTGGCACTTAGAGAAATCAAGGTCTCTCCAGCCACTTAAAAGGAAACTTGTGTAGAAGAAAGAACAAAGAGGCAGGATTTTTTTGTAACACAGACATCCTTTGAATTGAAGAACCTGCACAGGGAAAAGAAAACTTCCTTAGAAGAGGGGGGAGAAGTGAATGGTTTAGAACAGAAACCCTGTGCAGGAGAAGAAAGATATAGGACACTTTTTGGGTATATGAATAAAGTCAGCAGAATGTAAGAAGAAAAAAAAAAAACAACAAAAAAACCTCAGGCAGGGAAGTGCCCACAGATGTTGTATTGTTTTCTCTCTGCAACTGTTTATTCCTTGTGCTACAGTGAAGAGTGATTGTGCTTTGAGCTCCCGCAAAGTACATGCACTTGCACGGTGCTGCTGCAGCATGACCTTAGGAGAGAGGAACAACGAACTCATGATGTCTACAAAGGCTACCCAGAAGTCCCATTTCTGGGGCACAGCAGCAGAAAACACATCCAGAGAGAGTCTGGGGAACTCCAGAAAATCAGAAGAACTACAACCTACTTAAATGAAGAGGTCAGTCCAGGACACACCAGAGTTACCTGTCAATGGGTGGTTCAGTGGAAACACTCATTGGAGCGGTGCCAGGTGGCAATTCACGCTGAGATACAGCAGCAAAGCTTACACCCTTCCCCACCAGAACCAAAAGCCCCAGCACAAATGCACCTAGCCCAAAAAAGTCCTTTTTATTATCTATTTATTCTGTTTTGGCAACTAGTTTGAGAATGAACAGCAAAACCTCTGTCGCCCTGTGAGAGTTTGGTGGTAAGTCTTCTACCACATCCAGGCTAGTGAACTGCTGCCCAGCAGCAGTGGATGGAAAAGTTCTTTTAAAATCAATTTCTTTTAAAGATTGGGGGTTTAGTTATGGGATTTTAAAATTGTCCTTTTTCTGCGCAGTACCTCACTATAGTTTGGGAACACTTGTTACTAGAGAACAGACACTGAATGCCTCAAATCAAAATATGTCTGTGTAGATGTATACATATATATGTGTATATACACACACAGAGAGATGTGCTTACATTTTGTATAATAGTGTGTGTGTGTGTTTATATATATATATAGACATATTTCTCTGTAACAAGTGGGTATGCAGCTTTTCTCTGAAAAGGGGGAATTTTTCCATGGAAAATTTAGACAAAACTGAAACTCTTCTCAGTGACCACCATTTCCCCCAGGACGCCTGTTGGTTCCTCTTCGGTGTCATGGTGTTTAACCAGACCTTGCTGCCTGGGAGGGTGGTAGCATACGTGGCCGTGCCAGCTCCCCACCCTGGAGACTCCCCGTGCCTCGGGGAACCCCAGTACTACACAACCCCCGCACCGCAAAAACCTCGTGTGCTGCTGCATGTCTGCAGGTCTCATGCTCCCAATTTGGGGCAACCCCACTGGGAAGGTCCAAGTCAGTGGGTCAAGCCAGCGGTGGGCTCTGAGGCTCTGCTCATGGCTCAAGGAGGGTCAGCAGCTGTGCCCATTGAGCAGCCAGGTAGCCAGGGGCTATTTCTGGGTTTAACGTGAATTTGGCTTGAGAAACACCAGTGTAAAAATTGCACCTTTGACAATTTAGCCCTGTAGAGCACAAACATGATAATTAAGGGGTGAGTGCTCAAATCCCTACCTGTCCACTTGATGAAAGATAGATAGCATAGGACAGAGGAGAGGAGAGGAGAGGAGAGGAGAGGAGAGGAGAGGAGAGTAGAGAAGAG
>JANZLQ010000078.1:39386292-39399895 GCA_026212715.1 Elanus axillaris
CTTGGGGCATCGACCACCTCTCTAAGAAGCCTGCTCCAGTGTCTGACCACCCTCTTGGTAAAGAAATGCTTCCTGAAGTCCAGTCCAAATGTCCCTTGGTGCAGCTTTGAAATATTCCCACACGTCCTATCGCTGGATCCCAGGGAGAAGAGATTAGATGTCCTACTGCTTTCCTCTTTTATGGCAAGGAGGGTGGCAGCAAGCTGTGAATAAAAGAGTTGCAGAGGGAAGGGAATATTTAGCTCCTTTCTGGTGTCCCATTTGCTTGAAAAGCTGCCCTCCAAAGAGCACTGGCTTTTATTAGTTATCCCTGCCTGCAGTACGTGATCAGATACCATCCATATGAACACCACATCTCCGTTACAACCCAGCGCTGGCTCCAAGCCATCTTTAGATGTTTGTTGTGCAGAGCAGCCCAGGAAGCCTGTGGAGGCTGGCAAAGACCTCATCTCATTGCACTGGCATGGATGGAGGCCTGGAAGGCAGAGTCCAAATGCCTGATGCATGGGACTTAATGCCGAGGAGAGGTGGTGAGTGTCACAAAGGGACCAATGAAGGGACCTCATTAATTTAAGGCCACAGCCTCAGGAATGAATGCTGAGCAATGCTAACTTCACACCTACAATTTAAGGATGTGGGATCCAAAGTTTTGTTCCATGTTATCAAAGTACATAAGTCACCCAGAGAATATTGCAACAGGGCTCTGTTCCGAGCCCTGTACAACTTGGGTTTGGATTTTCTCCTTATTCACCACTCTTATTCCTATAACACCCAGCAGCCCACTTTCCCTGGGGCTGCTCCACGATGCCTGGCTATGGGAAAGAAAACGGGAAGAGGTGGGTTTTGGGAGGAGGAGATAAATGGGTATCGGTGGTGCGATAGGAAGGTCAGCTGGAGGAAGGAGAGGTCAGGACTGAGAGAGCATGGATCAGATAACAGGTTAGGCAGGGTAAAGAGAAAAAAAAAGACAGGAAATTCACATTTGTTACAGGAGAAAAGGAGGAAGCGAGGAAAGGGAATGAAATGGGTGAGGATACAGTTAAGTTAACAGCCAGAGAAGATGCGAGGTGGAAGAAGGCAATTTTTTCCTCCAAAATATACAGATGGGCTTGACTGCAATGTTTCACTGACTGAAAGCAATTTCAGGAAATTGTTCCTGAGTAAAAAAAGAAAAGACATTATTTTTTAGTAGAAATATTTCACTTCTCTTTGAAGCTTCTCTCATATTAACAAATTATCTGAGCATAGTATAAAAGCACTTAAGAGATCACGGTGGTCAGACAAAGTGCTTCTTTGGCCTGACACAAAGTTATTTCATTAAAATGCTGATTTCCCCCTTCTTAGCTGGAAAATGTTCGTTTCTGGTTACCCCACAGCAAATACGTTTATTTTTTCCGGTCTGGCCACCCCTCAGCCATATCAGTTATTTGTGCAGTTCTGCTTTTCAGCAAATTTACACAGCTGACAGCCGGGGATATGAGTACGGCAGATGAGTATGAGAAGGAAGTTCTGTTAAGCAAGAAAGGTGATCATTAGAGTCTGACCAAATCTATTGCCTGTAAATATTAGCCTAGCAGAGAGTGTCTCCGTTACGTGAGCATGACCACGGAGGGGGAGGTTACTTTGCACTGTCAACGGTAGCATTTTAATCCAACCCGCAGTCAGCTGGGTTTGAAAGAAAACAGCTTTCTGAGCTCTTTTCCAAGACTCGCGGGTGTGAATAAACACTCCAGCTCGCAAAGGAAGCCGGTGACAGATGGAGTAAGAGCTCAGCTCTTCTGCTGTGCTGGTCTGGGCTCCAACCATGAAACCAGACTGACTTTCCCCATCAGCTAACCTGACTCACCCATGCACGGGCAGCGTGCTCACCCATGGCCCACCGGTGCTGAGCCAGCAGCCGGGTCTGATCAGCGCTTTGCATCCCCTGCAGTTTGACATTTTGCTGCAGCACCGTGCATAAACACCTGAGATGTCTCCAGCCTTGCTTGTGGGATCTGGAGCTCAGCACAGGGCAAGGAACTGCAGGAAAAAGAGGAAAAGTTGCTGGTGCTGGGTGACTGCAGGTGCCCATGGGCTGGATTACCCCAGTGTGGACATCTTCCACTGCCACTGCTCTAAAAACACCACACAAACACAACTTGTTGCAATGACTTGGATTTAAAGAGTGATGCTAACACAGTTCGTGTCAGCACAAATCCACAGTAATGTGGAGGGGTAATTTTTGCAGAGGGGTATTTGCAACAGTACTTCTTGGACTTGTTTTCAGGCTGGCTATAAAGCAGCCCATGATCGCTTGAAGAGCAGTTTGGTTTTGAGCAGAGCATCACCTTTTGCTTTCACATAAACTGCCTGACTCCCAGCTGAACCAGGAAAACCAAACAGCACACAACAGTTGTTGCTGCAAAAAAATAGGAACAGCCAGGCAGACTTTGATTAGCAGCTCTGGTTACAAACGTACAAATTTTTCAGGCTGGCAAAACCTCTTTATTTGGTGTAACTGGGTGGGAAGAGGGTTTTTAATCGTATTTTATCTGCTGCCACTCTGAAATGTAATGGGGAGCGCAGTCACGGCAGCACAGGCTGAGTGCTTTTGAGCAGTGTGTTTAGATAAGGATTTACTTGGGAGTGGATTTCTTTGCAACCAAGTTTCTCTTCCCTTATTTATTACGCATCTGCATTATTCTCAGCTCACAGAACCAGTTCACAGCTGATTCCTAAAGGTTTTATGGAAGGTCATGTGATTTCACTTAACTCCCTTGCTCTTGGGGCCACTTGGGTGTTTACATACTGCACCCGGTGCAGAAGCAGTTTTGTTTCTGCAGAAAAGCCTCCCAGCTTTTTCCAATTCCTTGGACAATCCTGTCCTAGCCAGTGTTTCTTCTTAAAACCAAACCTCTTCAGAGTTCACAGTTTTACAGGATTTTATTAATTGGAATTTAGTTTCAGCATGTTTGAAGCCTTCATGATTAAGAGTAGCCATTGAAAAAAAGGCAAGTAAGACCATTGTATATGGGTTTGTTTCTCATCTCAGGAATATGGGGACTTGCCTCCTGATTTGTACTATTTGGACCTGCGTGTGCTGGCAGCTGTGCTTGAGGTGTGATTTTATAGGGTGCGGAGGTTGGCTGCTGCCAGGCGGTGGGAGCAGCAGGGTCAGGAGGAGCACGGTGCGCGGGAGCGGGGGACCCCACCTCCCACCACCCCCCTGGTCCTGCCGCCTTTGGGAGCTGAAGGAGAAGGTTATAGGAAATGGCTTGTCCTGGGGTTATCCTTCCAGCTGTGGTTGTGTTTGTGCATACATGTGTGTGTCTCTGCATGGCATACACGGAGCATCCTGCCAGTGTCCCCATGGGGACTTGGGTACACTAACGAATACAGGGGAGCTCAGAGGGGATGAAAATCCCAAGCATCCAAGGCCTTAGAGCTGCTCCTGTTGCACGCCAGGCAGCCTGTACCTGAACTTTGTTTTACTACACTTAAAAGCATGCATCAAAACACCCTCAAACCCCTAGCCAGCATAATTTTTCCTGCAAATAACCCCTGGCACATGGGTATTTGCAACTCTTATTTGCACCCTAGAGGGAAAGTAGCTGCAAGGGGGTAGGGTGGGGTGGTAAAGATATTTTTGTTTGCTTTTTGTTATGTACCCTGGGTTACATGCATGCCAGTGATGCTGTGAGCAGGGTAGGCAGTGTTACAAGTCCTTAGTCCCTCTGCTAAATGTACAACTCATGTTAATCAAGAAACAAAACCTTTGTGCCAGGGTAGTTTATTTTCTTCTAGGAACTGCTCCAGACTATCCCTGCCAAAGGTCTCCTCTGGAGGCAAAGTCTGCATCTTCCCTGGAGGACCAGTGTTGGGCTGCTTCTCCCACTGAGCCCTTTCAAGCGCACACGAGCCCTTGAGGTGAGTTTGTTATTCCGACACAAAACACCATGCTAGTGGAGTGGTGTCCCTCCAGGCTGCTTCATAAGCATCTCCTCCTGCAGACATGGCCTCCAGGCACCGGTTTGTGGTCCCTGATGGTTTTAGTTGCCTTGATCACGGGTTCCCAGGTCGGAGCGGGGAATGGTAACGGGTAGGTAAGGAGTGCCAGAATGGGAATTGGGGATTAAAGTGCAGACGTGTTGCCTCCACAGCCAACTCCTTCTGCTCGAGGAGAAAGCAACTTGTGGCAGGCAGGTGGGGTAAGTATCTCCTCCACCGTGGGGTCGGCAGCTCCTCTGCTGTACCCATATGAACACCTGATGGCTGAAGCACCCATGGGCTGGAGGTGCCTGTGTCCAGGTCAGGGCTCAGCCCTTTCCCATTGCTTATGGTTTATACCTGCCAGAGTTGTTTTGGAGGAAAGGCAGGGAGTGTGCTGAGATGCCCTTAGAGGAATGTCCAAACCATGCTGCAGCCCTGACCATAGCCCAGCTCCATCTTTCAGATGGACACAGCCGTGGTGCTGCTGCCAGGATGGTGGCTGTACCCCAGAGTGTGCCTTCAGCAGCCGAGTGTGGGAAACCCCAGCAGTTTCAGGGGTTTAGCAGCTCCAGCTGCTTATTAGGTTCAGCCTTTTCCCAGATATGAGGAAAAGATAACACAACAGTTTTCCCTGGCTGCCGACAGGAACTGGGCTGAACCCAGGAGCTTGGTTCCCAGAGCACTTCAGCCCTTGCCTACTCTCCAAACCCAGAAGACTTCATAGGTCCTCAGCACCATCAGACCCAAATTATATTGCTTCACCATTCCCCCATGTTCCCCACCCTACAAATCTGCAAAAGCAAACTTTCCTTTTCCTTTTACTAAAAAAATGGAGAGAGAGGGAAAGAGGCAGTTTCTAGCTTTTCTGGTTACAAACCAAGGTAAACTCGCCTTTGAGTCTGCAGCCAGGCAGACTGCAACAATAACACCCGCAGAAAAGGGTGTGCTCCCATTCATCTCAATGGGTGTTAACTTGGAAGGGTAATTATGACCCCTGATGCCAAGAGCTCTAACCGTTTCACTGCTGAGCATCCCAGCCCGTAAATAAAGCCTCTGGCCGGCTGTGCAGAAACCTGGGTGGGAGGGAAGCCGTGTAGCAGTGAGGCGTTGACTTTTGGGTATGCCAGGAGTCTGAAACGCTTTGGCTCCTGCCGAGGCTTCCAGCCATTCTGCAAGCCCGTTTCCACCAACACCATGGCAGAGATGCCTGGCTGCCCTGGAGGAGCAGCCTAGGGAGGGGAGCGATAAACCCTGATGAATTTACTGGGGTTTCTGCAAAAACGGTCCGGCAGCAATACATTCAACTCAGCTGCACAAAGGAATGAATGTCTGGCAAATGCCTTGTGCTGGGTTTCCCTGGGAAACTCGGCTGGCGTTAATATAAACAAGGTCCCAGGGAGCAGAGGAGGGAGTGGGGTGGAGGTAGATGTGGGGAGGTTGTCCCTTCCTCCTGACCAACTGTTTGTGCTGGAGCCCCTGGCTGAGGTCAGGTCCTCACCATCCCTAGAGCTGCACAAAAGGCACATGTTTTATTAATCTAATTAACTGAGGCAGACAAATAGTAGGAGGAAAGGAAATGTATAAAGAAAGGGAGTGGTTCAGGCAGTGTCACGCAGGCTCTCCTCCATCCCCCTGCTTCTGCAGGGCTCTAGCCCTTATCTGAGTGGAGAAAAAAAGCACTTCAAAGTGCAAAAATGAGAATGGGCATGAAGACTTCTTCTGAGCAGAGATGTGCAGCAAGGGGCATGACCTGCTCCAATTCATTAACTCTGGAACCTACTAATAACAGCTCAAACCAAGGCTCTTACTTATTTCTGTAATAAAAGCATGAATAAAGAAGAAAAGCTGGCATATCATTAACACCTCATGTCCTGTAAAGTTAGAGTGGCTCATCCCTCCTTCTGACACCTTACAGATGGACCAGCGAAGACCTGAGGAACTGATATCATCATCCTGTGCTCCAAAGGGAAAAAATGGCACAAGCCCTTGGTGATGTTAGTACCAGAAATCATCCATATGCCTTCAGCTGCTTTTTTCTATTACTCTTACTGTTTCTTATGGTATACCTCAGTGGGGCACAGTTGTGTCTGTAAATAACTCTGTGCTCATCTACTGAAAGTAAAAGGAAGGAAATTAATGACAACAATAAAATAAAGCCCAAACCTCCCACTTATAATCAGTGCTGGCTCTGCCCAGTTAACCCTTGTTTGGTTTTGGTTCCCTGATGGCCAGGGAAGGTAGTTTCCTCTTAGTTTGTGCTGTGCTATTTTAGTTTTCCCCTCTGAAATTATCTCTCTCCTCACAGTAATGGGGATGCAAAAGCAGCCACTGTCCACCCTGCTTTTAACTCCACACTTACCATTAATAATTTAGCCTATACCATGGGGGTGGCAGACACCCCGATAAACCACTGCTATGGCTGGGGCTGTAAAGGGCTAAAAGATGTTGCTAGTGTTATTCTGGGATTCATGGCTCATGAACCAATGTCAGAATTTTAATCATGTGTAAGTTCCAGACCTGTTAAATATGAGCGTGAGCAGCATGTATGAAAAAGACCCTGCTTCATTTTGTCCTATGAGAGATGTTGAAAATAATGCAGTCCAGGTAGATGTTTCTTTCTGTAGTCTATTGGTACAGTTTAAATGACAAACTACCATATCTATACACAGCCATCCAAAGTGAAGGAGAGCTTGATGTCCCCTCCAAAGGTGTTGGTCCTCTTCCCACAGTTGCCCATCAATTAAAGCCCCGGACTGCAGTGCGTGCAGGCTTGGTGCACCTGCTGAATGCTATTTAAACTGAAAAATGCATAAATAGCATCACCCTTATTTTAAAGAAGAGGAAGCAGAAGCCCAGAAATTAAGCTGTTTGCTCTAAGTCATACAGTAAATGCTCTGGAGACCTTTCTGTATGTAAATTTTGCACCAAAATAAACATGTTTGGGTTTTGCACCATTTGTCCCATCAATGCAAGTGTTGCACATAGGTCCGAAAAGTAGAGTTTTGTCCTGCTGGTGAAAGTCAGTCTTTGATAAAACTCAGTAATTTTTATTTCAAAATGAGTGTCCTCAAACAGATCGGGGTGTAACCATATGGGTTCATTTTGGAGCAAAGTTGGAGATGGCTCATCCCTCAGAAACAGGAGCTAAATTCTTTGTGGGCTATCCATATAAAATCCTCCACAAATGAGTAAGGCACTTAAGTTGATATTAACATCCTTTAGGCTGTTCTTCGCATTTTTTTTTTTGGGGGGGGGGGGGGTAGGAGCTAGAGTGTGGGGAGAGCACTCAGAGTCAAACATGTGCTAAACATCAGGGAATGGGAGGGTCTCAGAGGTAATTTGGTGACAGATTTCTCATTTGCTTTGTTGGCAAGGCTGGCTGCTGTGGAAATTTTGCCCAAAGAGGTGTTAGCTCTTTTTGGACTGATTTCACAAGAGGACTACCTCTGGCCTTGAGTGACTGAGGGGGGTTAAGTCTGTGCTTTGTCTTGCTTTACCTTGTGATGCTGTGGGGCTGATCAGCCCAAAGATAGCTTTTGCGTGACCTTTTGTTCTGCATGCTGAGCACTTGGGCTTGGTTTAAAAAGAGGCCAAAAACCTGCCTAAATGTAGTTCTGTCTCATGCAACCACAGCTCTTGCCAGTCTAAAGCCTTTGCGTGACTTCCCTGTTTCTTTTTACCTGTGGGATCTAGCTGTCAAGGGATACAGGCCCAATCCAGCAAACACCAGTGTGTATAAGCATGTTCATACTCCAAGTTCTCTGTGAAATCCATTTGCACCTCTTGCATGGGGGAAGCCAAACCTCTGTTGAGTTGTTGATACAGCTCAAGCCTCATCCAGTACCCAGTAAGGGAGGGAGGAAGCCTGGTGATCATCAGGCTGCTGGGAAATAACATTTAATTCTCTTTTCTGCCTTTGGCCTGACCCAGAACAGCAGCTCCAATGTCCCATTGGAGCACCTATGAAGGGAGCCCTATGAAGAGGAGAAATCTCAGAAATGGAGCAGATATTACTGCAAGCAGCAGAAAACACCACCCATTTCAAAGCTGTTTTCTGAAGCAGAAGGGCAGTGAAGGGGGGTAGCTGCCCAGATCACTTTGAAAGACAAGGAGTGCAAGGTGTCCAACAGCTTTTTTTGTCAGTTGCAGCCCCTTCTGATGCTTTTCTTTCCCTGTTGAGTCAGAAGAGAGAACCCGTACACTGCCCCTCTCCACCTGCACACCCCTTTGGTGTTAAAGAGCTGGGTTGGTGCCGAGCAGCTGCAACTTTATTTGAGCTTTTATCTTTCTTTTTGTTATTTAACAAGCACAAGAAGGTGGCAAAAAAAGTGCAAAGAATTACACAGCCTTCAAAACCAAGTCAGGAGATGTAGAGTAGATCTGAGGTTTGGCTACCAGACGTTGCAGTATTGCCCTGGTTTGACTGTCTTTCTATTAGCAAGGTGGGCAACTAGAAAGGGGACTGCAAATAGCCCATCACACTTTTTGTCCCAGTAAAGTAATTTGCAAACCCCTCCTGGATGTGGAGGGGAGGAAGGAGTTGGGCCTCAGGCCCACAAACCTCCTGAGGGGCTCCCCAAAGGAGAATGTGCTTCAGAAAACTTGTGTGTGAAGGAAAATGAGACAAATGCACTGCAAAAACAAAGCAGTGAGGTCTTTGAGGTGAACTGAAATACACAACTGAAACTGTTCTGTTGTCTGTCTTTGACAGCTCTTCCTCATTTCCCCTCCCTCCACTGTCTCCAGAGAGGCAGCTGTTGCACAGACCAGGTGGTTAAGATGAAAAACCATCAGCTGTAGTCCTGGTTGTCCCTTCTTGCCCTAACCCCTCATCCTCGGTTTCCCAGCCTGCTAAATGAAGGATGAGACACCCTCTAGGAGGCATGATGAGGATTTGCTTATCAGCTGGCGAGGACCTCGTTCCCAGCAAGACGGATGGGAGTTTTGTCCTAGGTGTCAATGGGAAGAGGTCTTCATGAGTTGTGTCCAATACTGTCCTAAAAGACTGAGTAGCTTGCGGCTATCTGTGCAGATCTACAAACTGGATGCACAGTGTGATTGGACAAATCGGTAGGGAAAGAGTAATCTGTTTTGCCAGGGAGGTGTTTTTAAGTATTTAAATGGTCCTATGTCTGATCACACAAAAAGAAAGTGTTTCCATGATGTAGGAAACCTGAAGGAGAACTATTCCGGGTTGTAATGAGGTCTGAACAAGATCAAAGATCCCTTGTATTCATCCCTGAAAGTACAGAAAGAGATGCTCCTGATATATCTAGATGGACCAAGCTGAGACAAGCATCATTAGCATAATGCTCATTTTATAGGTGAAAAATTGGATGGGTAGATAGATTGGGGGGGGGGGGTGTTTATGTAGGGAAGTGACTAGGGAATGAACTTTTGGTGTGAATTTAAAATTCCAAGCCACTTGCAGAGCTTGAGACCCTGTCCAGACCAAATGATGGATGTGTTCCTTTGCTTTAAGTCCTGATTGCTTGAGGGTCAGGGTAGGGGTCCAGGCTGCAGCCCCTTTTTACTCCACAGAGTTTGCCAGCCTGGAGGCATGGAGGGCAGCATTTGTGCATGGGTGTAAGTTGTTCTGATGCTCGGCCAAATTTCATTGCACCAGGTACTAGAAGCGGGATTCATCATGGAGACATTGGACATCTTCAGCTGAGGTGTTCATCTCGGGCTCCTTTTGCAGTCAGCATAAAGGACATTTCACTTTGGGTGAGACGAGTCCCTACTAAATCAAGTTTAGGGTGGGTGGCCTGGGTTGGAGAACTTCTGTAGAGATGAATTCACACTTCATATGGAGTAAATGCACGTACTCTGTGTGATTGTGGATAGCTGTTCCCGTCCCTTTCCTCATGTAGTTAAGCCCTAAGTGACTTGCCCAGGGCAGTGGTGGAGCTGGCAGACAGACCAGCTCTCCAAAGTTGCAAATTTAATGCCCAGAAAACATCGTTTCCTTCTAAACATAGAGGCAGAGTTGGCTGGAATTTAGAATTTTTGTCCTCCAGGAAACGTCCATGTTTGCTTCCTATTTATCATTCTGATCTGAACAAAACCATAAAATTTTAAAATGTCTGATGGAACAAGAATGTAAAAGCCATTCAGTCTGACATCACTGAAACATTTCACTTTGATAATGTCAAAACCAAACATAACAAAGGCACATGCAACATAAATCCCAGCACAATAAAATATAACACACATTGAAAATGTTTCAATTAATATTGCAATACAATACAAAATGAATCAAAACAAGTTGAAACAATATCTGTCTATGTCACCAAAATGTTTTAACATTGTTGAAGTGAAACTGAGGAAATGCAATTTGTTAAAATGTTTCACTGAAAGCTTTTCATGAAAATTTATGTATTCTTGTGAAGGCATTTTAAGATGGAGAGTGATTTTCTCAAAAATAAAAATGTTGAGCAGCTCTGAGACGTGTGGGTTTTATTTTTCTGCAAAATAAAGTCACTTCTGATAATTGGCAAGACCTAGAGGTCATCAGGTATTTACACCTACTCAGAGCTGGTAGAAACAATTCCTTAGAATCTTTTTAATGCACATCACAACCCTTCTTTTATTACATGCAAGTGCCTTTTGATTGCTGGATAAATTTCAGTGTGAGCTGTTTTGGTAACACTCATGGCAACATCTAGAATGGGCAATATCATCCTCAGACCTGGAAAATCCATCTAACCACTGTGACATGTTATGCACATTTTTTGCCCCCATCAGAGCTCAGTCATCTGACAGATCCCTCCTTCCTCATACCATATTAACAAATGAGCTAACTAATTATTACCTCTGGCTTGGCTGGAGTCATCCTTTTGTTATTTACCATTGGTGTCTAATTGTCACAGTCATGCTCCAAACACCAGTTGCAGGCTCACATGTGCTGGATGTGTCCCACCTGGACGAGAGTTGTCTCTGCCCTCATCACTACTAACTAGGACATCCCATGCTGCTTTCAGGATATTTTAATCCCAAACTTAAAGCAAGCCAGAATAGAAGAGAGGAGGGAAACCTGTTCGTGCTGGTGTCCCAACATGATGAAGTCACAGACTTTTTGCAGCTCCCAGCAATACAGGGAAAGGAGAGAGGTTGCCTCTGTGCGTTGGACCTCTGTGCTCAGCTGGGACCTTGCTCACCATTCAGTCCCTCACCTGCCTCAGTTCCCATGATGCCCAGAGCTTATAAAAAGCCATTTTTTTCTTTTTTAGAGGCGGTCTTATTTCTTAGGTGAACCAACTGCTATGTAATATCATGGACGAAATTTGGAGGGGAAAGGCATTTCAGTGCACTCCTGAACCAGGCTTTCAGGGGGTGAGGGCTTCGTCACTTCTATCAGCTGCAACAGGGACAGCCGAGTCCTGGTTTTGCATTGGAAAAGGCAAAATGACACCTTCTCAGCCTCAGCAAGTGCATCATGAGGATCTGCAAATGCCAGCCTGTGCACACTTTGATGAGTTGCCAGGTGGCTGGTGCTCACCTGGACTGCTGGGCATGGTCACATCCTCTCTGAGCAGAGAGGGACTCACACAATATCTACCATGAACCATTACCCAGACATAGCAGGTACAGAGGGAACAGGAGCTGTGGTCCATGTTATGCTCTGCCTGCTCCCCTCTCGGGCCAGTGTTTTTCACTGCCCGAGCACTGCTCTTCCCACAGTAAGTGTCCACTGGGCAGGTGATTGCGTGTTACGGATTGACACAGATCACCATCCAGGACTGGCCCTGCTAAATCCCTGGTGCTAACGAAGCAGAGAGGAATCAGTAGGGTCCCCTATTCCTTTGCAGAGCACAGGGGAGATTTGTATTTGGATGAAAGCTATCCTCTTAGAGCAGCTTTGAGTTCTCAGTTCTTGCTCTCCAGAAGGAACCAGGCTGGAGCCACCTGGAGACAGTCTCCACGGTCACGGTGGCTGGGACCAGAAGGCTTCAAACAGCTAAATAGAGCCTGGCTCTCTTGTGACATTTGTCCCATCGTTTCAGGGGCTGACCTGTGCTCACAAAAGTCAGTCCTATGGTATGTAAGCCCTACCTTGAACTTCCTCCAAGCTCATCCTTTATAAATACACACCCACAGCACAGCCTGACAGCAGTAGGGAGGGGAATGGAGAAGGCACCACATTGCTCAGCACCGAGAACACTGTGGGAAGGCAAATCAGTGAAAGGAGTAGCATGAGAGAAGACGGTATCCAGGAAAAAAAAAGCACAGTATGCTCCATTCCCCTTCTCAGTATGTTCCCCTTTTTCACAAGGTTCAGCCTTGTTTGTCCCTGCTGAGGGCCAGAAAGGAGATGGATTTTACCTGGAGTGCTTCTCCTCGTGTCTGGAAGCACCCTTTCATTTCTCTGCCTCTCCATCCCAGCAACACAGCACCACACAGCAGCACCCTCCCTCACCCTGCCACCATCTCTGCTCCTCCCCTTCCCCCTCTTGCTGTGGCTTGACACAGAGGAACCTGAAAATTCGCTGTGATGTTTGAATCCTGGCCAAAACTGAAAGCGAGACCCCACGACTGGTCCGAAAGCCTAAAAAACATATGGCATTAATTCTGCTTTCCCACAGTTCCTAAAACTGCAATTAAAAGCAGCCCCCACCAAACAGAGACCTATAACTCAGCTCTGTGATTTATTGGAATAACGAAGCTTTAGGGGAAAGTTGGCGAGGACCAGGAATTCCATGTCCGGGAGCTGGGCTCAGCGCACATGGCCTGCGTACAGCCGAGTTTATTTTATTAGCATGCCACCGGTGGAAGAGCAGGATCAGAGACGGACATTCCTTTGAGAAAGCTTATCTTTGGCACCCATTTGGCTTCCAACAATAAACCAGTCCCTGTGTCTGAAGGCTGCAGGAGATGCTGCGCGGCAGGAGCAATCAAGGAAAGCTGGCTGGGGATAATCTGTCTCCGTGCTGCAGTTGTCCAGTGGGTGAACAAAGTACCTGCTTTTTCCCATCAGTAACAAATAACTGTGGCCCATGAGATGCCAAAGACTGCAAATCTCCTTTTGCCCAAGGAGGTGCTTTATCATACTTGCTTTCTCAAAACCAAGGCCTTTCAGCTCTTTAGCTGTGAGCAAACATGAAAGCCGAGCTGTGAAGCTCAGATCTAGGTTTTTAAGTGTAGTGCAGTAGTCGGGGAGGGGAGGTGGGTAGGGGAAAGTCATTCTAGCTAAGGATGCAGATTTCTGCCTGCCTGTCATTTTGTTAATGCCTGATGTGATGATCCTTTCTAATGGTTAAATGCAGTAGCTAAGCAAAGACAGGTTCAAACTACTTTCTAGGAGACAGTTTATAATCTTTCTGGCCTGACACTTGCACGTCTCTCTAACTCATGTGATAAAGGCAAACTTTAGCCAAATGGAGTCTCAGAGCAATACCAGAAAGAAGTACAGTGAGAAGTACCTTCTTTGTTTAAAAGAGGGTATAGTAGCAGGACAAAACACATCAAGCCTCCATCTCCTTTGCAAAACATGGTCTCTGCCTGTTGTCCAGCTCTGGTTTCCACCTCCATACTTGTTGATATAGCAGTTTACAGGAGCACAGATCTATCTGGTGTTTGCTATCAAGCTTGTTCTGATGGTTTTGCTCAGCCACACCACTGAAACTGCACACCC
>JANZLQ010000078.1:39406826-39444154 GCA_026212715.1 Elanus axillaris
TTCCTTCCTTCAGTCAGTGCCAGCATCCTTTATCCTTGGTACTGATGCTAAGTTTGGTAGGTTATAAGTCATGTCTCCCGCTTCACTCCTTATTTTCTGTTTTCAGTGATGTGCTGCATATTTTGTTTTTTGAGGCCAGGAGCCCTGAGGGGTGATGCAGGCCATGCCAGGCGGAGGGGCAGTGGGCTCTGCAGTGCTTTGAGCAGGGCTGCACACACCTCTGGAATGCTACTTCAGTTTTTCTTACTCCTTATCACTCAGCATGTTCTACAACAGTTATTCAGCATGGCAGCTTTGCCTGGTGCCAAGGCTGAGGTGCCAAGTAGAATCTACTGAGCACCCAAAATTTGCATCCCAGATGCAAACAGCTCAGCAGTTCCCATCAGCCATGGTGGTGTCTCTGGGCCACGCGTGAGACCTCAGTGCCACCCTGCATCCCCGCAGACCTACGTCCAGGCTCTCTCCCTGCTTGTGCCACCATCCCTACCCCATCTCCACACTGAGAGACTGGCTGGCGGGCAGCGTCCTCTCCCACAGGTCAGAACGAGAAATCTCCCCCTGCACAGAGCGGGACGTTGCTCTCTTTTTCCTTGGCATGAGGAAGCTGGAGTATGGAAGGGATTTTTCCCCACAGCCTGACCTGCAAACACTTAGCAAAGTCAACAGCTTTGCTCTCTGATCCCTTCCAGAATTACAAAAAGTTAAGACTAGAGCAGCATGTGTAACAGATTTCAGCTCAGTCCCTCAGCCTTATCCCAAAACAAGTCTTTGCCTTTTAATTTTACCATTTGCTTCTGAGCCTTACATGATGCTGCTGTTTTTCTTTGTTTTTGAACAAGCCGAACACAGTGGATAAAAACGCTGAGCTGCTGCTCAAACACACACCGTGCACACACAGAGCACTGGGACACGTCCATGAGAAACTCTCCTCCATTCAACAAACAGCCCCCAAGAAAAAATAAACCACCGGAGCATCCCCTGATCAAGACCACATTACGGGAATCCGGTGTTTTGATCTTTTCCGTGGCAGGATTCAAGGCTCCCAGGCTGCCAGCTCTCAGGCTTTTTTCCATTGCCCAGATCCTGGAATCTTTGCTTTCATTTTTTTGAAAAGAAGCTTTCTACCCTCGCATTTGGTGAGAAAAGCATAAAAGCCTTAACATACAAGTTTTCTAATCTTTAAACCAATCTTGTAATCTGGGAGAGGACCAATGACTCATTTTTTTTAATTTCCAATGTTAAAATATCAATAATGTTGTTAAACACTCATATTAATATGTCATGGTTTAACCCCAAATGGCAACTAAGCACCATGCGGCCGCTCGCTCACTCCTTCCCTGCCCCCCCAAGTGGGATGGGGAGGAGAATCGGAAGAAAAGTAAAACTTGTGGGTTGCGATAAAAACAGTTTAATAATTAAATTAAAATAAAATAAAATAAAATAATAAAAAATAAAAATATAAATGAAATACTAATAGTAATACTACTAATAATAACAATTGTAATGACAAGGAAGATAACAAAACAAGAGAGGAATATAATCCAAGAAAAGACAAGAGATGCACAATGCAATTGCTCACCACCAGCTGACCGATGCCCAGGCAGTCCCCCGAGCAGTTATCAGTCCCTCCTGGCCAAGTCCCCTCACTTAATACACTGAGCATGACAGTCTATGGTATGGAATATCCCTTTGGCTAGTCTGGATCAGCTGTCCTGGCCGTACTCCCTCCCAGCTTCTTGTACACCTGCTTGCTGGCAGAGCATGGGAAACTGAAAAATCCTTGACTTAGGATAAGCGCTACTTAGCAACAACTAAAGCATCAGCGTGTTATCAACTTTATTCTCATACTAAATCCAAAATACAGCACTCTACCAGCTACTAGGAGGAAAATTAACTCTGTCCCAGCTGAAACCAGGATGTAATATCACCATCCAACAGCGAGTTTAATGAGGATGGTAATGAGCTGCTCACTGTCCGCAATCTGCAAATCACAACTGTAATGGGTCTTTCCTTTAACCTTATGAGGATGCCAAAAAATGCCTTAAGGAAAGCTGATAGCAGCTCTCATCGAAGTTGTGATTTTTTTGATCTCCTGGGTTCTATGTCTTGACCCAAGACTTGGATCAGGCATAACATAAATAACAGGTATGGAGAATATGGCCCACTGCTAATAAGTCCTAAATGAGTACTTCTGCTAGTCCCAGAGCCCAACAGCTCCAGCAGTGCCCATTCCCATCCCTGGAGCTCACTCCCTGGAGGCCCTGAACAGAAAACCTTTTGAAACTAGACTGCAAAACACAAGGTTTCTCTGTGTAGCAGCCCAGGCTGGATTTCCCTCTCCTTTCCATGGGTGTCTGCAGTGCTCCAGGAAGGCTAGATATGAGTTAAACAATGTCTGAGAAATTTGAAACATCTCAAATTACTAATTTCTACCATCTCCCCCCTCACCCTCAGTGGAAAAGCAAACCTTCAACCACTACATTTCTTTGCAAAACTTGTCATGAAAAATTCATCCTGTTTTTTGGCTGCCTATAAAACCACCGGAATAAAATTGGTGCTTCTCTTATTGCTATTGCTGTATGAAGCATAGCTGCTTTCTGACAGCATCTTTGAATGGACGGAAATGTCTAGTTTTCTTAGTCAGGGGACAGGTCCAGGACTCCACATTTATGGGATGATCTGGGTAAAATTTTGCAAGAGGGAACCCAGAGAATTTCCCCATAGTCTTATTTTGGTTTCTCCTAAGTGGGAAGTGCACGAGTCCCACATTCTCTATTAATCATTTGAGGAACCACAAGAGAAAGAAAAAATTGTCAACAGAAGTTCCTCTTCCCTCAGAAGCTGGCTTCAAGGTGGTTGTGGTTGGAGAGAGGGGAGTGAAAAAGAAGGAAAAATGACACAGCAAGGTGGTTTAATAGAAATCCCAAATGGAGAGCTCATTCCTAAAGTCTGCCCGGGCAGTGGGGGGTAGGTGCACAGGCAGAGCCTTCACCCAACGGTGAAACCACAGCATGGGATGTACTTAGTACGGCCCTCTTGTTGGAGGTTAAAAATAGTGGGAGATGGGTGCCTCATTGCTCCTCATGGGGCAGGGAGAGATCATCCCTCTGTGTGCATGTGGAGGGATGGCGGGATGGAGGGGTGGAGAGACGGAGGGGTGGAGGGGGAGCTACATACCCTTTCTCTCAAGAAACACCCTAAGAGGTCACCCACACCCCATAGTGTCCTGTCTCACCACTCTCCCTTCTCACCTTTTGCACCCCAAAATTCACATCTCTCACCTACTACCCTAAAACCTTTCCCACCTCGTATTTTCCCCAGTCTGAGTCTGTCCCATCCAAGCCCACTTACCTCAGTTGCTGCAGCCCCCCCCTCCCCCTTCCCCTTGCTCATTTCCCATTTTCCCCACAACCAGAGCAAATGAAAAATGTTCTCAGGCAAGAGGAGAGAGGAAGACATGGAAATGGGGGGAAAAGCAGACACATGGCCTTATGCTTGCACTTCAAAAAATGCTAAACTCCTCTATCCCAAACGTCAGTGGAAATATCATTAGCTTTGGACACTAATGAAGGTGATCTCTTGCCTCGGATGAGAGCACCATACCGTTTGCAGAAGGGATGCCCTGTACTCGTGGTTCAGACGGGGCACACTGAACACTTATTTGAAGTGCCTGTGCTTGAGTGACCTACATACTGAGCAAATGTGACGTTGCACTGCCAAATCAATACCTGTCAGGTCACATTACCTGTTATTGCTGAACATGGTTGTTAATCCCAACATATTGTATTTGCAGAACTTCCTTGTCTCCCAGGGCTGTCTGGGATGAAGTTTTGCTTAGCTGAAGCTTCTTTAAAGGAGAGAAGTCTTCATGGATGAGGCCAAATATGTACTTTGTTGCTACTGGCCTGCTCTTGAGGTATCCTTGCTCCCCCAAAGGAAAGTTTTAGGAGATGACTTAAAATCTGCTTTACAGGCCACGGATCGTGATTTAGCCATGTAATATGAGCACTTAACTGAAGGAACCAACTGTAAGCATGGTCACTATGGGCTCTCCTTGTAGCCCATGCAAGGCAAGAAACACCTCTGCAGGAGACTGAACTCTGTCTGCAGGGACATGCTCCTCTGACAGCCATTGATGTTGACCAGGATGCTGGACTCCTTATGGAGATGCTCACAGCAAGGCGGGACAGATCCAGGCAGAGAGGAACTGTGGCACTGGCCTGTGGAAGGACCAGCATGGGTGAAGAGACAAGACAGCCATCAGAGTCATGCTGTTAGTGTCATCTGGTGCTGTGGGTGGTTCTGAGCTGGTTCCTCCTGTCCAAGGGACTTTCCTTCTGGTCTCACATCACGCATGAGGTCTGCTTGTCACTCTTCAGGTAGGATTCAAGTGGACAAACTCACGAGGCAGGCTTTGCTACCCCAAAGCCCCACTCCTCTTCCCATCCCTGGCAGGCTGCACCATAGCTCAGGGGCTTTGGCATCTGGATATCATGGCCCAGGAACTTGGTCTGTAGCTAAGCACGGTTTGCTGCCAAGCTAATAAAAGCTCAATAAAAGTGATTTGACATTGGTTTGAGGTCCTGACCAGGAGGAGAGTGTGTTTGTGTGCGTGGGGTGCATTTTCTGCTGTGCCCTTGCGTGCTCCATGGGATGCTGGCAAACTCAGCACTTCCCATGCCAAGGGTTTGCCCTTTAATCTGCAGCCATGCAGAGTTCTCCTTGACACAAGTGGGAGCTTTGCAGGGCAAGCCTTTATTTTACCTTTATTTTGTAGCAGAGCTGGATCTTCTTTGCCTCCTGATGAGGGAAAGGAGACAGACCCTGCAGGTGGGACACTCTGCCCCAGCAGTTAAGCCCCTGGCCAGGTTCCTCTTGCAGCTGGCTTGAAAGAGCCCCCAGTCACCATCTGTTCTCAGGAGCAAAACTGTTGTGGTTTTGAAACACATGCTCTGACATTAAAAAGGTACACACAAAAAAAACCCACCTGAACAACTTCATAAAAGTGGCAGTGGCAGCCTTGCTAAACGCGCTGCCACACTTAGGCTGATTAATATTGTTGGGTCTAATTGGAGGCTATTGCTTTAACCCAACAGTCTTGTTTTGGTTTGGGCAACAGCTCTTCATGTAAAGTTTGTTTGTAACAGGACTCATAGGAGTTCCATTGGGAATGCTGAAATCAAGGGAATGGAGCAGGTGACAGTGGAAATCAGATAGTGGGAACATTTTGGTGACTTGTAGCCAGTGTATTTGTGTGTGCAAAAACCAGCCATGACCTGGATGGACTCCAGATGGCTTGTCTGTCTGTCAAAAGCCCTGCAGTGTGTCTGCTTAAGGAAGTCAGGTTTCATTTGGATAATAAAGGGCCTGCGCTTCTAGCACAGGAAGAGCTGGATTTAATCTCCCTGGCTGCTGTAAAGTGGCCAACATGTGTGGCTGGAGTGCCTCAGATGAACCACATCCACTTTCTACAGAGAGGAAGCTGAAGGGAAGCACACACTGAAATACTCCTATTGAAATGCCCCTCTTCTTTGCTGTGCTTTCTGCTCAGGGCTCTGGTCCAGAACAGCCGTGTGCCGAGCGCCTCTGACTGCTAAAGGGCATTGCAATTTTGCTTGTGTGCCCTGGAAAAGTCTATTAGCTGGGCTATATATTTAGCTAGTGTCCATAAAACCATTAGGCTGCTGCTTTGCATGTGAACTGCTGCCAGATCAGAGGAGCAGAGCCCAATGTGTTGGCCCTGGGTGGTGGTGAAGCCAGGCTGAGGCTGTGTGAGGAGCAACATGAGCCACCAGTGTGGGATAGGTCTGGGTTCAGAGAGGGGAATCAAAACAATCCCTTTAGCTGGCTTTTCTACTTGGATTCATTCATTATGAGTGGCACAGATGGAGAAGGAACAAGGGACAGTCATTTGGACTCTAGAGAAAGCTCAGACGGGAAGTGTTCATCTGTTCCCTCTGCCCAGCGGTTGTCCCAGCGATGCCAGGAGGAGTCATACCAAGGGCTCCTATCTGCTGAGTAGTGTTCCATCCATCTCCAGGCAGGGGGACTGCAAAAGCTTTCTATAACTATATGGTGCTAAAAACACCAAAGGGAGGGTGGGATGGGGTTAGAGTGGTTCCAGGGGAGCTCCCTGTGTGTAAGAGGGGAAATTAAAGGAAAAAATTCAATTAGAAACTCAAGGGAATCTTCCAAATGTCAAAAGCTGTTAGAATGATTTCTCTTGCACCATTGGAAGGCTTTCCCTTCCTCCACATCTCTGAAAGCATTAGGCAGGCTGTGTGGATGTGCTTGTGTGTGAGAACCACATCGCACACTTGCACTCCAGAGTTTCCCTTCTCATATTTAAAATGGGCAGAGCTCCAGTTTTTTAAGGTCTGAAAAAAACCTAGACCGTAATGTTGATGTGATACCTGAGTTAGGAGAGAGCCAAGCAAACCCCTGCGTTTGTCCTCTAGGTCCCTCCTCTGTCCTCCTGGCTGTGGGATGGGGTTGTCTGCTCCCCCCAAAAGCAGAGGCAGCTCAGAGTGGGCATTGCCAGACAGTGACATCCACATCAGGAGGACACTGTGGTGACAAGCCTGGTCTGACCTGGGGGATCAGGAGCTTTCTCTACAGCTGTAATGGGAGGAGTTTGGGGGAAATCACCATCTCATTCCAGCTCTGTACTAAAATGATTCAGTTTCTTCATTAAAAATCCTGCCAAGTATATGCTACTGACAGATGAAGAGGTAAAATTGCAACAGCCAGCTCCTCTTGACCTCTGAGAAATTCCTGTTCTGTGTTGCTGCTACAGGTCCGGTTTTGTTTTTACAAGTAGACCCTTTCTGTTTCGGATGGGGATCATCTAAACACTCACAGCTGTGGGTCAGTTCAGGTCTATAGCTGCACTTTGCCTCTGAAGACTATCTCTGTCTGGATTAATTTATATTGTGGGGTTTAGGGAGACCAAAACCAGTGCTGGAGACAAGAAGAGAGGACTATAGTTACTCGGGTTGTTTTAACTTGTGGAGCATCTGAAACTCAATGGAGGAGAAGCAGCTCAGCAGCTTGAGCCTAGAGAGCTTGACAAGGCTAAACTGGCTGAGGATGTGTCCCGTTGGATGTCCTAGTGCTCTAGAAACCCTCTTTCGGCCACAGTTAACCAAGCAAGCACCAATGCCTGACTCTTCCTTGCACTCACACCATTCCCCAGATCTCAATCAAGCAACTTCTCGCCAAGGCCTGATCCAAAACTCCTGAAGTCTCTCCAAAGCCTCCCACCCTGCCCTTTCCATTTGGCTTCAGCCCAGGTGTTCCCACTGGGCTTCACTGCAGCAGGGCGCATTCATGTGCCAGGCAGCTGGGAGACTTCCCTCCTGCAGGTCAAGGTAGCAGGACAAAGTGAAGCCCATTATACCCTGCTAGCTCCTGGATATTTCACAGGAGTCCTGGCATGTATATCAGGGGTCAGGCTGCTGGGCAGGGACAATATGGTGCTCATCTCCTGCTGGGTTATGGCAGCACTTTGCATACTCCCCATAATGGCTCTGGACACATGCCTGATCCCTTGCCACCTCCGAACAATAACCAGGAGAGGTGCAGAAGCCCATGTCTGCCTGAGACCATTTACACAGAGAAAATACTTTGCAACTTCATGTTAATTTGGTTACACCCAGGCTTATCTCCAGGATAAGGCCAGATAACATCCCTGTTGCTTGGGGGACAGGGACTCCTGTCCTTTAAGGGGAAGAAGGAAGGAGTTATCCATACCCACATATGTGCTGCATCCCAAAACCCCTCCTTCCTTCCCTTGCATTTTAATCCTTCCCTGGTGAACCACAGATCCCTTCTGGCACTGATGTTCCCTATCACAGGGAATATGGAGGGTAAGGCAGTGCTAAGGGGATCCCAGATGCTCTGACACCAAGGCAGAAGTGACAACAGAGGCTAGGGCAGTGCTTCACAATCCCCAGCGACTCTAACATCAACTAGCTTTTCGCTAAGGCCAGGCTGTGCTGGGAGGTCACCTGCAGTCAGGGCTCCCTGTGAACAGCCTTCGCCTGGGCCCACAAGAGCACACAAGGTTATTTGTATGCTGTGGGTTGCAATTTGTACCCTGGCTTCAGGGCAGGCTTTGGGCCATAGTAGGAAGCCATCGTAAGCAAGGAAAGCAGACCCATCAGCTGGCTTCAGGGAAATACCCACAGAGTGCCCTCAGGAAGAAAAATCCTCACCAAATTCCCTCTAGTTGTTCCTGGAGGACAAGTCACTTTAACCCTGGGGCCCAAAGACATTCTGGGATGATGCTTACCCTGGGGTGACTCATAGGCAGACCTTGAAACTGGTGGATATTATTCCTGGCATCCACCAGCAAGCCTCAGTGTGATTTTAAATCCTATCTGGCTCCAGATTTCTTTACTAAAGGATTTTTGGGAAGGGGAGAGGTTTTGTTTGTTGGTGTTTTTCCTGAAGTCTTCTGCTGACCACAGCCCAGGTGATATCCGAGCCAGGCATGGTACTCCCCTGTCTGCAAAATAACTGTACAGGTGCATTTGTAGGGGGATTCCTCCCATGTCAAAAGGTGGTTAAACCACCAGCCTGAGGTGTGCCTCCATCCCTCTCTGTTGATCCAAGGGAAGCTGAGATCTATGTGTCAGTCACTGGCCATGTCACCTCCATCCCTGGGCAGGAGAGGAGCCTGGGCTTTGGTGCTTGCCCATCTCACACAGAGTGGTACCACAATAGGTCAGGTGTGCTTCTATTTTATCTATATATACACTTTTATATATATATATAAAGCATACTTATCAATATTCTGATAAGTGTACTGACAGCAATAGCGAGAGACTGCATGGCACACATACTGCTATATAGTCTAAGCCTTAATACACATCACATACATATCAATTTACTTAAGGCAAATTCAGAGGGGGAGAGAGAGAGAGGAAACTTTGGTGCAGAAATGGACAAAATCCAGTGAAAACCTGAAAGTGGCCAGGAAAAGCAGAGGGAAAGAACAAGCCTGCCCAAACCTTCCTCTTCCATTGCACCACTCACTAAACCTTTCATTTTAAGTATTGCCTTCATTCTCAGTGCAGCACTTTAAAAAAATGCTACTGTGAGTTAGGACGAAGGCTCAAAATTTCCTTTGATGGTTACAGGAGCAGGCAGAGGAGAAAAAGCCTTTTAGAGAAACTGGGATGCAGGTATCTGGGTTGTGAAGGAGTGTGTCCGTGCATCTGCAGACGGTGGATGAGGCTGTGGAAGCGCCAGCTCAGGTCGGTTGAGGTCACTTCAGCTCCGATCAGCGCCTCCGACTTGCAGCTGAGCTCCAGAAGCCAAAGGCAGAAGTGCCGCTCTCCTGGCAGTGCTCAGAAGAGATGTCTCAGTTGGAGCTGGTCGCAGGGAGCAAACCTCCATGTGAGCATTTTCCTCGTGGCTCTGAAGTGAAAGAAGAAAGCAAAACACCCCAGGCTGGAGGACACCACGAGACCCTTTCCTTGGGCCAAGGACCAAAAGAGGCCTCACCCACATGGAAGATGTTACCCACATAATGTGACAGAGTGTATGGGAAGCCAAAAGTCACTCTATTTTGCCTTCCAGAACATTTTACTCCACTGGACAGTAACCGAAGACTTGGTGAGGGCTGTGTGAGGTCTCTGCTCTGCCACAGATCATCTGTGTGAATGCAATGAAGGTATTTATTTAGCTCTTCCACTCTTCAGTCTCCCTGTCTGTAAATCAGAAAAGAAATAGCACATCCCTATGCCATGAGGTTGTTGTGAAGATAAAAGGGTTAAAAGGCAGGCTGTCTTAAAGAGGGCTTTGGAAAAGTGTGAAAAAAAATGAATTCCTCTCCCAGGACCTCATCAAAGTCTGGTTTTTGCAACTGGGGTGACTCAAATTCAGGCTGAATCTTTCTCTTCTGAGGGTGTGGGTGGTGGAGACTTGGGCTTCTCTTGGTGGCAGCTCCCCAGCCCAGCTGATGCTCAGTGGGCAGAGAGGGTGGCAGCCCCCCCAGTTCTCCAGGTGCCTCCTGGATGGGGAGCAGCAGTGAAACAAACACGTCAGCTTTGCCATTAGGAGTCTGATGGCCAAAGCTGGGCAATTTTGTGTCCTGCTGTAAACAGAGTCATGGACAGGTTATACTACCCTAAAAGATCTGCTCATCAACCCCAGCCTTGGTGGGGTGAAAAAAAGGCAACCTTAAGGCACTGTTAATTTCCTGCATTTCCCTGTCTTTCAGATAAATCACAAGGATGCTCTGGATTTCAGACCCTGTAGGCTTCTGGGATTCTCATCAAGGGGTTTGGAGGGAGAGCTATCTCTCATTAGCAGGGCTGTTTGCATAAAAATAGGAGCATTGGGTCTGACTCCTCAAGCTGGGAGCTGCTCTCATGAATATCCGAATGCCCTCAGCTCCCATTAGGGCACTCAGTCTCTCTGGGGGTTGAGGCCTACAAGCTCCTTGCAACTCTGTACAGGCATTTTGGGTGAGGACGGGGGAGGCTGTATCGGAAAGAAGCAGTGGGGCAATTGTAAGAGGCAGGAGGTAATGACCCATGTTGGGAAGCAGCCAAGAGAACAGAAATAGCATATGGAAAAGGCTCTTTGAATGCAATGTATGTTGCTGATTCTTCGGAATAATCAGCAACACCTCTTTACATGCTGCATTTTTTAGCACAAATTGAGAATAAAACATCCTCTCTGCTGAGACAGCAGAGTCCACATTTCCTTTCCTTCACAGACAGCTTCCATCAGTGTTACAGGTATATTGTATGATATTGTCCCACTTCCTTTGCTTGGGATAAATGCCAGGATTCCCTTTTCAGCAGTGGGGAAACTGAGGAACAGGCAGTTCAACTACCTTGCCCTTGGCCATAGACCTTGTCAGTGGCAGAGCTGTGATGAAGGAGCATGAGCTACATGTACTGCTGCAGCTTTATTCCTGTGCTGTGTCAGAAAATATTATGTCTCACTTTGATGCATCCAGATTTTCTTGACATAAATTGCTGAAATCGCTGAGAGAGGCATTTATTTCAAAGTTCAGCACATTATACGTAGGGAGAGAGAAGTTGAGTAACTGGAAAAATCAACTCGGAGTTGCATCACCGAGAGCCAGAATGTTTGTTTAGTCCTTTGTGAGATGAAGCAAGCTCCAGTTTGGCCTCATCCAGGCATGATTAGTCAAGAGATAAGGAAGGGTTTCTGGATGGGTCCCTGATACTGAGCAATTTCAGGCAAGGATATATTTTGTAAAGGAGGAGTGGGGGGTGGAGAATAGTCTCTTCCCTGTCTGACTTAGCAGACAGTCATATCAGCTCTAAGACACAGCTTTCAAAATGACCAGTCCCTCCCATCAGCTGTGTTGCTCCATTCTCCCCAATTCCCATCTTTCCCCAACTTAGAACTGCAGTAAATTATAAATGGAGGGACTTTGCAATAGAAACTCATCCCGATAAGATCAAAGGCAACTTTTATCTCCCATTTTCTTTGGGATCCAAAACTCACAAGAGCACAGCTGCTGGCCTGAGGTTGCAGCTGTATTGCTCCCAGATGATAAAATAGCCATGGCTTCAAGGTCCTCTGTGTTAGCTTAAGCTAAGACACTCACCTCCTTCCAACTCAAGCAAACCTGTTCACTAAACTGTCCATACGTCATCCCTGTCTCCTGTCCCAGCATGGGATGATGCAGGGGAGCAAAACCAAAGGATATTCTCCAAGACTGGTGAATTTTGTTTACTGTTCCACAGTGACAGCTGACCTTGATGGTATTTCTGACTTCATTTCGTTTCACATCTCATGTTGTGCCACCCAATGCATTCTGCACCAGTCAGGGCAAATCTTGGTTGGCCTTTAAATCACTTTTGGCCTTTAAGGACCTGCAGTGTAAATGGCAGAGTTAAAATCCTGCTATGAGGTCTGGAGTTTTAGAGGCTTTTCTTTAAAAGCTGAGATTTTGTTGGTGTCTACACACCCTGTATCTAGCCCGAGCCTTGCTCAGGTTTGCCAAAGAGATTTCATTTTCATGCATTTAGAGGTGAACAGTCATAATGAGCAAAGCCTGAGCTCTCCTACTCAAAAATCTACAGGGCTGGGTTTTTAATTCATCTCAGAAAAACACACAAAAGAAAATAGTTACCACCTGTCATCTCTTTGGGGATAAAAACCAGAAGGGACAGAGTTTTGGCTTCCAGGAGCAATCACAAGTGAGAAGTGCTACTTGGGACTATTTAGCCTTTTTCAGCCTGCAGCCTTGGCTGGGGAAATCAGTGGACTTGGCAGTGCTGCTGAAATCACCCTCAGAAGAAGGAGTCCAAGAAGAAAAGCAATTAAAAACCAAGTGGTCCTGTGTATGGCTGCTGGAGGCTGCTTTCCTCTGTCCCTGTGCATCGTGGCTGAGCTGTAATGCCAGTGCTCACCCTCCTGCCCTTGCACTTCTCCCAAATACTCATCAACTTCATCACCCCAGCCAGTCTCTCTGACCCTTGGAGTGCCAGTGATTGCACAGGCTCCATGTCCTAAGGGAATCAAGATAAAAACAGCTCAAGTCTCAGAGAAAGCCTGACATTTAAGAAAGAAGAAAGTGCAGATCAAATTGGCCAAACCCCACAATTCCTTCAAACTCTTTCAGCCCTTTCTGATATTGCACGTTCCTGCCCTGAACTCTGACTTTAGACCCATGAATTTTTCTCCTTGTCTCAGGTCTGGACATCACGTTTTGGGTTTCAGGATGGCTGTATGATGAAACTGCTACCAGATATCCAACCAGTGCCCTGGGGTAGCAAGTAGACATTCATCTAAAGCAAGACCAGTTGCTGGTAATCCTTCCCCACACATACACCCTCTGTTTGGGAGCTGAAATTAAGAGAAGGCTTGAAAGATGCCAAAGCAACAAGGCTTTGGGTTCTTGGCTCTGATGTAAGCAAAACCAGTCCATTTGATTTTGCCCAACTTCCTAGCGCTTGTTTAAGTATGCACATTTCAGATGGGGAAGGGAAATGTCTTGCTTTCCTGGAAAAATGGTTGCGCTGGCTTCCTCCTCCTTCCCTGCATCGCTGATGTTTCTTAGCAGCAATTCCTCCCATGGCAGGGCAGAGATGTTGGTCTCTCCGGTCACTTTGCTCTCAGCAAAAACAGGGTTTTGTGGACTGACAAGGGCTGATGTGGTTTTGAGGTTGTTCCCTTTTAAGCACAGGCACCTTCTTCTTGTGAAGCACCTTGCGTGGTGGCAGTCCATGAAGGGAGCTAATCTTCATTAGCCTCATAAAAATAAAAAAGAAATGTGAACTCAAAGAGCAATAGACATCGAAGTGAACTTGCTCTGGGCTTTCTAAGGCAGTTGGCTTGGCCTTAGCTGTGCCATGGCTCACTGCCTAAGGGAAGGCTGCAGGGATGCAAACTGAAATCACAGCTCCTTGCTGGCTGCGCAGCACCCGCGAGTCCCTCCTCCCAGCTTGCTGCTTGCAGAAGCACTGCCCCCATCTCAGCTCCTGGGGCACGTGAGGCACCTCCAGGCTCTGCTTGCTCCCAAAACTCACCTTCCAGGTGAAAGGATGTGCTTCAGGCAACTAAAAAAAAATTGCTTTATTTCTAAATTTATTAATTAATAAATCTACCAATCAATTAAACACAAACCAGCCCCAACACAGTGAGGGGAACCACCCCCATGTGAATGGAGATTGTTAAATCAGGACAAAAGGGGTTTTTTTATTAAAAGGAAGCTGTGGGTGAGATTTGTTTCTCCTCCTGACCTTGGGACACCTTTACCTACATTTATTTCTCAGACCTGAATTAGCACCGTAATAACACGGGGCCGGAAAATTATGCTTAAACCTCCCAGCTATTTCTGGGTTACAGAGGCTCTTTCTTTTTTTCAGTCTAACCTAGTTTTCCAGTGGAACATTCCCAGCCTCTACAAAGAGACATCCCAGTTTTCCTCCCTATATAATTATATAAAGTCTGGCCTATATTCGTGCCCTCTCGTTCAGTCGCCTTTTATGTCAGCAAGGGATGCTGCTCCCTTTGGAGAGGTAAAGAGCAGGAAGAAAGATTGACACTTCACCTCTGCTTCTGCCCTGAAAATGGGCTGGATAAAAGTCATCACCACAGTCTGTGAAGACTCTTATTAGTGTGTGGTTGGCTGCAATCCACTTGCCAAAGTCAAACTATGTGCCACTACTGCAAGGGTCCCATGGTTGTAAATATGAAAGAACTGTCACTGCTCCATGGGATGGGGTGAAGATCTGGAGAAGTTCCTTGAGAGAGAGAGTGGTGCCATCATGGCACAGGACGGGCTTTTCTTTCCACTGCACAGACAGGGATGGGGCTGATGAGTAAAGATAAAAATCTCAGCAAGGCTGTGGTGATTTGCTCCATACCTTTGCAGGTTGATAGGCTTAGGAAAAAAAAAAATTAAAAAACTAAAAATGGAGGGACCTCTGCATTGCTATATGTTGTAAGGCAGAGAGAAAACCCCCAGTGCTCAAGGCTGCAGTCCTCCAAGAAATGTTAAAAATTGCAGGTCTTAAAAACCAGTTCAATTCCTTTTCAATCTTGTAGGTGCCAGCAAATAAATATTTACAGGTTTTTTGTTTGTTTGCTTGTTTGGGTTTTTGTGGTTGTTTTTTTTTTTTCTTTTTTTCTAGGGGAATGAAGATAAACACAGGCTAGGGGATATTCATCCACTACAACATATTATCCCACTCCAAGGAGATTTGCATTTTCTGGACATGCAGGAACTTCTCCAGAAAAGAAATCCCAGGGGAGGGATTGGGCGTCTGCAGACCTCAGCATCAGTCATGTCCAGCTTTTGTCTCATTTCCTCCCTAGTACCAGTGTCAGGAGAAAAGTAGATTCAAACCACTGGCTTTTCCAGCCTCAGCCAGATCTTTCTGCTGCTTTCAAGGGGGTTTGAGTCAGGCCATACTCCACTACCTCAGCAAAACTAAAGTTTTACAGAATCAGTGCCTTGTGCGATCAGAAAATATCTGCAAAGCTAGTGATGACTAAGAAAGTCTGCCTGGCCCTTTGCCTTGCCAGGCAGGAGCAAGAAACCCCAATTTCTGTGCTGGGCAGATGGCAAGAGATGGGCACATTTACATGGCCAGGGTGGCTTTTTATTTTGCCAGGCTTTTGCTGACTGGTCTTGAACTGTCACCTCCTACAAGGAGCACCACAACCCTGCGAGGGATGGAGGGGAGTGGGCTTACTTTGCCAAGGTGCTGACTCTGCTTTGCAACTCATCCATGGGGCAAGGAAGGCTTGTCTGGCTCCGTGGTCTCCTGAGTCATTGTATTTCAGTGTC
Source organism: Elanus axillaris (assembly GCA_026212715.1). Taxonomy (NCBI): domain Eukaryota; kingdom Metazoa; phylum Chordata; class Aves; order Accipitriformes; family Accipitridae; genus Elanus; species Elanus axillaris. Next base: position 39,422,116 of record JANZLQ010000078.1, read on the forward strand.
ATGAGAGACAATAAAACAGAACCCAAACTACAGCCATAGTGCTGAGCCCAGCACTCTCTCCAGAAACACTGGGCTCTGCTTACCCTTGGCTGGGTGCTCAGGAAGTCTGGACACTCCTGTTTGGGTTGAAACAGCCCTTTCCTAACTTGGTACTGGCAGCCCCCAAAATCTGAGAAACTATGAGTCAAAATAATGGACAAATTCCTCCAACAAGCTGTTTTTCATTAAAAAAAAAAAAAAAAAGGAAAAAGAAAATGGGATTGCATGATATTTTGCATCTTCTGTTTGCTGCCCACAGCCAGCATGTGTGCGCCTTGCCTTGCACGGGAAGCGCGGTCTGATGTCAGCCCACCTGAGATCAAATGAGACGAGTGGAAAATGTGAGGTATGCTTAAGGATGGAGGGCATGGGTAAGGAACACTCTTTCCTGGAAGGGGACCCACAAGACTATTTTGGACCAGTTTGCTATATTGCACAGTTCCCTCTACAGGCTGCAGCAAGAAACACTGGGCACCCTGGGGATGACTGATGTGGTAGGAAAGAAATGCAAATAAAGGCAATAAAAAGTTAGAGGCTGGCTGAGGAAGGGGCTTTGATTCTGGCTGAGAGGAGGTTTGCTCAGCTGGTTTTCAGGTCAACTTGTAGAAATCCCTACTGAAGCTTTAGTTTTTGTTTTAGGTTTATAATATCCCTGCTCTTTATATATCAGACTGGATGGTGACTGAGGCGTGGTGATCTGGCACCTCAGGTACTACTATAATATAGAAAATCATTATTATGATTAGTAGTAGTTATAATAATAGGAATCTACTCCGAGGCTTTTGGCCAACACTGTGGGACAATTAATGGGTGGCAATCAGTTAAATCCCTTTGCACATATATCCCTCCTGCAGGCAGACTCACACGTTTGAAAGGAATTTGAAGGATGCACCAGCAAAAGACCTGTGAAAACACAACACCATCTTAGAGGTGTGAATCTTTCCACCCGGTGCTTGGCAGGGTGCTTGTGTTGCCACCTCTCCGGCCACCTCAAGCTCCAGCTAAGGCTGTAAACTTGACTGATGACAGCAGCTGGCAAAATTCAGCCCATCCAAGAAAAAGAGGCACCTTTGCAAGCAGAGAGGTAACAGGAAGCAGACATCTGGTTCTCCATGGGCATCTAACCCTCCTTGGCCCTGCTGAAAATCTCAGTCTTGATGGGCAGCATATAGCCAAGGCTGCTTGTAGCACTGGCTTCCACCAAACCTTATCATGGATGAACAGAGAAGGTTGTGTTTCATCTGACACCAAGGCATATATTGTATTTTTAGATTGGGCAAGTTGCTTAATGGACTTAACTAACACAGAGCACACAGTCATAGGTTTGGATGTGTTTTACTCCCAGCCATGCTATAAGACAAGGGACACCCTTCTTTCAGCCTGGTGCTCAGCGTCCTTCGGTCCCTCATCTCACAGAGCACGTATTTCTCAGGGTGGTAAGTCCTCTCTTACAGATTTAGGGGTCTTTAGCAGAATCAGAAATGTATTCTTTCCCCTCCACAAATGGAAAATTAGATTTAATCATACTTTGGCTGAAAGCAGGTGGAAACTAAAAAAAAAAAGTATGCCAAAAAATCCCAACATCAGCAAACAAGAATTGGTTGTACTGCAGCTGTTTTGGCAAGTGAACAAACACTTAGTCAAAGAAGTAATCATCCCTTGAAAAAGAGGGTCAGTGAAAATTTTTGGAGTACTCTTTTCCACTCTTTTCTTATCTGTCCCCCAGCTTTGTGATCTGGGCTGCTTCCTAGTGTACACAGAGGTCTGCTGATGGGGAGGTTGAGGGAGCGGAGGTCTGTCCCCTTTCCCACTGCCCCTCATGGTGTGGCTGCTGTTCGCCATACAGCAAAGCACTGGCTGCTTGGCTCCCCTCCACTTCCACCCTCAGACCTGGGTCTGGATACTGACTTTTTGTAGTTGAATACCCCACCACTTGGGTGACAGGTAGGGGCTGCTTAGGGGAAGGTATAATACATAAAAAGGGTCTCATCCATTGAGTTATCATCCAACAAACACCCGTTTAGAGATGTCCTACGCCAAGTCTGTGTCCAGATCAGTATGTTCAAGAGCCATTGCTGCACTCTTATTGCCCATAAATTTATCTATACTTGGGTCCAGCTGTACTCTGTAACCTCCACAACAGCTGGCACTGAGTTGCACAGGCCAGTTATTTTTCTTGTGTGCAAAATCCAGCCTGGTCCTTATCTGCACTTTGCTGAACCGCCTCCTAATCGTAAAACACTGGCAGCAACCAGCTGAGCGCTCGCGGCAGTCTTTGGAGCCAGCTCTCCTACTACAAAGGGCTCGTCTTTCTACAAGAGTGACCACAGTCTGTTTAGAGAAGTGCTATGAATTTATACCACAAATAATTACAGTGATACTGTAACTTTGAAAAGAAATCCATGAAGTGTATTTTGTGATGACATTTCTTTGATTATTCTTAATTGCATTTGACTCACCAATGCAGACTCCAAATTAATGAGCTCTTACGGTACCACAGAGCCTGGATTATAAACTTAGACAGCAACTAAAACAGTCATGATAATGAGCCACACGATGGTGACGCTTTTCCCCCTCAGTTCTCCCTTTTCTTTCCACCTCCCTCCTGACTTGCAGCAAGAGCAGGGCTGTCTGCTTGCCTTGCTGTGATGGATTTCAATTCCCTGGACCATCCTCAGTATTTACTTTCAAAAGACTAATGTTTTGGAGGAATTATTAAAGGAGAAAACCAGGCTGGCTCCCACTTGCCCTCTCTTGCCTTGCACTTTGATGGCAGGCCTTTTTTAGCAGGGATCGTCCGCTTTGTGTGTTTGTATTACTCCTGGCACGCTGCAGCCCTTGCTTAGGATGGGACAAAAGCAATTAAATGCAATCAATAATGCCTATCCTGAACTTTAAAGCATACTTTATTCTTGCAGAGCAGGATAGCACAATACACACTGATAATCCCTCACAGCTGTTGCACAGCCTTTCTTTTTTTTTTTTTTTTTTTGCCTGTTAAAAACTGAAGCTGGACAACACCCTGAGTTTGCTGAGAGCAGAGCTGAGCCACGGGAAGGTGACGGGTGCCGCCAGCAGCCAAGGAGCAGCCCTGAGGTCCCAAGCCCTGCACTTCTCACCACTGCTGGAAGCACCAGCTGATGGTGATGTAGAAAGCTGCATTTTTGCATTTTAGAAAATCTTTTTTTATTTTTCCCTGGAGCTTAGTGACAAAGAAAATTCAGTGCCACCTCTCAGAAGAGACCTGTGCATAAGCCCTCTTGGGAAAGGGAGCTGAGGAAGCTCGTGTGTCCCCCGTTAACCTCTGGGCTGGTGTCTTAATTTGTGCTATGCACCAGGGAACCCTCTTTTTTCTCAGGACCGCACAGCACCTACCACAGGCCTGGTTTGGAGCCAGCGGTCTGGCATGCAATGGGCATAAAATAGCAGTTCCTAGAGCCCTCTTTCCAATTGCTTTCCCTGGAAGTTAGCCTGGCTGCCAGGACCTTTCTTATCTTGGATGAGCTCTGCCTTTCAGATGAGCTTGTCATCCTGGTCCTCGAAGTTTCTAATCTCAGCCTTGTTTGAAGGAAAGCCGGAGCGGTATTGTTCGCAAAGGGAAACACAATGGGTTTGGTTTTCTTTATTGTCTGAACCTTGTAAACAGGTTCCAGACACAAATAATTATTTGTAAGTCACGTTCCTCTATCTCAGAGGAAACATTTCTGTTCTGCAACCTTTTGCTGATGCAGCAAAATAAGAAAAACAGCCTGAAGGGGAGAAGCAAACATCCCAGGCTCCTCTTCCTAACCCAGAGAAAGCTCTGAGTGAGAACAGCTGCTCAGCAGAAGTCTCTCCGAACAAAAGTGGTTTAAATTAGTAGGATTCTGGCTAATTAAAAGACTATAAAGACATAATTAAAAGAACTGAGACCAAGCTATATTAAATTAGTCCGCCAGCCGCCTTCCGAGCCATCTCAGAAGGATGCAGATTGTTGTTTGCACCTCACGAAGCCAAAGCACCTCTGTGCCCTGAACCCACTGGCAAGAATGAGAGCTGGTGATGGGGTGGACCTGCTGGGGAGGGCTGGGGAAGGGGGTGAGGACAGCCCCATGGAAATCCCCCCCCAGCCAGAGTGGGGAGAAAGGGGATTTGCCCTGGGACAAGGCCAGTCTCCCAGGAAGGTGACAAACAGAGAGGTGGTTCAGCCCCTGGGATAATGTCTTCTCTCTCACATCACTGCTCTCCTTGGGCTCCCACAAGGATGGGAGTTGTGGTGGTGGTGGGAAATCATCGATTAAAGCACCCTGCTGCTCGCAAATGAGCTCTGAGGCGCTGTTGGCCCAAGGGCCTATCCACAGGTCTGTGATGCCTCGGGCATGGCTGCAAAGACAGAGGCATCCTGGCCAGAGCCCTGGGCAGTACAGCCAAAGGGGTTTGTGGGGCAAGAGAAAGAAGGAGGAAGGAGGAGAAAGGAAAAAGAGGAGCAAAGGGAGAGAGAGTGACACACAAAGAAAGAGGAAAAGGAAACAAAGTGAGAAAGGAAAAAGAAAGAAAGAAAAAGACAACAAAGGAAGAGAAAAAGAGGACAAAAATTTAAAAAGAAAGAAAAAAGGAAAAGAAAAGAGAAAAATAAAATTAAAAGAGAAAGATTAAAAGAGAAAGGAAAATAAAGAGACAGAAATTAAAAGAGAAAGAGAAAACTAGAGAAAGAAAACTAGAGAAAGAAAGAGAGAGAAAGAGAAAGAGAAAGAAAGAGAAAGAGAAAGAAAGAGAAAGAAAGAGAAAGAGAAAGAAAGAGAAAGAGAAAGACAGGAAGAAAAGTAAATAAATGGAGAGAAAGAGTGACGGAAAGAAATAGCAAAGGGGGTATGGATGCTTCCAGCTGTTCAGATACGGCAATGCTGCCCCTTCCCAGCTGTGCTTTCCACAGCTGCCCCACCAGGCGGAAGCCCTACATGGCACATGGAGGCCCCCAGGTTCATGGGGACCATCTGCCCCATGAACAGACCCTTTGGGCCAAGGGACATTTTCTGGGGTCACCAACATCCTCTTGCACACAGAGAAAGAGGCTCAGGTGAGGTCAGGCAGTTGAGGACACACTCCAGTCCACCTGCAAAAGGCCTGGTGTGGCCACAAGATTCACTGCACCCAGGTGAGAACAATCTGCAGAACACAAGAATGCTAAAACTTCCTTTAAGTGGCAAAAATACTACTATGTGATGGCAGATGTGGACAGAGCTGACTTGCAGCTCTTGCTCACAGCTGCTGAAGAGGATCTCGGTAGCTGCAGCTGCTCACGCACCCGGTTTTGCAGGCTGATGGCAAGTTCAAAACTTCCAAATGTTTCCTTTCATTGTGTCGTGGAAGCCAAAAGTTGGGAGATTTTCCATGAACTGAGAATTTAAAAAATGCTGTTTGGAGACAAAAGAAGTGCTTTTGATTTTGAGCACTGTTTGGAAAAAATCCCATTAAGAAATCCGGAAGCAAAATACATTGTGAAGTGGAAAGCTGCGCTGAGCTGAAAAATTCAAAGTGTTTCTTTGAAAAAAGTTAGAATCAGGCTGGTTTGACTTTGGGGGATGCTTATTCCAGGAAAAAAAAAAAAAAGTAATTCAAATGCAGTTTGACTGCTTTGCTTTATTAAATATTTTTTTAAAAAATTACAAAAATTACAAAAATAAAAGAAAAAAAAAGAAGAAAAGCAAAATAAAACGGGTTGGACAAAACGTGTACAGAATCCAGAATAGCTAAGAAACATTTTTATCTCACATGTCTCTGTCTCTATGTTGAAGTCTGAAAGGAGAGACTGTGCAAACCCACTGTGATGGGGAATTTACATAACTTTGTGCTCCAGCCACCAAAATTGGGATGACACTGGCATGAGCTTGTCACACACCAGGATGGCTGTGTGGACTCTACTCCCTCAAACTGCTGCATTGTGCGCTTATTAAGAGAAATGATTGTTCTTAAGGAGAAAATCTTCCTCCTCCCACAGCACACTATAAAAGTGAATGATCAGTAATTCAGACACTGTTGTGGCTATAAACCATTGCACTATAAGTCATGCTAGTACCAGCCCTGACAAGGAGAGCAGGTGATGAGCAGCTTGTGCTACCCAGTTAATGGGAGAAGAGAAAATGCTTGCAAAGCCCAAAAGGAGAGTTTGTTCAAAATGAAGGGTTGCTCCCCTGCTTTCTTCAGGAAATGCAACCTGTGCACATTCTCTATGTCTGACTGCCTCTGAATCAAGTCTGAGCCCATCAGCAGACCCCCATCAGTCCTAAGAATAAACACCTGGATAAAGGTGACAATATTGAGCTCATCTCTTACTAGCCACTAGAGAATCCAGCACAACCCACCAGGAGAAGATGCTTTTGAGGTTTATATCTCATTGGACACCAGCAAATTCACCCTACAAGACAGACACTGGCAGAAAAGTAGTTTTCAGTGTCAGTCCTTCGCAGGGAACTATGAACTTAAAAAATCCTGGATAGTGACGAGGGCTGGGTTTCTGGGACCACTGTGAAGGGATGTGATTGAATTTCCTAGGTATACCCGTGGGCTGTGATGATAGCTGATACTCTTGATACATAGCAGCTGCCAGCATTTGCTGACTTTAGTGGTTATTAGCTTGTTTTGCAATTAAATAGTAGTTTCACTGGTACAATTATGTAACAGTATTCAAAAGTCTTCAGCACAGGGGTTAAAAAAGCAACCATGTGTGAAAGCCATGATGAGCCCTTGACACCCTCTTCAGATGAGCTTAAAGGTCAACTTGGTGGCACACCATGAGCTTCACAGCTGGTCGTATCACGCCTTGGGGGGTATGGCTGCACCCAAACCCAGAGCGGGATAGCAGGAGGATGTAGCTTTTGAACCTGCCAGCTTCTAATTTTGTCCAATGCTCCTAATTCTTCTATTATACAAGACAACAAGCAGTCAGTCATCCCTCAGGACCTCTTTAGACTTCTCCTGTATCTCTCCTTGGCCATTTCTTTTCCAAACTGGAAAATTTCTCCTTCCAGACCTTCAGCCAACCTTGTTATTTTCCATGGATCTTTCCCAAAAACCCTATTTCCTTTTGGCATTGTGGGACCAAAACAGCACATACTACTGACAACGACATCCTAAGGTTCCTTCCAACCTGAATCATCCAGTGAGCCTATGTGGATGCACCGGAGACATTTGTAGTAGTACAGTGACATTTTCTGCTTTGTTCTCTGCTTCTTCACAATTCCCAATGTTTGATTTTATTCACAGTGACAGTGATTGTGGCTTCATGCAAACGTCCTGAAAGGTGCCCCTTTGTATGGCCTGAGAAGGCTTAGGGCATGCATACCTGCCCTTTTCTAGCACCAGGTGGACCAGGTGAGATGACTTTATCCAGTCCCCTGTCACTGACTGCCTTCTCCTCTCTGGTAGCTGTGCTGCTCACGCGATGGAGCCTTAGCTCACATCAGTCTGAAGGAGCCACTTTTAAAATGTCAGGTTAAAAACTCCAGCTTTTCAAGCAGGAGCAGAAAGAGGGTGGAAGTTGCCAGCAGCAGCAGCGGAGGATCCCCGTGTTGCACTGCTGTTTTATCCGAGCTGGAAGCACAGAGGGCAAAGCAGCAAGGAAAGCCCTTGGAGGCTGAAGGAAAAATCTGGTTTCAATAAGGAGCTTGTGAACCAGGCTTGCAAATAATGTGGACAAGCAGCATTAGGGCAGTGTCCCCAAGATCTGCAGCCCCCCCCCTCCAAGTGTTGCCTTCATCATTGGCGTCAGGGTGAGTCCTATCCCCAGGGTGTGCGATCAACATGCAGATGGCGTCAGCTACAAATGGGCCCAGAGCACAAGCTGAGCTTCCCCAAAACTAATAATCAACCACTGGCTTGAAAGGAAACCCCACCTGTCCTCCCCTCCCTGACTTTGAGAGCAGAGGCACTGATGCACTCTCAAAGATGCTGCACTTGTGGTATTTTTGACCCAGCTGGAAGAAGGATGAGCTGTAAATCTCCCTCGACAGCCTAATCTCATTATATTTCCCAGCTCATTTTCCCGGCCAAAGGGGTTTGGCTAAGCTTCAGAGAAGCATCTGAACTCTCAGATGCCGCTCCAAACCAACCTCCTAAATCTTTAGATGGTCACCCATCGACAGGAGCAATCTCCGCTTGTTGTCACTAGCTGTGTACTAGCAGTGGTGTACTAAGACACACAGGCACAATACATGTAGTCATACAGATGCTCATCAATACCACCCCCCCAAAGGTATTACAAGCCACCACCTGAAGAGGAGGTATTGAGGGAATTGGTCATAAAAAGTCATGAACTGACTGCTGCTAAAAGGTCAAGAAGCAGATCATCTCACCGTGAATCTACTGGGGGGGAGTGACTGATAGACCACCAGCGACCAGCAGAGGCACCCACCAAATGCCAGCTGGAAAGGACATAGCCTTGATGGATATCTGCTGGTGTTCCTGAGTAAATCACTGAAGGCCTGTGCAGAAAAAGCAAATGGTAGCAGGAAATCCTAGATTGCTCTTAAGGTCTCAAACCTCTGTCAAAGTGAGATGGAGACCACCGCTGCAGAGCCAGGGAAGTGCTGGCTTTGCCTGTGTCTCTGTCCTGGTGGTCTGAAGAACAAAGAGGAAGCCAGAAGGGCGAGCAGACCTTGGGAACAGAAGGAGACTGCCGCTGTAAAGATGAGCCAAGCCCTCTCCGTCAGCCTGGGAACTGGAGAAGAAAGCTGGGTGGGGAGTGGTGGTTTCACTTCTCAGCGCTTTGTGCAGGCACTGCCTTGGTGTTATGGTTCACGTAGGATTGCAGCAACCCCCTCTCAGCAAGGAACAGACTCCAAAGCTTCCAAGGAAAACTGAGGCCATGCTCCATCATAATTTTCACCCGAGGTTTATCTTTCATCTCTTTGGGATGCGGCAGCAGGAACAGGGCAGGAAGCTCCTGTTACCTCTGGAGGAAATGACCCTTGCTCTCCAACAACATGCAGGTCAAGGAAGGATTCAGCCTTTTTGAGTTGCATTTCTTTGCCTTTAGGAGCTGTGCTTCAGCCCATGGTGCTGTTCCTGGAGCCAGCTGGCATGCTTCTGCGTATCCAGACTGCACGGACCAGCAGAGCCTGGGCATGGACCAGGCTTCAGTCATGCACTGCTTGCCCAAACAGAAGGGCCAGCTGGCTTGTCCCAGAGCAGCCAGGCAGATCTCTCTGCAGAGACCACAAGATGGACCAGCTAGCACAGCACTGCCATCACCAGCTCTCCCCCGTCGGGAGCACCATCCCAGAGAAGGCATTCTCCCTGAGTCAAACCAGGCATCCAGACGCCACAAACCCACAGGTCTTGTGTCTGTTCACCAAGGTGCTGCTGGTCCCAGACACCCAACAGAGGATTTCAGGTTGAATAAAGGATCCATGTTGTTCTTGATGAAGGAAAGCAGCTCAGAGCTTAACAAACAATTCTGTAAGTCACTCAGGAGAGTCATGCTGGTTTAAGGACACACTTGATTTTTTGGTATATGCAGTCACCTTCTCCCATCTCATTGGCATCTGCATGGCTCCTCTGTGCCCTAAGAAGAGATGTTTCCTAGGAAATCTCAGTCCTCAAACTCTTAAATCATTATTACCAAACACTTCTCAAGAATCTTCCTCTGGGTTTTTGTGTCAGGTTTTCCTTTTTCCTCTTCATATTCAAGTTATTATTGCCTTTGTTGGGCACTGGGGCTCCAGTTCTGGGTTCTCTTCTGGGCTGATTTGTGTAACAGTTTGGCTTCCCAGGGCAGCTGCTTTGTAACAGGGGTCTTTAGGGGCTGCAGGGAACATAAACGTGATGAGATTCATATATATTTTGCATCAGTGTAACTCCCTTGGGTACACTTTGTACCACATAAACCCAGCCCTCAGATTGTAAGCTCAACAAAGCAGGGCTTATTACAGTGGCCAGAAATGACTAGTGAGCTTGATCCACCAAAGACATTAAACACGCCACGTTTAGTCATTTCACTCACTGGAAATTTCTCCTCGGTCTGTAATGCAGATCGACTTAAATCAACCCTTGAACCAAAGTTCAGGAGAGCAACATCGAGGAAAACAAAGGGAAGAAATTCCCACTTGTAACATGAGCAGCTGCTACTGGCTTCTAAGATAAATTAGCACTCCATAATACAAGAGGCATGATGGGTCTCTAATGTCAAAATGTATCAGGGGACAGCAACCTATGAAAGGATTTTTTTCCTTTTGATAAAAACCCCATCAAGTAGCTTTATCAGTATAAAAATTCAAGGTCATGAGACTGCAAGCTTTAGCCTTTTACCTATTTTGTCTGATTCCTAGAGGCCACAACTTGGGTTTTCACACTGCCACAGCGAGCAGAGGATGGGTGTGCTGTGGGAGCCATTGGCAGCAGAGATTTGCATTTCATTTCCATGTCTGCCAGGTCACCTATGTTTTCCTGAGAGGCGAGGCAATGGGGCAGGAGGTCCCATGGCTTGTGGGATGAATCCAAGTGGGCATGGGGCTCTCCATCCTAGCAGGGACCCTGCTGCACCCAGGGCAGAGTTGCACAGGGACCAGAGGTGACAGTGGCAGAAGGTATAATTCTCCTCTCCTATATGTTTAATGTCTCTCTCAGCTTGACTGCATCAGTCGTGGGGTGAGCCAAGGGCTTCTTCTAAAACCCCCTTGGGGTTTGGTCTCCAGCTAGGGCTCTGAGCAGCTTAGGAGCTGGGAGCGGGAGCAGCATGCCGGCTGCTCTACCGGGGTCAGCAGGGACACATCAGAGCTGAAGCTTTGAAAACACTGAGCTGCCAAGTCTCACACGTCAGCCGTGGGACGCCGGGCACGGTGGGGTCCCACACGGCTGCCCCACCAGCCAGCTGTACCTTGCACAGCCGGGGGTGAGAGTTGGGGGCCCTCACTGCAGCAATGGGAGCGTGCCACTGGCCAGGCTCCCATCACAGAGCCTGTGGGGATGTTGTGCCTCACCTGCTGCGGGAGGCACATGGGAAAATACCAGGATACGTAACACAGGGGAGCAGGGCACCGGGGGTAGGACTCGCCCGACATGGTGGGGATGTTTATCTGTTCCTTAGCTGGTCACCTGCAGTGATGAATCCATCCATTCCTTTAAAAAAAAAAAAAAAGAAAAAAAAAACCAAACAAAAAGCAAAACCACTAAATTCTTATTTGTCTGTGCTTCCTCCCTGGCAGCACATGCCATTCCCAGCCCCACAAGGCTCCACTGCCAGCCCTGCCCCTTGCCCCTAAAACAGCCAGCAGGGGAAGAATTGCTGTTGACACTAGCTGTGTTGTAATTGGCCTTTAGGGCTGACCCCTTTAATTAGATTAACAGGGGCCCGTGCATTCCCTCTCTGATTTCTTCCTTGGGCTGGGGGCAGAGTTGGGCAGGGACCCCTCCAGGGCACAGCACCCACTCCCACTGTGTCTGGGCTTCCTCTGAGCTACTCCCTGCAATCCCACACCTCCTGTTACCACTGTTCCCTGGGCCTGGCAGGGTCCTCTCTTTTGCACCATTAGAGATGCATGGCACAAAGTGGGGAATGGTATGTGATCTGGGCTTGTCATTCCCCCCCTCCCCCCAGTTTGCTATTTCTAGGCTAAAGTAAGCTGGGGAGGTTGAAAGCAGCTCAGAAACAGTGCAAGAAGAGAGCAGGGAAGCTGGAGAAGGGGAAGGAGAAAGGAGAAACCCTCACTGCTCTCCCTCTGCCTGAGGAAATAATTTAATGTGAAGTGTCACCTCAAAGAGTTAAATCAACCAGAGTATATTGTAAAAAGGCATTTTAGCCATTTCCATAGATAATGGTTAGGTCATGTCAAGATGCTGGCTTTCACGATGCTATCAAGCCATCCGTAATTTAATGTTTAAAATGCAACCTTAGCAATACAATTAATACCGTTTTATTAGCCCACAGAGGCTTCATGTAACTACTCAGAGCCATATAACACCAGCCCATCTCACAGCCCCATATAAATTCCTCCAGTAAGATAAACTTTTAGGTCTGCAGTTGCAGGCACTGAAAATCTGCAGAGCCAGCAGAAAGTAAATGGCTTTCCTGTTTGATAGAGTATCACTTTGGAGGAACGCACCTCTGGCTTCTCTGCAGAGAAATGTGCTGGTGCCAAGACCTTGGAGAGGAGGCAAGTACAGGACATACCTTGCGAGCAGTACTAAATCATCTCTTCCTGCTTCCCACCCTCCCTCTCCCTGGGTGTCTCTGTCTCTCTCACACCCACGCTGGTGCCCACACACCCAGACACACACTCTGTCCCTCTTTCTCAGTGCAGGGAGCTGGAACAGGAATATTTGTCCATATCACACTGTTCTCGAACAAAAACCTTCCTGTCTGCCTGCTGATGAGTTCCTATTACCGAAGTATCCCAAACCAGCTGCTCCCAAACCAAGTCTCCACTGAAGAGCCAGGACAGCAGCCTGAGATACAGACATCTGCCTAAAGGAAGCTGAATCCCACTCTCAAAGTCCATTGCAGTTACTTGAGACCCATGCGGAGCATGTGCATGCGGGGGTATCACACCGCTGTGATATCCTCAGCAAGGGAGACCCAGCCAGAGGGCTGACACAGAGCACCAGGTCACACAGAGCATGAAACTCGCACTTTCTGACTTGTCTCACACCACCCTTCCGTGGTACCAGCATGTGTCTCTTCTCTGCCGTGAGATCCTGCTCTCTGGACCCATCTGGGACCTGGCATGAGCATCCTGCAAAGGGAAAGAACCAGCAATGCTGGCCTGATGGAAAGCCCCTCCAGAGACCACAGCAGGAGGGAGGTTGCAAGAACTGGTGATGTACTTTTCATGGCTGGTCTTCAGCCAGCTGTGAATCTCTAAACAGTATCACAGATTGCCCTGGCTTGCTATCGCAGTGTAACTCAGCCCAAGACATCCCATTTATTTGCAAAGCCTTGATGTGAACCTGATTCTTCTGCTAGACACATGCCTGCAAGGCTGCTCACCTGCGGACATGAGCGCAGAGCCAATTAGGCACATTAGCGTGGAGTCAGGCCAGACTAATTGTGCCCTGCTTCACCTGGGCCCTGTGAACCTCCCTTTGGCTTGTGCAAGCTGTGGCTATTTCAACTGTAAGGGCAAGAAGAGACATCAGCGGCATCTGAATAACCCAGGTTTTCCCACAGCCTGGTCGTGGCTTAAATCCCCATCTTCTGGAATCAGGTTCATCTCAGCTTTTATGTTGGAATTAATTTTTGAGTTTGGCTGTGGAGAGAAGTTGGGATCTGGGAGCCTTAAAGAGGTCCAAATTCACAGGGCAAATAAGCATTCTTCCTTCCCCTTCCTTCCCCTACCATATCTGCATTAATAACTTGTTAAATGGTAAGATCTAATGGTAACCTCAGGACTTGGGGGACACAGTTCTGAGTGCAGGGTCTCATCGCCTGTGTCTTCCACACACCCTGACATGCAAAAACACTAGAATAAAGGAGAAGAAAACACTCAAACATGTTTTACAATTGCAGTGATGGAGACACCTATTAAAAAGTAAATGGGTACTCTGCCCCCAAATTTCCTAAGGTTAGGGCCAACCTTTCTTATTATTCCAGCCTACACTTCCTGTACATTTAATTATTTTCTCCACACTAATGCAAACACACAAAGTGAAGATAGACCAAGCATTCCAAATCAGTTTAATGAATGTCCTCATCTGAGAGGATTGTCTTTCATAATGACTGAGAGGGATGAGAAATATAACTCTCTAGCCTAGCTCCCCCAGAAGCAGCAGGGCCCCAAAGATATGAAAAACCAGAGCAATTCATCAGAAGCAGCAGGAGAGAAAAGATAATTAGAGCTGGAGACACGAAGAATGAAAAGCTGAGCATGGAGGGCACTTTAGGGAGAAAAGGAGGGGGACTGGAAGAGCCACAAGCTGAAATCTGTTGTGTGAGCCATAAGACTCACTAAACACCTGCACAAGAAGGAGAAAGCTCATGCTTCCTGCATGCTGACATAAAAAGGGTCTCGGGGAAAATGCACCTTTCTCATTTACAGGTTTTGTTCCTGGAAGAAATCTTCCATTTCTTCCCTCGCTCCATCTTCCCTTCCTTCCCTCGCTCCGTCTTCCCTTCCTTTCTTTCTGCCTACAAGCAGGCGATGTCCCTGCCTGCCCTCGTTTGCAGAGATGCTGGTGTGCATGTTTTCCCTCCATCTCCCCCTCCTCCCCACTGCTTCTGCTCCCCCTCAGCACCAGCAACACCTTCCTCGTCAGAGCAGGGAGGTGAATTGGGTCAGGCTGGCCCCACACTGGGGGCTGACTCTGATCCTGACATGATGCTGAGCATTCTCCGTACCCTCCAAGGCCAGGGCGAGCCACGGTGCCCTGCTGGCTGCAGGATCTGCCCATCACATAGGGCAATAGTAAGAAACCATCCCTGTGCTTGCTATGGGATTAATCCCTGTTGGATGTTGAAAGCAGGGCATGGAAAGGACAAAACAAAACATAAACTAATCCATGCTAACCTAGCAGTCATGGTACTGCTCCTGCGAGGAGCAGCAAAGCTCCAGCACCCTTTGAGCCACTGTGCAAACAACTAAGCAGGTCTTGCCCTGGAGCACTCACAGTCTGAAAAGCCGAAGGAGGAGGGTGATAACCCTTTTCTCCTCTTTTCTCCAAACAGAGACTTTAGGCAGTTTTGTTGCACAGAAATCTGAGGGGTCCCATAGAGGTGATCAGCATCCAGCCCCTCTGCCCATGGCTAGCATGAATGTGGTTTATTGGGCTGATTACACTCACCCTGTGCAACAGTTTTCTGGATGATTTTTTTTTTGTCTGCTTTAAGCCTGTAGGGCCTTTAAACACCATAGCAGTAAATAACAGAGTGCAGTGGACAGTGCTTCCAGTTTTTACATACTGCTAATGCAGACGTGAGTTCAGATCTTCACATAATATAAACAGACTAAAGCTGCCTGGATATGGCTGTTGTAAGTAGGTCTCGCTCCTCCGCACAGGCAGCAGAACATCCTCCATCCAGACAGGTGCAGACTCATAAGGGTGAACCTGCTGTCCACAAAATGCCCACCACCCATCATTCCTTCTTCCTCATATATGGAGGGAGGCAGGGGGACAATGTTTTCCCAGAGGCATGTGCACCAATATCAAAACAATTCCCAAAATTGAGAGTAAGGGCTAGATTTCAAGGACCGGACAGGGCCACCACCACCTGGGCATTCCTGCGCTCCTGATGCTCCTGTTACTCGCTTGGCTGTCTGCAATGCCAAATCAATGGGATAACAGCAAGACGGCTGAGCTGGGTGCCTGTCCTCTTCCTTGTCCCTCTTTAGCCTGTGGAGGTGTCAGGTGAAATCTTCTCCTAGAGAAAGGTGCCCTGAAATGCTCCTACACATGGTGAAAGGGGAACATGCGCTTGGTGTAAAGCAGGAGCCCAGCTTTGCAGGGATAGGGCTGAGATATTAGAAGGGCTTAGAAATGGGATTTCTGCAGCATAAACCCTCCCTATACTTTCCCTATCAGCAGAGTGTACCATATTCAGGTGTTGGCTACACAAATCCTCAGCTAGTAGAGAACAATGGATTATTAGCAAACAAGGGAAAAGCAAGCAGAAATGTTTGGCAGTGGCCAGCTGGCCATTTAGCATGCAGAACTGTCTAATCCATCAACATGAATGAAAAATCGGTGCACAGACTATCTCTTACCATAGAGGAACTATAGTTACTGTAGTAAGATATATATAGTTAAGGGAAGACAGACTTTTCCCACTGCTCTGGGACTACTTACATTTATATTGCCAATTGCCTATGTCCCACCATATAGCAAGAGCAGAATTTCAGGCAGAGAGTTTGATTCTCTTGTATTTAAACTCAGATAAACTGACTTGCATGGGAAATATCCATGCAAGAGAAAAATGTTCCCCAATGCAGGCTTTAAATGCATTCCCTGTGCTGGTTTCATTTCTTCTGCCTCACTTTGCTGTGTGTGAATCCACAGCTTTGGATTTTCAGATTTTTCACTGTGAATCCACAGCAAAGTGGTACCCAGTTCTTTCTAGGAGGGACTTCATTTCTCAGTGTCCGATCTCTTTTAACACATGTTTTACCATTAATGGAAACACAGTACATGGCATTAGGAAGCGGAGCAGGGGGACTGCTCTACCAGATCGTATTGCTAATTGCTTTGCTGCTGGTTCTGTGCTTCCTATTCCTGTGACATTCTTTTGAAGCCAGAGTGGGATGCTCTGACATATCTGGTACATCAGGGAGCGCTGAAAGGTTACTGCTTCCTAACTGAATAAGAACAGAGGAATGGTTAATTCTCTTTGGTATCCATCACCCAGGAGAGGTCAGTACCACATATTGGAGAGGATGCTAAATTGGACACATGATGGGAATTGGTAGCTAGAGGAAGCCGTACATCCTCTCAAAACCTCTGGAGTAGAAATGTACATGGGAAAAAAAAAGTCTGGATTTGCTGTCACTCAGGGACATGGTTGAGAATGCTTGATGGGACACATACATATGGACTTGCAGGTGCAGATTAGCCATGCTTTGCATAGGACCCTGACAAGTACTTGCTGGGTAGTGTGTTTGATGCAACTAGATTTTTCACTTTGCACTAGCCATCTGTCTCCACGGCTGTACTGAAGAATCCTACAGATAGTGTGCTACAGAGCTTCAGTACAATCTTGTCGCAGTCACGCAGCTGAAAAACCTCTCGTAACATCTCCTTTGATAGATTTGCACTTCCCTCTCGTCTTCGTGCGTGAGAACATGGTACAAACAGACCAAAAAATGCTCTGCACAATGGAACAGAAGCTGAAACAAAGTATCAGGCTAATTCCACTTGTTTCTTGGTAGGTTTTACAATCTATACGACACGTCCCGGTGTCACGGAAAGGTGGCTATCAGATGATTTTGAATGTGTTTGGTTACATGCACACTATTCCAGGGTAGGCCGTCTGCGCACACCTAAAACTCACTTCCCTAAACAGATTGTCATATAGTCTCTCTTGTTTAAAATGTCATCCCTGGGCAGGACAACTGTTGGAGGAACTCCAAAAGGTTCAGGCACTTTGTTCAAGCCTGTGTGGGTGTTGTGTGGTCTGGATGTGCACTTGCAGTTAGCCTGGGCTTTTACACATCCTGGTTTTAGCTGGCTTGGAAATGCCCCAGAAATGACAGAGACACTCAGCTCTGCTAACTCAAGCCCACCATAATATAGATGTAGCCACAGGAAAGCACACGATGGAAGTCAGATGAAGTAAATGCAACACCAAAAGGACTTAATCGCTGATTAGAAAAAGGTGCGGTACATTCTTCACCACCTAGTCATTAAATTAAGATCAGTTGGCCTGCCAGGAGCAGAGTCCCTTACAGCTGTGAGCTATTGGTAGCAATGCAGGACTTGGCACTGATGCAGCCTCTGGCCTCCTCTGTGTAAGAGATCAAACGCGACTGCTGCAACTGTCCGTTTGGATACGCTTTCCTGCTGTGCAGCTGGCACTGAATTTTTTGGGAATGAGTTTCAGTCAGATTTTTGTGACAGTTGTTGCCTTTTTTTTCTCTAGAAAAGGTTCTCACTTTGTGTTTGTCCTCCTGGCTCATACTGGAAGCAGCTGGGGTGACACAGGGAAGGTTGGTGGAGTTCCTTCAAAGCACAAAACCTCTCTTCCAGGATCCTCAGGGTCTGTGTGGTTGAGAACAAAACTGAATTCAAGGACAGTGCTTCCCACATAACAGCAAGCTCTCAATAGAAATTAGTAATTTCCCTCCTCTATTTAAAAAAAAAAAACAAAACAAAGCAAAAAAAAAACCAAACCGCCAAAAAACCCAAACCACAGTGAGATCTTGCCTCTGCAGCCTGATGGGAATGTCTCACCATTTTTTTTCCCCTGGCTGGTGGAGCAGCAGAGCTCCAGTGTAGGGGAAAGAGCCTGAAACCCAGACATGTGTTCTGGGAATGCACAAGATACAGAGAGAGGAAGACAAGCACAAAGCCATCAGGAAACAGAAAATGAAACTGGCTGGCTGCACGTTGTAGCTGGAGCGGGGCCAGCCCAGCCACACACACACAGGCATTCGTGTGTGGTGGAGACCACAGCAAGGTGAAGGATGTGCCGAGGTTGGATCCGCTAGACCATTTCCCCAAAGAGCAGTCGAAGTACATCAGTGCCAGCACCAGCGTCGGAGTCCCCCACCACCACGCAGGACCGTTGCTGACATGAAGCCAATGCCCAGTGTCACACTGCAGCTTTGCCGGACAGCTGCATAAGCCTCAGGAAGTATGAAATGATACTTGCTCGAGGACATTGATTGCAGATGTCCCGGCTTATTGCGGAGCAAAGCTACAGCTGGGATCCTCTCCTGGCTGCAGCAGGGAGAAGGGACAGGGTAAGTCAGTGAGTTCAAATGTCTTCGGCTGGTTTAAATGAGCAGAGCTCCACTGAATTCAATTAATTTTGGATTAGGTCTATACCCTGAAGAGCCTGTGTCTGTGACAGGACTGAACCCTTCCCAAACTGGGACTTCAGCCATTTAGCTTGATAGGACTGGACCTGCCTCTAGTGATGGATGAGACAAAGACCTGTGCATTGGGTTTTAGGATGCATATGCATACACACGTATGCATGCAATCACACACAATATTTATGTAAGATTCACCAACCTCCTTTTGGAAACATTGAGGGAATTTCACGGGGATCAAAATACTACAGTTTTATAGAAAGGACTCTAAAATTGTATATACAACTTATTAGATGTTGATATCCTTTCTGTGGGATTTGAAGAAGCACCTCATGAGCTTTAGGAGATTCATGTCCTGACTGTGGCATTCTGCAGCTTGGTTTGAAAATGCTACAGTAAGTTTACTAATCCCAAATAAATCTGGTATGACTTTTCCTTAAACATCTAGAAGGATTCATTGATAAAGTCCCCAATGAACGACATACAACCTGCACTTTTTAATACTCCTATCAATGTGTATACATTGATCTGTTCTCTTCCAGCCAGCGGAGCTGGTACTGCCTTGCATACCACAACATTGTTCAGACTGGCTTTCACACCACAGAAATACTGTTTCTCATTTCCCACTAGACACTTCGGAGTCCAAAATCTCTCCCGCAGCCTGATCCTGCCGGGTGCTGAAAGGGGGGGGGGAGGGATGCTGGGGCATCTCAGCATCCTGCAGGAGATGCCATGTGAGAGCAGGGTCCTAGCACTCCCAACGCAGGGGAGATGTGCTGACCTGATTCACCACCCTGATTTGCATGTGCCGTGTTAAGGGAAAACACTGTATCCTATTAAATTAACAAACTAGCACATTCCATCAGCCGGTTCTCATGCCCTCGAGGCATCCTCTGGAGGTTTCCGCGACATGCCAATGAAACATTCAAACTACAAGACAGCCCAGTCACTTCCCATCCATTTTTTATGGTACCATGGAAACAAAGAGCGCCTGGCAATTCCTTCTTTAAGCTTTCAATAAATCACTCTACAACTGTAAGAGGTACGTGCCTTCAATGCCCCTGTGTTTTGCTTGGCTCCCCTATGCTAAGTGGGCTTCTGCCCCCTTGGCCATCTATCCTCTACCCTCTGTCACCTTGTGGCCTCTGCTCCCCAAATAGCCAAAAGGGTTTGGGAGCAGACTGGCTTCTTTCAGGCTTTGTGTTTGCAGACATTGCTTGGCTCTGCATTTCTGGAAGGCGTCCTGTACATGTGCTGGGCTGATGCGAAGCCAGAGCCTTAGACGGGAAGCCGGTTTTGCAACAGCTTTGCCAGCCAGAACGGAGACTGAGGGCGATGGGATAGACTCAGCGACTCCACTGCTGCAAAAGTCACCTTTTGTCCTGCCTCTGGGAATGCTCCCTTGCCCGTTTCTGGGCTTTGATGTGTCCATCAGAGCAGACTTTTCCCTTTTCCCATCTTACAGCCACTGTCCTCTCACAGTCAATGTCTGTCTGTGTGCGTGTGTGCAACCTTTTCTCTTCTGCTTCAAATACCACCCTCCTTCAGAGGTCAGAGATGCATGGGAGTCCCCCGGGCTTGTATTTTTTTGTAGGTAACTGGTGTGTGAGCAGTCACAGCATCTGTCCTGGAGGAGAACAAGCTCCTCAGCTTTCCAGACACCATAGGAGGAGCAGTTGAGCGATTTCTGCTCAGGGCTTGCGAGTCAATGCTTGTGTGTTTGGCCCAACTAAAGTCTGACCACCCTCTGTCTCAGGGCTTCATTACCTGGGTTGCTTTTCAGGTACTTGCAATAAAAGTTTCTAATGGAAAACTCAGAAAAAGGGAACAGAGAGGAAAAAGAAAAGCCATACCTATGCTTTTCTGTCCCTTCTGGCCTTGTGGGAGAGGTGAAATCTACAGGTCCCTGCACTCAACAGGCTCGGAAACCCCCTCAAGTTATATTCAAGGTAATTGCCTGAATATTAAGCCAGTTGCATGGCTGGCTCCAAATTGTGACTGCAGCATCTGAAAGTCAGAGGTGGCCCAGGGGTCTCTAAGGGAGAAAATCGGAGGTGGAAGAGGACTGTGGCTTCACCAATATGTACTGCAATTCAGGCAGAAGGTTGCCCATGACTTTAGCATTGGTGTCTCCTGCAGATGTTTGGAGCAGGGGGAATGTGTGTTCATAGCTGCTGGATGGGTTGTATCCTGGTCTACACTTAATTCCCCAATTTCTAGTGTTTAGAGCCAGGACCTCAGCTTGGACAATGGTCAAGAGATGAATGGGACCTTTGGTTTGAAGCCATACCTATTGGAAAGCATTGCTAATGCATGTCTGCCTATATAGATACTCAGCTAGACTGTTTGGTTACTGCCCAACACTGATCAGCTCTCACCTGCTGGAAATTGCTGAGTATCATATAATCCAAAGCACTAGAAGTCAAAGGCAGAAAAAAACCCAACCCAAACCTGCCTTTGATTTCAGAGGGCTTTGGATCAGGGCCTTCATTGTTTCACTTCAGCATTTATGAGGGTGAAACTGCATCCCACAGATCCAAACAGGCATGGGGAAGGGGGTGGGTGTTGTATGAGGCTGTCCTGGCTCTGCTTGCCACATTCCCAGAGAGGAGGGGGCAAAGCGAACATTAAGTTAAGAAGCTGCTGAAGCAGTGAGCAGGTAACATTTTCATTCACAGCAGCTCTGGCTGGGATGGTCCCACCAAGCAAAATTTCTCCAAGCAGCAGGTCTCATATCCCCAACGGATGCATCCCATGGAACTGGGATGTCGGTGGCTCTGCATTAACCCCTTTCCTCCTTGTATTGACTGGGCACATTTTTCTCCTGATGACTTAAATTAACGTCCCATTAAATTGCTTTCATCAATAAACTGCCAGATTCTGCCTGGGTGCCCTTGGCAAGGTGGGATTTGTGCCTTTGCCAGATGGGCCTGGCACACGCAGCAGCGGACTGTTCATGGGCACTGGCTTTATTAAACATTAATGTCTTCAGCTTCTCTCCAACAGCTAATAATAAAAGGGATCATTTAAGTTTATTCTGACACAAGTGAAGAGATTTAAATTCATTGGGAAGCTGCTCAGTGGTGTTTCTTAAATGCTTAGGGCCTGTCTACCAGCAAGAAGATGCATTGCTTATAAGTTTAAAGCCCTGGAATAGTGAATGTTGCAGCAGGGTTGTGCTCACTTGCCATGACCAGTTGATCCTGACTCCCCATCAGCATGGCTGGCCCTGACCAGGCTCCTTCTCCAAGGTGTGGGCCCAGGGTTTGGGGAGAGCCCTCCGCCTCACAACCAGCTTGCTCTGCTCTCACATATGGTCACTCCTCCTGGCAGGTCTGTGGCTACTTCAAATTGCCTCTCTCCTAACCTGGAACAAAATGGACTTTGCAATGAAAAATGTCCACATGCAACCAAAAATAGTTTGGTTTTCATTAATTTGGTTAACGGTTTGCAATAACGGCTTGGTTTGCTTGACATTTTACTTTGCTGTGGTTAGAGGGGAGGAGAAAGTTTCTGATTCCATCAGAAAGATTCATGATATGGGGGGGGGGGGGGGACCCAAAAAA
>JANZLQ010000078.1:39447171-39494311 GCA_026212715.1 Elanus axillaris
CTTCTTGCTGGCTGGGCATCAGAAGCTGAAAAATCCTTGACTTTAGACTAAACATTACTTAGCAGCAACTGAAAACATGAGTGTTATCAACATTCTTCTCATACTGAACTCAAAACACAGCACAGTACCAGCTACTAGGAAGACACTTAACTCTATCCCAGCTGAAACCCGAACACCTGATATCAGCCAGGCCAGGCCATTGGGAGCACAGTCCCTGGCCAACCTCTGGCCATTGAGCTCTTGCCATAAGCCCAAGTTCAGGCTGATTCTTGAGCCAAGGATGTGTCCTCGATGGGTGGTTTGGATGAAGCCACCCTATCCTGAAGAGAAGAAGAGCTATGCATGGGCATGTAAACTCTGCCAGCTGCTGCCCATGCCAGGGAGCAAGCCCTGGCACATTTTATTTAATAGTATAGACATAGCCTTGGACAGCCTTCAGCCCACCCTCTGCATCCTGCCTTTGCATTAATGCCATGCCAAGTGCACGCAGAGCAGCCTGACTTTCCTTGTGAGTGCCAAGCCCTGCCAAGAGAGTGGAGGCAACACAAACCAGCTCTCACTCAGCTGGAGAGTTTACTGAAGGCCACAATTTTCCAGTTGTTTGAAGAGTTGTCATTAGACAGTTTAAGATGGTAGGTTGCTAAATTGTTTTAAGGCTGGAGCCAAGCAGCCTTCAGTAGGGCACTTTTTGCTGTAAGGATATGTGTACACTGCACTCCTTCAATTGGGACAGAATAGGAAAATCATAGTTTTGTTTTGAGCATCCTGCAGTGTTGGGAAGGGGCACAACTTACCATGGAGATAAAGGGCACAAGATACAGGGATGGGAAGGAAAGCATCCAAGAAGAAAGCCCCCAAATCCTTCTGTTACCCAACATCTGCCCCATGGTCTTTCACATGCATATTCCATCACTCATCACCGACACTTTCCTCATGCGACAGAAAGAGCGGATATTTACTGTAGTTTTTGCAGACCTGGCAAGGGTCTGACGGGAGCCTGACCTGGAAGAAATGTCTCTGTGACCTTGGCAAAGGGAGAAGAGAGCAGCAGGGCCAAGGGAGAAATGGGGGAGAAGGAGAGGAAGGGGCCTCCTTGCACATCAGTTGGTGCAAGGGAGCTTATGGAGCCAGCAAGTAGCTGCCTGCTTTGAACTGAAGGAGTCTGGCATATTCAACTACATGTTACCAGCAGGGATCAGATCATTAGCCTCTCTCGTTAAAGCAGCAAGCATGGCTATTTCCAGTCCCCATCCTAAACAATTCAGTGTCACCCTTGCTGGTATAGTCTCCTTCTCCTGGGTGCTAGGGCTGGAGCTTTCTCAAGGGAAAACAGCAGCCATCATGGCAAAACCCCCCTGACAGGAATGACAAAGCAAAGGGACCACATAGTGCCTTCGGCTGCAGCCTCTTCTCCCCTGCAGGAATAGACACCTGGACATATTCTTCATGGAATGTCTCCCTCTGTCCACTGCAGCCCACCCGTTGCCTGTCTGTAAATCCCAAAGCACACTTTGACCACCCTGTTTCCAGGCCTTGAAGAAGTGTTGGCCAGTCCCAACTCCAGTCCCAACATCTTGAGGAAGACATACCAGATTTATTTAGCAGTGAGGTCTAAGCCACTAAACCACTGCTGTGGTTCTCACACTTGCACCATTTCCACGGAACAGACCCCACAGGACTGGGTTTTGCAGGAAAATGCTAATCTTTTTTGTGTTTGAAATCTCTCCTGATGGCTGTAATGGATGCAACATGTTTGTGCTGCCTGGGATGACTCTGCCTGCTGGGAACCCCACAGTGCTGATGGAGCTGGTCTCACCTCTTCTTCCTTTGCCAGCCATCCACAAGCTTTGTGTCAACCAGGCACCCAATAACCATCCTGTGATGGAGCATCTGAAATGGCTTCTCAAGGTACCTGTGACACCAAACCTTGGTAGTAACCTGACAATTCGACCACAGGCTTTTCCATGCCCTTCCAGCAATCAGCCTGCCTGTTTGCTGCTTTAGGGAGATATCCTAAAGATCCACTGATCTTGAAGGGGAGAGAACACTCAGTAAAGGTGCATCTGGCTCCTTCTTGCCTCCCCCCAAGAACTGTTTCTTCTCCCTTTAGTTGCTCTGTTTCCTCCAGGTCTCCACTCTTATGGGTGCCTGACAAGCACACTTTCCCATGGACCCTCTGAGCGCACACTTGCACCCCTGCAAAATTAAGACACGTGACCTTCATAAATCCCCATCAAAGGCCTTTATTCTTCTGCTATTCTTCTTGCTGTTGTTCACATTAAGCATGCATGTGACAACCAGATAAAAGGCATCATTCTCGAACAAGCTAATTCAAGTTAACCAGTGCAATGAGAAGGACTGAGCAGCACCAAAGCACTCTGGCATTTTGATGTGCAACAGGGGTTTGAGTCTTCAGCTCGTTTTTAGTTTCTAAAATCCCAAGTGTCAGCCAGACATTCCCTGAAAGTTTGGCAGGAAGCAGAAATTGAGGAAATCTGGCTTCCTTTGCATCTGTGTCCCAGGATTTTGGTGTAGGAGAGGGAGGTAAGCTTGAAAGATGGGTATTTGAAAAGGTGAGCATTTTTCCCACTTCAGGGCACGTATTACGAGTGTCACCCATACGGGTTCCTTAGTTCAGCCTTCCTTTTCCTCAGAACGTTTAGGAGACTCTGAGACACCTCTCCTCCTGCCAAATTTGGTTGAAATCAGCAAACTTGTATGTTCATATATATATATAGCAGAGGACACTAAACATCTGGCGGCATTTTTTAAGTTTTGAAAATGATTTTTTTTTTTCACTGAACAGTTAGAAGAAACTATGAGTTGAAAAGTCATGTCAGAAGTGTCTGGCACTTTTCTTCTGTTCTACTTTAAGCTTGGTTAACTGGGGATGCTTCTGAGATGTATGCTAGGAAGGGCATCCCCAGTATCTTGAGCAAGAAGATGCTCTTGGTGCAGAAAAGATAATGGGAATATATCACATGGACTTTCTTCCTCTCATAAATCTTAAACTATGGATGCTGGTATTGCCTGCACTGTCAAACTCCTGTTGGGTCATTCACTGTGAAAAACCAGAGTCTGCATGGGAATCCGTGCAGGCAGGGACTAAGAAGATGTCCAGCCTTTCTCTGCAGGGCCCTGATTTAACTAATTCCCTTTGAATTCTACCTGAAATGGTATGCAGGATCCTAAGTCCTTCTGGGAGATGGCATTTAGGATAAGAGTTATGTCAGTGCTTTTGGAAATTATTTTCCGTCAAGACTAGAGGCATTGTGAAAAGCCAAGTGATACAAACTCAGGGCCTAGGAGATAAAACCTGGTGTGCTTGCTGTAGCCACCGAAAAATGATGGCTAACACAGCAAACTGAGGAGGAAGAGGGTCACATTAGCAGCAGCTGCAGGAAACACCAGACATCACTGCAAGAAACACTCCTCCGCACCTTGCAGCCTGCATGGGGCAGCTGGCAGTGGATGCCCCATCCTCATGTTTCATTTCCCTCACATGGAGAACCTGGGGAGATTGGGAGTGACAACAGCCATACGATTGTAGTTGAGTGGGGCTTTTTAGATGTTGTCCTGTTAGTAGGACCCTGGGGATCTCATTTTGTACTCCAGCTCAGTGCCCGGAGCGGAGCGGCGAGTGCTGGAGATGAGAACTCGTTTCGAATAAAAAAGCTGCTCCAGTACTTCTCAGTAGTTTCTCACTGGGCTTGACATTCTCATCTACTCACTGCCCCTGGCAAACTTCTCTCATGGTGGCTCTTCATCTCCCAGCTCCACACAGGGAAATTAAAAATCCCCATAATATTTTTCTTTAATCTAGTCCAAGCTCCAGCTGCACTGGGGGCTGTTGTGCTGGAAAGTTTGCACGGATGAGGGCTGCTCAGCTCACCTCCTTTGGTGAAACTCCCTCTCCAGCTAAACTCCTTGAAGCACACAAATAAAGGGGGAGCAAGGGAAAAAACAAAGGAACAAAGAATAAAAGTCTCGACAGAGAAATGCTCTGATTGTCATTGCTAAAGGGCAGAACAGGGGGGAAAGCTTGGCTGCTTGCAAAGGGCAAATTCATCCTTCCTGTGGTCCGCTGTGGGTTTGGAAGAAAGTTGAGAAGAAACTGAAGTAAGTTTGTGTCTTGGGCCACCTCAGCAGCTGCTGCCATCCTCTTGCCACGGACACGTGGTGTCTCAACCCAGTGAGCTCTTATATCCCAGCTCCTTGCCTGCTTCCCGAACGGGTGCCGAGTGTCCCAAAGGCAAATATTTTAAAACATCAAGACTCAATCATCAGGTCCATGTTTACGCCCTGAGAAGTTTTTTTCCTGACAGGTCTATCAGATAGCATCTCAGATGTGGTTTAATTATATAAAAAAGGTTCCCACATAGTCTTTCTTTAAAACTGAATGATGCCTGTGTCACAGCTACTCACAGGATAAGACAATTTAAATGGGTTTAGATGATTCAGTCAGTCACTGATCCACCAGAAAGAAAAGCGTTTGACCCATAAAGTTCTGCCAGGTTTTTCTTCCAAAATTTCCATCAAAAAATATTATCTAGCAGCATCTCTTTACCATATACTGCTTAACATTTTCCCTACCCAAAGTCTGTTTTTCACACATCCTGAGTAAAAAACAGTGCCCAGTTTGCAAGCTAGCCAGAGGCTGAAAAACCCAGCATGGGCTAATCCATGAATATAGACCGAATGATAAGTTACTTCAGGAAAGACTGGCTATATTCAGTTACTTTGCTCCCCTCTATTAATGCCAGACAGCTCTAGGTTCAGAGATGCTGCTGCCCTGCCTGATAAATTGAAGGACTTCACGGACATATTAACACAGCTAGTCTGTAGTCAGTGAGCAGACAATTGATTATATGTCAGAAAGTCACACACTGGGCAATTTTGCTCCTAGGCTTTGCCTCCATTTCTCAAAATATACGTTACAAAGCAAAGAAATCAAAAGTGAGAGATAAGAGTGGTAGGAAGCTGCTTGGAACAGGCTCGGCCTCTCTGCTTTTGTGCAGCATGAAGTACCTTGTTGGGATTCAGGGAGGAACAGATCCAGTCAATCGAGGTCTTGTAACCAAGAGATATTTCTTAATGAAATATGGGATTCTGTCAAAACATAACTTTTGGCTCAAAAACATGGCTTTCAATGACATTCTCCTATTTTTCACCAAGTCTAAGCAAACAGCCTGTTCTTTTTTTTTCCCCTCCCTTTCAAATCACCATTTGTAAATGTGGGTTTAGCTGCAAATGTTATCATTTATGTCAAAAATGTTAAAATCTTTCCCTGAGACCTGTCACCTTATGTCAGACGTTGTTATTCTGTGAAGACACTCAGGTAGGCTTGTTCCCAAGTCACCTTTTCATACTATGTCATAGTGAAGCCAAATATTGCAACTTTTGGGGGACCAGAAATTGCATTCCCAGGGAACTAACAAATTTGTGCATGATACCAAGGCCTTTCTTGTGAAGACTGCCTGAAATAAATCCTCATTATCTGCATTGCACTGAGTACTGGAGGTCATGGTGGGTTTTGGTGTCTCATTGTGCTACATGTCCAACAAACACCAAGAGGCAGCACTGCCAGCAAAGAGCTCATGGGCTCATCTGACAAGACAAAGCACCGAGGGGAAAGGGAAGCAGGGAGAGGTGGAGTGACTCAACCCAAATCTTACCCACAGGCCAGGTCAGAGATGGGAGGGAAACCGGCATTTCCAGATTCCTGGTCCAGAGATGGCATGATGGGTCTGATGGCTTCGTCAAGAAAGGAGTGAATGAGGGAGGATGTTTTGCTCAGGTGATCACCTTGTCTCCTGGGACCGGGAGGACCAACCTGGCCTCTAGCAGAAGTCCACTCCTCTCTTACCAGCCCTGAGGGGTCTTTTGGATAGCCCTGATGGCTCATCCTCCAGCATCTTTTCTGAGGGACTCTGCATCTATGGCACCCTTCAGTCCATCGTGCCACTCTTCTTGCAACTGCCTTCTGCAGGAAACCCCCAAAGTTGTGGGTCCTGCACTAAGTAGGGCAGAACCAGTCTGAAGCCTGGAGCAGATTTACCAGCAGGGCAAAGCAGATCATGGCAGACCTTCCCTATTACCACCAGACAGAATGGCTTAGCTTCCAAAATTGAGTGGCACATGCCCCATGGGGCTGTGCAGTCCCACAGGAGGCCTGGGTAATGATGCATTGGGTTACTCTGCTGAGACTTCAACAAAAAAACCCCCATGGTTTTGGGACTGTGCAAAACAACCCTTCCCCCACATCATGGACCAGCCTTCACAGTGCCATATAGCACACAAAAAAAGCTCTGGCCCATCTGCTCCTGGGGCCACTGAGCACAACCCTCCTCCTGCACCTTCCCAGGAGGAACAAAAGGCTTTTCTTCTCCAGCCTGCGGCGGCTGAATGCACTGAAGAGGGGGATCAATATCTATCGACCATGGCTATTTCTTTCAAGTGTCGCGAGCCCCCGTGATTATGTATCTGCTCTCCTTTCCTGGTCTGCTTTCCACAGCAGGAATTCACCTCATTCCCCCTCAGAGAGAGCTCCAGAATTGGGTTCCTTAAAGTCAGTACTAACTCACAACCCAAAATGATGGTAATGCTTGTCTTTGGATTAGAGCTACTCTGGAAATTTTGGCTTTGTGGGTAGAAAATAACTGGGGTATTACACCTAAAAATGCCCCTCTGGTACCTGTTCTGCATAGAAACAAAATGCTCAGCACCAGCATGTGAAATGTCTCATTGCATCCCCACATGGGATAGGGGAGATGGCGAAGAAAGAGGTCTCTCCAGATGTGGGACATTCCCTGAATCTTTAGCTCACCAGCTCTGGCATTGCTGGAGATCTCACCCTCCACACCAGTCCTGCCTGACCATCCCCATCCTCTCTCTGGAGGTACCTGCCCTCCCGTCTGCAGGCAGCTGGTTCGGAGAGCTAAGCCAGCAGAAAATATCCCAAACAAGCGAATAATTTCCCGCTGGTTCATTTCTGGGAACTAACTCACCCCAGGGTGAGCTGTGCCTCGGTCCCTGCCAGGCAAGGAGTGGGAACACACAGCTCAGGGGGATGGGGTCAAACAAGATTTTGGGGGGCTGAGCTGATTTCCATTGGTTTCACCAGGAAAAAAAATGACTCTGTAACCTGGCTGAGAGCTCAGTCCCATGGCGAAGGGGCATGGAGGACACAGGGGCACCTTTGCAGCCAGCGCTCTTGCCCAGCTGTGCACCCCAACCCTGACATCTGCCTGCTTGGGAAACCTGCCTGATAATACTGTCTGCCTACAAGAAAAGTTTCCTCCACCTCCAGCCCCATGATAGCAACTGCTGAAAAACAAACAAACTGCTGCTGGCAAAGGGCAGAGGGGAAAAAGAAACTGAAAGAGCAATTTGAAGCAGGCAGCGGCTCTCTGGACACAGAGCAGCAGAAGCAGCAGCTCATGTCTTTGTCCTTCCCTTTATTTGGGATAAAACAGCTTCAGCAAGCAGCTGAAGAGATGCTGCCCTGGGACCAGATACCCAGTAACCTCTGCAGCCCATTCAGTGGGAGCCCAGGACTTGCACCCCCGGGGACTGGTTGTCACCCCTGGGAGCTGGTGCCTCCCCAAAATCCTCTGAATTTGGCCTGGTTCAGCTCCTGCCTTGGTGTCAGAGCACTTGGGCACCCTGCAGGCATGCAGTGGGTGAAGAGCACATTGGGATGCTTATGCAAAGCAGGCAGCTTCTCAGGAACTGCAAACCACCAGCTGAAGGCACATCTTGATTGCATCTTTTCAGATAAAAGCTTGGATCCACTCCTCGTCTCAGTCCTCCTCCCCACCCCCAGTGTTTACTGCTCTCAGACTCTGATTTAGGTGGTTTACTGTGGCTTTCATCTAAGCGCATCAGCATTTTTAAATTAGTCACAGGTGACTCACAGGGTTACAAGAATAATGTTAAATTACCAGACATACACAGCCCATATACTTTATTACCTCATTTTTGTATCTTCTTTATGGTCTGTGATAGCAATGACCTTATAGTCTGTGGTTGAAGAGCCAGTTAAACTTGTTCTCTGTCAAAATGGTAATTAAAAAATTCCTATAGGGTAGGAAGCAAACCCTTACTCTCCAGTATATTTCTCCTTCCAACAAGGCCCCTGAATGAGGCTCGGAGAGCAGCAGAAGACAATATGCACAAAAGTTTCCAATAAATGTGCTTATCAGCCAGGCAACGCTCAGTCACCTGCATTAATATTTTAAATAAATACGTATTAGGCTTAACGGCATACAACGTATGTCAGGCTTAACGGCATACAACGTATGTCAGAGCCAGAAAAATACAGCAGTTTCTCCTTGGCCACCAGGCAATATTTGGTCTGATTGTGAAGAAGGAAAAACAAAAAAAGGGATAAAAGCATTAAATACATTTAGCAAACAGTTTGTATTGTTCTTGCTTTCAAGTGAAGATGGCAGCATGATTATCTCCTTTCTTTTTTTAATCCCCTTCTTTTCCTAATGTTGCAATAGTCAGATTGGAGGAAAAGAGAATGAAAAGGAAGGGGAAATACAGTATCTGAGGAAATTTTGGTGGTTGGGGTCATGAAAGAAATAGGAACAAAAATAGAAAATGTAATAATTTCTTGGGGGAGGGAGGGAGGGGGTCAATTTTTATCTCCCCAAAAGCTGCGGCCAACCCTAGTCAACAGTTTCACAAAGGCATGTGTTTAGGACAGGTCTTGCCTGATTTCCCAGGACCTTCTCTGTTTCCCCTCCATCAGCCCCAGGACCATCAGCAAAAGCCATCTGGATGGCGGCAGGAGCAGAGCTCAGGGCACAGGAGGGCAGGTCCCCAGCACCCAGCTGGTGCCGTACTGTGGCTGCCTTCCACCATCCTCCATGGGCAGAACAGGTCCCAGCCTTGCCAGGCACTGGGAGGAGGAGATGCTTCATCCCCATCTGAAGCTCCAGGAGTGCTGGTTTGGGAGACCATGTCCAAAAACCTATAGAGAAAATCCTGAAAATAATTCACGCCACTGTTCTCCCTGCTCTGATAGTATAGACACACTCCTTCCCCCCTGAAAAAAAAAAAAAAAAAAAAGACTTTTCCCTTGGATAAGCGGGTCACATCCAATTTTCCAGCACATGGTCCTCACTAGGTGCTAGGTGGTTTTATTACTGGTTAGAAACAAATTCCCAGAAGCAGTAGAAATGCTGGATGGATGTCATCTTTTTCTTTCTCTCCTCCCTCCCCATTCAGATTCCTTTTTATTGGTGTCATTTACAGGTTACTAACCAAGTTGAAACATTCAAGCTGAAAGTCCAGCAGTTAAAAAGCATCAAGGCATTCAAAGCCTGCTTCCCGTGCAATTTTTAAAGTGCTGCACTAAGGAAATGTTCAGGAGAGTGAAGCTTTGCCTTTTATATATCCCAGCAGACTTTCACTTTCTAATAGACCCATCTAAATCAACAAAGTATTCCCCAGCCAGGGCCAAGAGTCGGCGAAAATGGCTCGAAGGCAACTGATGCAGCCACAACTTTCCACTGGAAGTTAATGAACTTTTAAAAACATTTTGGAAAGTGATATATGCGCAAGGCTCCTTAGTGTATCACAGTTAATATAATGCGTTCCTTTCCCTGGGGGAGACCCTGTCTGAGCTGTCAGCTGTAAGGTTGTTCTTCTGGAGCTTTTTCTTTATACATACAATCCTCTCTCTCTGTCTCTCCTTTTGTTTTGCGGGGGAAGCAAAAGGCAACCAGTTCCCACTTGTATAAATTGTGTGCTTCAAAGAATTTGAAGGGCAAATGAACAGGGAGAAAACAAAATCCGTCTGGCTGAGTGAACAGAGGAGTCATGGTGCTGCCCTGGACGTCACCGGCGGGGCTGAGCTTCCCGGGGACACGTAGCTGCACACTCATTTGCACATGAGTATGCATATATCTGTACCCACACACGTGCAACAGGAATCTCTGGCGTAAGGGAGCATTGGCTCATCTAAGTGGCCTCCTGCATCACAAGCCACCAAGTCATTAACTGGTTTCTCCTTATGAAGCCCAAACACTGCTGTACAGGAGTCCTTCCTGGCACACTTCAGGAAGGCCTGAAGCTCATCAGGTTTATCTTACTGTGGACCAGCAACAGCTGCCAGACCTGAAAAAAAGTGGGGAAAATGGAGGATCACAGCCAGGGCCTCACTGGTCCAGGAAGCCACCACTGCTCCACCCTTAAATAAGGTCCCCTCAAACATGAGCTACAGCATAAGCTGCCTACCACCTCTCTCCAGACAGCCCAATATTCAGTTGTCTCCAGCCTTAGGGAGCTGAGGTCTAGTTTGAGGTTGAATTTCTTTGATTTCTATTGTCCAACTCTGGGTGTCTCTCTGAACTCTTCTTCATGCTTGCTCTCCCAACATGTCTCCCCAACAGCTCTCCTTCCAAGACTGTGTTTTCCCTGTCCCAGCTGACATTACCTAACTTTTTAACTGATCTGATGAGCTTCTCTTTTTTTTTCCCCATGGAACTGCAGTGAGAGCTAATCTTGAGAGGTTATCACAGATGACCCTGAAGTCGTTCCTCAAGACACTGCTTTCAAACGCAGAGCTTGCTTTTTTGTAAGCACAGCCTTGCATTCTTCACTCCCAGAGGGATTCCCTTCAATTTAGCTGGACTAAAAGCATCCTGCTGAACCATGACCAGTTAAGTACACGATCCATATCTCTCAGTATGAGTAACCCATATCTTCCTTAGTTGCTAGCCTGCAAATTTCTGTGTCGTCATGCTATAAAAGGTTCCTCACCCCTATGTGTTCTATATCACTGCAAAATAACTTGTAAAAACCCTTAAACAGTGGTAGAGCAAGACCAGTCTCTGGGGAAGCCACTTCAAAATAGCTCTACTCATTGGAGTCATGGCATGAATGGCTTTCAAGATGCAGCAGTGAACTGATCCACCTAATTGTTGTCCCCTTGATACTGTAAAAGGTAGGCTTTCAAAATCGAAATACCATCAACTATCATGGGTGATAGTCCTTGAAGAAGTTTTATTAACCATATCAACATGGTTGTTTTACTGATGTGGTTAAACCCTAGCCAGCAGCTCAGCTCCACACAGCCACTCACTCACTCCCCACCAGTGGGATGGGGGAGAGAATCAGAAGAGTAAGTGAGAAAACCTGTGGGTTGAGATAAAGACATTTTAATAGGGAAAGCAAAAGCAAAATAAGGAATTCATCCACAGCTTCCCACTGGCAAGCAGGTGTTCAGCCATCCCAAGGAAAGCAGATCTCCATCATGAGACCTGGGAAGACCAAACACTGTAGCACCTCATGTCCTCTCTTCTTCCTTCTTCCCCAGCTTTTATTGCTGAGCATGGCATCATATGGTCTGGAATATCCCTCTAGTCAATCGGGGTCAGCTGTCCCGGCTGTGTCCTCTCCCAGCTCCTTGTGGCCCCCCCAGCCTGCTCACTGGTGGGGCGTTGTGAGGAGCAGAAAAGGCATTGAGTGAGCACTGTTCAGCAATAACTAAAATACTGTTTTGTTATCAACACTGTTTTCATCACAAATCCAAAACATAGTGCCATACAAGCAACTATAAAAAAAATTAACTCTATCTCAGCCAAAACCAGTACACTTCCTCAACCCCAGCCTATGATCATAAGATACTAGCAGACTGTTTTCAGTCTCCCCTGACTCACGCCATCTAAGAAGCATTCAAAGGTTTCTCCATTTCTGAAGGAAGGTTTGCTAATATTTGGCAGGCAAATAGCAGAGTGAAATCAATAGGGGGAACTGAAGAAGATTATGGCTACATGTCATTTGTTTACACAGCTTTGCTAGTGACCCGACTAGGGGAAAGTTAATATAAGCTCGCAGTTTTGGAAACCAGAAAATATTCACATGTTCAAGGGGGTGCAGAAGTCAGAGCCCGTGAAAACGGACACACTGGAGGAATGTCCAAGAGAGGGATATTCTAGCTTTCCAGTGTTAACCATTTTATGCTGGGTCAGAATACAATCCCTGAGCAGGACTTCAGCAACAAACCAGACCCTGCTTGGGGTATTCAGTTTCAGGGGAGTTTTAAATAAGAAAAAAAATTCTTTTTTTTTCTTAAAGCCTTTACAAATAGGAGACATTATTTAGAGATTAGCATTTTAGTTAAAATCTCTATCTATACTCCTTTTGTGTTCACTGTACCTCTATGCTCATATCATTCTCCCTCTCTCCAAAACGATCACATACTACCATGTTTTTCAGAAGTTTACATGAAGTTTGCTATTGCAAATGTTTTGCTGAATATGAAACATCTGGAATGGACAAATGTAGCGCAGTTATGGAATGCCCTTTGTATAACACAATGTACAATGATCAAATAAGCTAGGACTTCTCTGTCTTTGAAAGTCATTGGGGAAGGAGCAGGGATGGGATGTCTAAAAGTTCATCAGTGGCTCAAAGAAGATAAACAAGGACCAGGTGTCCATGGTCTCCACCAGTACAGGAATTAAAGATCAACAAGTAAAACTAACAGGCAGATGGCTTAAACAAACAAAAGGATGTGGTTCATTAACCAGCCCGCTGTTGAGCTGTGGAGCTCCTTGCTGCAGGATGTTGTGGGTGCTAGAAATGCACAAGGGCTCATAAAGGAATTAGGCAAGTTCCCTCCAAAAAAATCCTTCCGGTGTTATTAGAGCTAGAGACACTCTGCCTCAGAAAGACTCCATGCAACATACTGCTAAAGCCTTAAAGTGTCGTATGGAAATATTATGTCTTTTTCCTGGTTTTCAGCTTTTCTATGTGCATCTAGTCACTGGTAGGGTTGGGCTAATCCAGCAGTCCTTAAGCATTTTTGGCCAATTTTACTGTTTGAATTTTAATTTCCCAGCAGTATTTTGGTACTCTTAGTGAAATAAATTTTGCCATTGCCAAGAGAGTACAACAGAAATCCACCTGGCAGGCTAAGAAATCTCCATGGAGAGCTAGAAGGAATGATATTCCTATTGTTTTCATGAACTCATATGCCAGGGGGTACAAGCTACTGCATAAGGCTGGAGAAATTTAACAAACTAGACACATTCTTCAAAGTCCATCAAGCAATCTGAAACACAAAACTGTGGACACAGCTCTGTGGATCAGGAAGGTACTAATCTGCCTATTGCCAGATATTGGGCTGATAGGGAGGTGAAAGAGCCACTTCAGATTTCCTTTATTTCTCCTGTCTTCTCTGGGCGTCTGCAGGCGACCACTATCAAAGCCGAGATGCTGCACTGTTTGGCCCCAGTACAGCCATTTAAACCTGCCATGCTACTCAGCCTGGAAGAAGATGCCCTCAAAAGGGTTAAGAGAAGTTACTAGAGCAGCAATGCTCTTTTGGTGCCATATGGTCCTCATCATCTCGCTGTTACCAAGGCAGCTGCAGGCAGAGGTATCATTACTGCAGCAGGCACCTACACAGGGAGCTGCTTCTACTGCAAGTGCCCAGGGACAAACCTGAACATACCTGCCCATCAGGAAACACACCACCAGGCTTCCACTGGGATAAATGCTGTTCAGTCATCACACCACTTCCATGTCAGGAAAACCAGTGCTGCCACCAGAAAATGAGTGTAACTCTTCAAGCTAACATTAGTGCCAAGAAAGCCTCCAGCTCCTCCTCTCTGTGCCATGGGCAATTGCCTTGTGATACTGGTGAGATGTGGTGCCTTGAAGGGGAAAGAAACTGTTTTATTGACATTGCAAAACCTTTATGGCCACTGATTCATGCCTGATATTTGAACTGGTGTCCTTGCCCCCAAACCCAAGAAATTCTTAGTGAATACCAACAGGTCTGTAGTGAGCTGGCAGTACAATCAGGTGCACTGATTTGAGAAACATCTGCTGCTTTTCAACACTGCAGCTTGTTAGCTCAGAAGGTTGGTTCATTACCCTCCTCCTGGGTTGTCCCTCTAAGCCCCAGGTCTTGGGGACTGGAGAATGTCAGATAATGTTTTCCTCAGTGTTGTCAAGGGAAGCCTGTGAGCAACTAGATGTTCAAAGATGAAGCACCATGACATTTAAGTTGCTCCAGTATCTCTGTGGTGGTCTCTGAAAGATCATCATATGGGGTCCATTCACTGGCTTCTCACTATGTCTTCCAAGCAAGAGGTAAATCACCCTATTTAAAATGCTTGGGTTTCTCCACAGAGAACAGTATTAATATCATATATAGATGCCTTCACTGGAGAGAACTAATTTTGCCATAAACCTCATAAGACCCTTCTCATAGTTTATTCACTTAATGTAAAATTTCAAGGTTTTGAAGCCACACTCATGGTGGCCCATCTCATTGTCTGTAAATCTCTTATTCTGGTCACACTTCATCTCAAGAGGAGAACAACCACATGGCCACGGCATATCACCTCTCCAACAAAATAACTGCATGGGCTGGGTTGCAGGCAATTCCTGGGCTACAATAGCTTGTGAAGGTTAATGGCAGAGAAAAACCCAGACACTGAGGAAATCTAGAGGTCTCAGCTTGTTCACAGGAAATCCACAAGGAAGAGGGGGAAACAGGGGGGCAAATTCCCTGGATAATTGCCTAGATTTCTTTATTAAGAGAACATGGTGTTGCATATCTGACTTAAGTCCCAGCACAGTGCGGTCTTTCAGAGGGCTTGGTTTTGATGGGAACTTCGTTGGAACAATTTTGTTGGTGCTAGAGGGGCAAAAGAGAAAGACTCAGGTGTCTGTGTTAGACAGCTCAACTGGGAAGCAATATGCACTGGTCCTGCACAGCCAGCACACACAGACATGCTCTTCCTGATGGTGATTCACAGCAGGAACCTGAACCAGGCTCTGGGAAGGCTCCCTCCCTGCTGCTGACCTACCTGAGCCACCCCTCGCCACCCTGAGACCTTCAGACTTGCCAGGCTTACGGCTTGAGTCCTGTTCTATGACAGTCAGAGACAAAACTGTCCTCTGAACCTTCAAGCAGGGCAGAGACTTGAGCATTTACAGCTCAAGAAAATGCTACATGTGACAGGGAAATATTTCAAAAGCCTTTTTTTCATTCCAGTGCATGAGGAAAACGAGTTTGCAAAGTCTCAAGGTTGTCTGCTGTCCTGGTCCAGTGTCATTCTGGTTTTCCCTCATGCAGAGGCTGATGTCCCTCCAGGAGCCCACCATCATTCTGCAGCTGTATTTGCATAGGTCCAGATCATACCTGTCAGCTCCGCTTTGCCACCCATGAGAGCTGTAGCCAGACAGCCATTCTAGCTACTGGATAAAATGCTACAGAGGCAACTTTGGAGAAGGAGCCCACCTTGATAACCATTGAAAAATGGTGATCTCTTAGGGGTTCCTACAGCATGTCGTTGTACGAGGAGTCACAGCGTTATTTTTTTAGTTAAATCACATGGACACAGCTGACAGGGAGGCAGAGCATTACTTCCACGGTGAGAGCTGACATCAGGTCCTTCTCCAGCTCCACACTGCGCTCAGGGTGATAACAGATCACACAATCAATATAACAGCAACTTCTAGGAACAGCACAACTGTTGACTGCTGCACCTATCTCAGGTCATGGTGTCAAAAGCCAGGGATGGATTAAACTGAGTTTGCAGTTCAGGCTGTGTCAATCTGATTTTTTGCTGCAGAGTGGACACAGGTTGCCCAGGGGTGACACAACTGCATGACTCCCAGATGACCAAGTCAAACTTCTGCCTGAGACAGACACTGGGCTTCCAGACCCAACCAGGAGTCGCTCAACTGTCACTCTTGTCAGCCTCCCTGATAACAAGCCAATTAACATGGGGGCTGGAAGCTGCACACAGTTTGGAAATTGTTTCAAAGCCACATTAGCCATGCTGTGTGGAGAGCAGATCCCTGCCTCCCTTCCCACTGCTGCACGTAGCCAGATGTTGGGCTGGGGGACATCAACCCAACTCCAGCAAGCCCGAGGAGCACTGCAGGTCACTCAGGATCTAGCCCTTGGTGTAGAGGCATGAACATAATGGGATGTCCCAGACCAGCCCATTTTCCCCCAGTTCCTTATGCTGGGCTTGGTGAGGGGCCTGGTGAGCTCATCTTGGATCGTGCGTGTGTGTTTGCACGCTGGTGCGGAGGGGACTGGGAGAAAACTTTGACCTCTGTGAACACAACCACTGTGGTAGCTGAGGGAGTGATTTGCTATCACTCACCACCACTTAAGCACACCATCAGCAAACAAGCCTAGAAAATGCCACGGGCTAACAAACCACTCCAGATCCTGCAGGGAGATCGGTTACCTTTGCAGTGCTCTACCCCACTGCTGATTTTATTAAAATAATGTGCTGAGCACATGAGAGCAGTGGATTTTCGATGCGACCATGTGAAGGCAACAGCAACTTGGAGGGGCAAGCCAGCAAGGTTCAGCCTGACCTTTCAAGCCTGGGTGACTGTAGCTGTGACTCTGGAGCAGGATGGAGCCCGATTAGTGATTTTCAGAAATGTTCTGCTGATAACGGCAGTTGCTATAAGTTGCTGAATGAATGCAGACACTGGTGCCCTGCTTCCCAGATAAAAAGTGATTAAAGTCTCCTTAAGAGCTTCTAAATCTGCTCTTCAGAAATTCCATTAAGCAATCTAATTAGCTAATTCTATTAACTGATTAGGTGATATTAATTAGTTAATTTAGGGGGGAAATTTATAAAGCTATCGAAGGAAATACAGAAAAAGGAGGGGGGACTTTTGGCCAAGAGCTTCCTTTCTTCACCCCCACAGTGCCTTAATTAGAAATTTTAATTAGCCATATGCTGGGGGTAGGGAACCGCTAATAGACCTCTGCTCTCCCCGTCCTCTCTCCTGCTAGTCATGCATCTAGTGGTAATTCATGGTGTCCAAAGCAACTGTGGAGGTTGGAGGTTTGGGTTTTGGGTATGTTTTCTTACATACTCTTTCTGTCCAGGCTGCACTGTGAAGTGCATCGGACTATTGATTTAGGAAATTAAAAAAAAATCAAAAACCTGGTGCTTAGGACAGAGCATCATGGGGCCACTCTGGCAGCCTCCAAAAACATTTTTCTATTTGCATCGATGGCCCTGGGAAGCTGGCAAGTGGTCCTCATGCCAACCTTACAGGGGGATGCCCTAGGCAGGGAGACCCCAGGCTTCGGTTCCTACCACTGCGCAGAGTCTCCTGCTGGAGTCGCCTGCCCGAGGAGAGGCAGAGCTGGAGGGGAGTGCTGAGAATACGGGGTAGCCCATGGTCAGTGTGAAACAGGGATGAGCCAGTCCCCAGGCATGTTCCCAGAGGTTCTGGGTGAAGGCTTTCACAGCATCGACTAGATTGGAAATTTGGTCACCATTGCCACTGATACCACAATTTCAGCCCCTGATGCATACTGGCAGTGGTGCTACCAAGCCTGCAAATCCTCCTGAACTGGGATGATGTACAGGAGCTCCAAACATGCCAAAACGACTCCCACTGTATCCCAGGTACACGTGAACCCAGTGTACCAGTCTGTCACATTACACACAGATCTAGCAGGGGGAGGCAAGAAATCTCCCAGACAGCTGCAGTGATTTCTCTTGACAGGCACCCATGGAGAAAAGGCTTGGCATGCTCCAGGCACCTCTCTAAATGTCTGCTCTACCTCTGCTTACAGCATCCTTTCTCCAAACACAATGATTCATGAAGGAATGGGGGTGGGTACCACCACCACAGGGTCCCCAAAGTCTCTGGGAGGTGCTGAGCTAACTGCAACCCAGCCACTTAAGCAAGACTCTCCATTTTCATTAGCTTTGATAATTCAGGCAGAAAAGGGCAGATGTTGGAGAGCTGCAATGTGAGGGACAGGGTCAGGTGCTATGGAGAAGGATCAGCTACTGCAAGTTAGAGCCCTTGTGCTTGGACCAGCAGCTCCTTGGGACAGAGTGGCCTCGTGCATCATTTCTGCAGCACCTACAGGAGACTTTTCTCTGGCATAAGTTGCTATCAGAGCAAATGTAAATCACGTCCTGGACCATGCTGGCTCCGTTAATATTAATGCTGTCAATGTTAAAAGCACCAGTGCCACTGCCTGCCTCCTTGCACACCCACCCATAGCATGTTTCTGAAACCAAGGAGTGTCAGCTTTTAGTGTAAATTTTGAGGTTTTAAGCTTTCCAATTAAGTCTGCACCATGCTTTCAAGTCTTCCCCAGCAACCATCAGGTTCACAAGTTTTCAAAATGGAAGGTGAGGATTCATAAAATCCCAGGAACTGGGGCAAAGTCCCAGGGATGATGTGACTCAGCCAGGAGCCCTGGCAATGCTATGCAGCATTGCCTTCCACCCTGATGGGAGAGGAGGTTTGTGTGTATCCTGGCAGAGGAAGGAGCTACCCCACAGCCTCCAAGTTCCCAAAGCGACTTCCTCTGCAATGCATTCATCTCCTTGCACAAGAATTTACAAGCCCAAAACACAAATTCTGCCTGCAAAGTGGAAACTGCATCTCTCACCTGTAGTGTAACCAAAGTGATTTCCAAGCTATGGTCCTGCTCCATCCCAAGGCCATCTTCAGGCACATGTCAGTTTGGAGCTCAGTTTGGACATCCTTTGAAAGGTGAAGAGCCACCCCAAGTAATAAATAATGCTTAAAGGAAGGCAGAGGCTGTCTGATGAAACCCATTTCCACAGAAGGTGGTTTGGTCCAAACCAAAACACATAGATTTTAACAAATACATGGTAAAGAGACTGTTTACTGCCTCTCCTTGCTGGTTGCTGAGGGGATCTAGGGGTTGTCCTGCCTCAGAGGGCTAAGCCCACACACACTGCTTGCTAAAAGCTCAGAGAATCTCTTGGTAGGAGAAGCAGTGTACATATCCCTTGATTCTCATAGCTTTCTTGAAGCTACCAACCATGCCAACACAAGGTGTCTCATGCCCAGAATGATCCAATATGCTAATTTGCACATTCTTTTATCCCCAAGGGCCTGCATGACATGTACTTGAGTGCTCAACCACTTTGAGCTGGGAACAAGTAAGCCCAAAGAGTCTCCCAGCTCCTAAGCAATGAAGTTCCTGTCCTTCCAGGCTCCCTGCTTTCTGGGACTCCGGAAACAATATTAGCAATAATGAGCTGATCTTAAGGTTGACCTCAAACACATCCCTATCGACATATACTATTAGGTAAACTTCTGATGGCCAACCCATCTGCCTCCCAAGGTACATCCCCAGATGCCTGCATACTTGGAGAGCAATGTCCACCTTCAGCAACCACGCAGTTCCCACCTCCCTCACCCTGCTGTCAGTGTAATGGCAACAGGCTGGGAGCAATGGTAACAAGGCGCAGAAGAGCTCTTGACCTGAGCAGCAAAAAGTACATAGTGGACAACTCTGGGGTTGTTCACACTATGAGCTATGTGCATAAAAAGTACTGAGCTGGATAAGGGCAAATTTCAAGCTCAAACTGTCAAAACTGGGCACCACAACTGAACTCAGCTGTATGCAGAGAGCATCAAGGTAATGTTTATTGCTATTCCAACCCAAACTTGTTATTTTTTGTCCTGTTTCTTTATTCCATGCCGCAGCTAGTCTTCATGCCCATCTAAGTCTGCTGAGCCTTATTTATAATTTCACAGGACAAATTCTTTGCTTCCTCACAGTTTGGGGGCCTGAATAAAGACAAGGAGACTCCAGATGCCTTACGTCCAGTCTGCCTCATCCTTCTTATTGAGTCTCACACAGAAATAAGTGCATTTTTTTCCTGCGGGGTGTCATTCCAACATCATCTCCAATGGAGGATGAGGAGTGCAATTGGTTGAAAGTGTTTCTCACATATCTTTATGTCCCACTAAGAGCCTGGGCCATACCTATAAAACCCCTGCTGAGAAGTGACTCCAGTTCTGTTTTCTGTGGAAGTAATGCAGGAGGGCAGCAAGGATGCTCAGCATTAAGTGTGGGCTATGGAAGGCTCCCATGTGAGAATAGACTGAATGGCTTTGAATTCTCTCTCTGAAAGGCAAGAATTCTCTGAGGATAGGATATTAGAGGTTATAAAACCACGAATAAGGAGGGAAATATGAATATTAAACTGTTGTTCATTATTTCCCATGCCAAAGGACCCAGGAACAATCAGAAAACTTGCAATTAAGCACATTTTACCACCAAAGGAAGCATGTTTTCCCCGTGCACATAACACATCCATGGAACTCATTGCTGCAGGATGTTGTGAAGGCCAAAAGTCTGAGTGGAAATTCAAAAATTCATGGTGGATATATCAATCAGTGGCTACTGAAAAACTTGGTCTGGAAGCACCCTTCAGCTTCAGGAGTCCTCAACTACTAGCTACAGCAGAGGATGGCTTTTGGGAGAGCCTGGGGAAGGGACACGGTGGGCTCCATGGGCTCCACCGCCCTACCATCTTCTTTCTTCTGCCATTCCCCAATGAGTTGCTCCTGGCGAATTGCAGCTCGGCATGTACTTTTGCGAGGATCCCTGGAGCAGCAGAAGTTGGTACTAAAGTTCAGCTGTAACAGGAGCTTTGTTTAACGGTGCTGGGACCAGAAGGTCAGCGGCAGCTGCTCTGCCAGGCTTTAACGCTTTGTTCACCTCTGCGCGCTCGCCC
Organism: Elanus axillaris; assembly: GCA_026212715.1. Lineage (NCBI taxonomy): Eukaryota > Metazoa > Chordata > Aves > Accipitriformes > Accipitridae > Elanus > Elanus axillaris. Next base: position 39,467,706 of record JANZLQ010000078.1, read on the forward strand.
GTGCAGAATTTCCTGTTCCCCGGGCAGCCCAAGGAAGAACCTTCTTTTATTTTGTTAGCCCTATTATTCATCAATTTTAACTCTCTGATAACGCCGCAAAGCTGGCCTGCCTGCAGCTCTGCTGTGCTGTAATACAGTAGCCAGCAGCAGTTTTTCACTGCTTTTTCTCAAGCAACCCCAGGTGGCACGAGGAAATTTTGCAGCTTGTATTTTTGCAAAGTGCTGTTCAAATGATGGCAGTTCTGGAGAGCCATGGGGCTGCGCCACTGTCAGGATACTTAAATCAGGGTAAAGCAGAAGTACTCAAATAAAGTCCCGCATAGCAGGAGATCAGCGTAGCAATGCAGAGTGCTCAACTGCTGTTTCCCAGTGCCGATCCCACCTAGTCTGAATTTTTCCAAGCATCTGCAGGGCTGGGGAGTGCATGTGTTAACCTGACAGAAACCAGGGAGAGTTCAGAGGTGACTATAAACCAAGAGATGAATCTCTAGGAGGCCATTATGTGAAGTGGCTTGAGCACCTGATGGACAGCCAGGAGTCTCCTGACTGCCAGACCCAGTTCTGCACCCTGGTACCATCCTGGCTACACCAGCCAACGAGCGTGGGCACAAGCCCCTTTTCCAGCTCTTAGGACACAGGGTGCAGCAGCAGTTTGCATCCATTCCATTAAGATGTTCTTGTCCTTCAAAAAGGACAGCCACACTGCTGTTGCCTGTTGGGGATGTCTCCAGCTTGTGATAACCCCCAAATTGTGCCTGGGCATCACCTGGGAAATGCCAGTAGGACCATGCCAGGGACTGTGTTCACCATTTAACAGGATAGACAGTCTCGTGCTGCCGCGGAGGCCCATGCTCAAGACCTGCATAGTTTGCCAGTTGAGATGCAGCTGATGCATGCACCTTCCCTGGCTGCTCTCAGCCCTAAAGGTCTCCCCCAGGATTGGTAGCATGTGTGTTTTGCACAGCTCCTGAGCAGCCAACCCAGCCGTGCTGCAACAGACCTGCCAAAGCCTCGGCTCAGCCTCCGTAGCTCTGCTCCCCCCCAGGGCAGCGACGTCTCCAACTCTGGCAGCACGCCACGTCCTGTACGTACAGCCAAGGCATCTCGGAGGAGATAAAACTACAGCTTCCCAAGAGCTGACCCACCCTGCCAGGCCCAGCACCGCATGCCTCCCCGCTGAGCTGCTCTCCGGGTCAGCTCGTCTCATATCACAGCTCGTCAGCAGCCCCTGCCTGATCATTCAGCTACAGTCCCAGGAGTTACAGCTTTAAATTATACCGCTGTTTAATGGTGATAGCCTTTTATTTTCCAGCCTCCTAGCTGAACAGTCATGATACTTTGACCAGAAACCTCAAGGAACTCCAATTACTTAGAAATTGCCCCTCCACTGGGGTTTGCTGGTGTGAAGCTTCTCCGTAGCTTTGCTGTTTAGTGCAATGCTGAATCAGTACGCTCAGACAAAAACGTCATAATGTTGGCCATGTCACATCCAGCGTTCCTCACATCACAACCTGGCAGTACTCACTGTCATCTCATGTGTCAGCTCTGGGACCTCTGTGCTCTTTTGTAAAATGCTGGAGGACTCCTTGTGCCCATTCAGAAATGGCTTGGAGGACCTGGACAGTGCTGGCCCATCAACAGATGCTGGTTGACGATATCCTACAGGGGCTTGTGGAGTATGGGCCATGCTCAACCGGTCATCACATGAAGGTTGCTTCCCCAGATCACCAGTCTTGATGCTTATGATCACATGAGGAAAAGGCTTTCACGTGCGTGGATGCTTCAACATCTTCATTTCTGTCTAGATTCCTATCAGGAGCATTTATCAGGCCAGACTTCTGCACCACCAATATATTAGAAGAAAGAAGTACAGTAGATCTGTTTGAGGTAACAGCCCCAAATAAGCATCTCTGCCAGTCTGGAGAAGGTCAAGCAACATGCTACACCCATGGCCACGTGGTTCACGTGCACCTATACCACAGCAAGTCTCCATCTGTGCACAGCTGAATGTAATGAAAAAGCCTTTTATAGCTGGGTGGAAGCTGCTTCGCTTGCTGAAGCCAAGGAGGGGAAGTGGGATCACGCAATCCATGACGAAGATATCTCTTCTGCCAGCTCCACCGCGAGCAGCTGTGGGGGTGGGAATTCAAGCCCCAGCTCTGACACTTTGAGACACACCGGACCAAATTGTCCACGGAGGTAAATGGCACTCGGCTCCAGCAGAATTATGCTGGGGGCCAGTTTTGACGTATTGTCCGCAGAAGGCAGATGTTCTTATCTGATTTGAACCAGATCGTGCATCACTGGCAATCCCTGTGGTAATGTATAATCTTGGGCCAAGCCAAGAAACCTGATCCAGTGCTGGGGCCTCGAGCTGTTACTGCACTACAGTCATAAAACCTGCTTTGTACACCTGCTTGTATAATCCAGTTCCATGGGTGAAACAGCCTTCTTGACCATCCCCAGAGATCAGTTTTGCCCTGAAGAATGAAGGTGGCTAACCTTTATATTTGTAGCTAATATGGTTAGCATTGGCTGCCTGTTACTCTGGGTTTGTTAACTTGCTTCTTGCTTTGAAAATATGGGGTTTGAGCCTTGCAATTGTCTTCTTCACTGTTCAGTGGTCGGTAAATCCACAGAGAGATGCAAGCCACAAGAAGATGCAGACATACCTTTCTGCATGGGCACTCAAGTGACCAAGACTGGCTCCTGTAACACCGTGGGCTGGGGTGGGAGCATAGCCAGGACTGAATGCAAGGATCTTTCTCTCATCATCCTGTAGAAACAGACAAGGAGACACAACCACCATTTGCAAAAGCAAGAGTGACCTTTCAAGAATATTTCAGGAACAATAGTAATCTAGGTCCAACTGAAGGTCCCCTACATGGGATGTGATGACCATGATCACCACGCAGCACTTATTAATGACAGTCCTTATCAGGACAAAGCTTGATCCCCTCTGATTGTCAGGGAAAGCAGCCGCAGACTCAGGACAAAACAGAGGTAGATTTCTACCCCACTCTTACCTTTTCATTCTTCCTTTTCCCCGAAATCCAGGGGAATGTTTCCACGATGCAGCAACATAAAAGGGAATATGATACTGCAATTTCCTGTGGAGAGGCAGCTGTCAGCCAATTACCAGCTACCTTTAAGCCAGGAAAAAGTCTCTGAATTTAAGAGGAGAGACACCAATAAAGTCCTACTGAGAAAGACTCTACAAATAAAAGAATGAACATTTTTGCACAGTTTCTTTTGAAACTACAGAAGAGCAGTGCTGGGCAGGAATAGGGCTTTCTCTGTGATTCACTGGAGGACTCAAAAACTCCAGAGGAAACATACTCTCCTCTGACAAATGATAAAGGACCAGCTTCCCACTCTTTTCTCACTGGCTACACTGAAGTCAAAGTAGATGCTGTGACCCACAGCAAGTCAGGGTCAGAGTTGGCTGCAGCAGCCCAGCACGTGGCTGAGGGTCTGGCCATTCCACGTCCCATCCCTTTCCAAGATCTGTAGGAAAGCTGTTTACCAGCAGAGCTTTCAGCTGGCACATCTGCTACAGGTTCTTCTCCTGCCCACCGCAGCAGTCTGTATTAAGAAATATAAGGGACATCTGCTGTCTGAGGTTCATCTTCATTCATCCCTTCCCCAGGCAGAGACTAGCCTGGCAGGAAGTCCAGATCCTTTGCCTTGTATTGGATATCCCTCAGGCAAAGAGGTGGAGAGAAGGCCCCCAGGTCACATCCAGCAGTTCCTTTTAGCAGCGTATTGTAAATATTTGGGGCAAAAGCCTTCTGGATCCACTTAAACAGGACTTTTACCAGTGCAAAAAAAGACACAGATGCCAACAAGTGTTTTGCTTAACTCTGCGTCCTGGCCCTTTCCTAACTCTCCAGGTACTTACAGGGATGGGAGGTGACCTCAAGCCAAACAAAGTCAGTCTGTGGAATTTCCCACTGGAGTCAGCAGGTGGGATCAGGCCCAGAGGCCCACAATAACCAAACATGTGGCAAGCACTATTAATGCATTTGCCCTGTTAATGCTCACTGTAATGGACTGTTTCACTTTCCTGCCTCTGGTGCAGAGTCCAAGCCCCACGCTAATTAAGGACCCCAAAATGCCTAAGGGTTTTGCAGCAAGAGAAAGACCCTACACATCCCTGCCCCCAAACTAAACTGTGTCTCTTGGATTCCTGCACACCACCTTCAAATAGGCAAAAAAAAATATTGCTCCTTTTTGAGAAGACCTGGATGCAGTTCCTTACCAGATATAGGTGAACTGTCATGGTGCTGGTTTGGATAACAGGATTGACCTCCTATAGCCTAGATCCAGCCTTGGGACCTCAGGATATACCATTCCTACCAACAAGATGGGTTAAGAGAGCAGAGAGAGAGAGCAGATCCCTATGCATGTACTGCATGTACCATACCACTTCGACAACCAGCTTCAATGTTCCCAATAACTTCTTCTCCTTCTTGTTGTCTTTCCCTTGGTAGAGCTTGTAGACCTACCTTATACCTTGTCTGGCCCTTGTCTTATTTGTTTCCGTGTCCCTGTAGCATCGAAAGACATCCTCGTAAGTGCTGGCAATGCAATAAGAGCGCTTCTTGTTGCAGTGCAATTGATTTCACTGTCACTGACGCAGACAGCATCACTAGGGACTGAAATAACTTCAAACTAGCTTAATTGATTAAGCAAAGCAGCAAAATGGATATCAGCATCCTGTATGGGCCAGAGGTATTAAAAGCAAAAAGCATGGCAAAGCACAAGAACACTAGCCTCCAGCTGTGCTAAAGGGAGAGGAATGAGGGGGAAATGGTGTACTTTTTTCCTCATTTTATTCGGTCTCTGTCTCAGCTTCACAGAACTGGAGAATAATTTGGGTTGTCAGGGACCTCTGGAGGTCTGTAGCAAAATGCCCTGATCAAAGCAGGTCTAGGCTCAAGGTCATATCTAGTTGTTCAGGGCCTTGCTCCACTGAGTTTTGGTTATCTCCAAATATAGAGACTTCTCACTCTCTCTGGGTTTCTCTTCTAGTGCTTCAGTGCTCTCATGAGAAATATGCTTTTCCTTATGTCCAAAAGGAGTTTCCTCTGCTGCAGCTTGTGCCCATTTCATCTTCTTTTGTTGCACATTACTTCTCAATAACTCTCCTTTAGGTAGCTAAACACAGCAAAAAGCTGCCTCCTCCTTTTGCCTTCTCTTCTCCTGACACCTTGAATAATCCCTTTCACCCATATGAGACACTATGACTTCTAGTAAGAAATGCAACAGCAATGAGTGCTGGATTTTGGTTACAGGGGTTGGTGTCATCTCCCTTTCCAGCCACGCTCCGCACTTTGCTTTCCAGCTGAAACTGTTCAGCGATTTGCAGTTAAATGTGTAAATGTGCTTCTGATGACCAAAAGTCACATTTCTTATCAAACTGAATATTTACTAGAAAAATGCACCCAAGGAAAGTTACTAGAAATTGGGTGCCTTTGAAAAATTTCACCCATTCTCAGCATCCTCCCCCTCAGCTCTCCTGGGTGTTAAATATTAAAGTAAGGAGCTGCTGGCTTTGATACAGAAGTAGTAATTCTCTGCCTGAGGTATTTCCTTTCCTGGCTCTCCTCCTTTTCAACTCAGAGTGATTTTTTTTAATATTTTTTTTTTTTAATTCTGTAGTATTTGCCTATTTCCAACACCTCCCCCACGTGGCACGATGTCAAATCAGCAGCAAGCAAGAACGTATATTCCCATTACCTTCAGCACTACAGTGGAAGCTTTTAAGACATAGCCAGTAAATTTAGCCTTCTGCAGAGCGATTGCTCAGCAGAAGTCCCTCTTGCAAGAATGTCACCATGTGCTTCCCAGAACAAAGCAGCCAGAAGGCTCCTGCTGTTACCTGCAGATGGTTGGAGGGTCAGCCACCACACTGCCAGGGCTTTCTGGATGGCCTCACTGGGATGCAGGTAAGCAGAACTATTGCTACGTGTGGGGGAAGAAAATGCAAGACCACAGTCAAGGTCGGAGAGCCCCATGATGTGTATTTGGAAGGGTTGCCTCTGTCAGACCCAGTACAATTACCTAGGCAAGGACAGACACTTTCCAATTGTCATGAGCCCTGCTCAGCTCTTGGCCTCTCTGCAATCCTGTGGGAGTGAGGTCCACAGGCCAGTGTGAAATCTCCCCATTGGAATTTCTTTTTCCTTTATTAATTCCCTTCTGTTATTACTTTTGTCCCATATCAAAGGCTAAGACAACAGCAGTACCTTGTCTGAGAACTGAGAGAGAGACACACATGAAACCAATGATCCAAGAACCATTTTCTCAACCCACTAACACACAAATTAATTACTAAGCAAGCACTTTAGTTTCCTTTTTTCCAAAGCAAACTAAATCCTTGCCAGCTATAACTCAACCAAAGTATTAGTAGATTGGCCATCGGAAGATGACCAGACACCAGGAACTATACAAGAGACATTTGGGGATACCCACAGAGATATTTTGGGCCCCAACTGTTTGTTACAGGTCTAAACTTCAACAGGTTTCAAGGAGATAGGCATATGTAGTTTTGGGCCCTGCTCCAAGACCTGGGACTTGATCTTTTCCTGTTCCCACTGACCAAAAAGAGGGTACTTTCTGTGCAGTTCTCACCATATCAGAACAACATTTATACCCAATAAGGCAGAATATATACCCTTCTGCTTCAAAAAATTCAAGTGTTAGGTGTGAAAATTGACTTTAGTAAGGAAACTGAACCTGTGAAGACTCTGAACATGGTCATGGGAGGCAAGCTTCAGAAAGAAATATGTTTCTAGGCTTCTGCCATGGATATCTGGTGCCCTACAACACTTTCCCTACTGCTAGGGACAATAGTGATCTATTTATTTTATTACAGACCTTTACTGTCTGCGTATTTTAAGCTGCTGCTAATTAGCAATGTCTGCTTCAGTTGCCACTATAACACTAATTTAGTTTCATGTAGTTTTAAGTGGACTGAAATGTTTCCATGTATAATATTTCTCTCCTGTTCCTTCTGCAAACAAGAAAGGTAAATGCTGATCAACCTGACAGATAAAACAGACATAACTAAGGTGGATCATTTAGATCAACTAACATTTATGAGGCAGCCATTGCATATTCCCATATTACTGCAGTGCAAGGTAGCTCTCCTGGACTATAAAAAGAAAGTCTGTTGCTTGATTGCAGAGACCTGAAATATATATCTTGCCATAAGGAGTACCATGGGCCTCTACAAAGCAAAGTTTTATGTCTTTATAAAACCCTGTTGCCACATATTTTGTAGCAAAACCTGACTATGCAACCTGGCAGTGGAGCATCACCCATATTTTCAGGCAACTTCATCAACTTCATGATCAGGGATTTTGACCCACAAAGTGCCTTCCTTACAGTCCCACTGAGAGGTGGGCATGCAGTCCCCTTAGCAAAACTGTCCTGCATTTCCACATCTAATTGGACATCTTCCCTTCTTTAACATCAATAACCCTGGGTAGAGCTTAGCTTGAAAACAAGACCCTTAAATGTAGGTAGCTGAGTGCCTCTGTCTACACATGAGCCCAATGTCCAAGTTCCCATAATTGTGAGTAGAGATCTGGGCCTTGGTTTGGTTGTTCAATTAGATATCCAGTGCTACTTGACATGGCTCAGCATAGCCAACATACCTGTACACAACTGGCAGACGCAACCAAGGACCTTTGGGAGACCCTTCTGGGGCAGCAGCTGGAGCCCATATGGGAGGCTCGAGGCCATCTCAAAGACACAAGGCATTACGGTGGGAAGGGAGTCATAACCCTCCCCAATACAGTCAAGTGAATGCAGGTAGCAGTTCTTGTGCTCAGCTGATGCCTGTCTACTCTAGAGAAAGCTTTCTCTCCAGACTCCAGTGGCTGTATTGAGCAAATCTCCACCAACTACAGCAGGAACTCAGATGCCTAGGCTTCATTTGGACACCCAACGTTAGATGCCAAAATTTTGCCATCTTAATTTCCCACTGAATTGCCTCTTGTACGTACTGAATCAGGTCACATCGCCCTCAAGTGGAGAAAGGCACGATCACAATGAGCTGTGCAAGCCAGCAATTACCAAGATACGGTTTTCTTTTGAGCACATTAAATAAAAAAGGTATCTACCTAGTCCTCCAGGACAATGTGTGCTATGAAAAAGCTCGGTTGCAGGAACACAAAGGCTGCAAAATACAGACCAAAAAAGCTGCAGTGGAGAAAGCCATAATTCATGCTGCCAAGCCACCACTATAATTCAGCCACTTCGTATGCTTCCATTATGATACTATCTCACTCAAGTCAACATCAAACAAAAGGTGGTAGCAAAGCCAAGAATATAATTTACCTCTCCTGGATACCCACACTGTACCTTAATCACAAGAGAAAGAATTTGCTTTATGGTGCACTCTGCCTGGTTCACTGTCCAACCAGCATGCTGAATGAGGTTGGGGCCCTCTGCTTAAATATGTGCGATCTTGTAAAAAGAAATCAAAATAGGAGATCAAACTGAACCAATGTAAACAGCCTGATTTCTGGCAGCTTCTAGCACCAGGGAGCTTGACTTTGTAACCTTTGGAGTCTTACTATTGTTCTTGGTTGGACTTTCTCCAGGTTTAAAAAAGAAAAAAAAAATCAAAGCAATAATGTAAGAACAAGAGCTCTTTTACATGGAAATGTACTGACTATTCCCACTGAGTCCTAGAAAAAAATCTGAACCTATACATAAAAGTACAGCTCTTTACAGCTTGAAGGAATGATTGATTGTAGTGACAGGTGAGTATCTCCCATTTGGAGGCAGAGAGAACAATACCCTCTGTATTCTGTTTACTTGCTAGATGGAGGAAGAATGCTGGAAACAAAATTTTCTGAATCCTTCACCTGGCTCTGGGAAGGAGCATTCTCCAGCAGCAGCAACTAACCCCATAGGATATGCAGGAAATGCAAACCTGGGGTGTCTCCACACCAGTTCACTGGAGGGGAGGAGACCTTCCTTGCTTAGACACTGTCCTCTTTCAGCTCTGTTTCTTACCCCCATGTCAGGGGAGAACATCTCCTCTGGAGGTGGTCCTATTGCTTGGGATTCTCTCTGTCCCATTCTCCTCCTGCAAGTCTGCTCCTTCATTAGATCTCCCAATTTATCACGTAAACTTGATGTTCAGGCTGTAGAAATGGTTGAGCGCTCTCCCCATAGTGAGGGGCATAGATGAGATGCCCCGGGTTTATAACAAACTATTCTGACTGCCTTAGACATGCCAGGCAAATGGTTGAGGTCAAGAGAAGGTGGCTTCTGGGACAAATCTTATCCTCTTAGATTCACAGCAAGTATGTTGCTGCTGCAGCATAGCCTGTGCCTAACCTGTTCCCAGATTCCCCTTCTAATCTCAGCCTGGAGCAGCATGTGTGCAGCCAGCACAAGGACCTAATTACATTTTCCAGCTGTGCAGCAGACTCCCGCAAAGCAAAATAAAGCCTCCTAACGTGCATTTCTTAGCTACCACTCTTGGACCTCTTGGAAGCAGTCCATGGCTCCCAGGCTGACAAGTGGTCTGAAGGATGCCTGCACCCTTCTTCCACTTCCCCCAGGAGAGCTTTTCCTTTTCTCATCCCTGCTCTTTTCATGCATCAGGCCTTCCCTTTCCATCCAAGTCCGCTTAACATCTCCTCAGACTTTTAATTGCCCTCTGGAAAGCACAACAAAAACAAATCCATGCTCTACTGCACCATATCGGCTTTGGCAGCAGCTGATGGTTAAATAACCCTCAACCCTCCCCGCTGCAAAAAGCCTGACAAATGTCTTCATGCTTCTGCCTCTGCATCCAGCAAGACATTCCTCTGGCTCAGAGTGGGTTTGTGTGAAGACACCACATCCTGCCAATGTGGAGAGGGGCCCGGGCACCAAAGGGGGGAACCCAGCAAGGTGCAGTTGATCTGGGAACCAAACCAGCCGCTCTGAGGGTGGTGGTTAGCAAGAGTCCCACAAAGGTGACACCACAACAGCCAAGACACGGCGTGGTGGAGAAGTGAAGCAGGAATTTAAATACAAGAGAGAAGAGGAGCAACACTCCCCAAGAATCCCTTGCTCATCAAAACCAAAAGCAATCTTAATGAGAAATGCAGGCCCCAGGCAGTCACAGGGAGTCTATTTAAAGGAGGTTCATATTCTATCCCCTACAAAGTTTCATGGAGCATTTCACGGCGCGTAAGGGATCATCTAACTTTATCTCCTCTATACAACAGGCTGTGAGCCAACCCTTTCTGGAACCTGACAATGTAGATTTGGAAAGAGTTCTTCACTGAAAAGGAGGCAACAGTGCTGCATGCCACGGCCAAGAGCAGGAGATACCAAGGCACCATAACCCAGAGCTGCCTCATGGCCCACTGACTGCAGGGTGCTGAGGTGAATGCTCCCTCAGATGATGCAGCTCCCAGGGTTTGGGGCTATGCCCCCAGCTAATCCTGGATCTTAAGCACATTCTGCAAACCAACTGCTTTGGCAACACAGAAGCCTGGATGAATGTAGAGCTGAGCTTCAGGGCTCTCTGAATGCAAGCCAGCCCGAGCACGGTGGGCATCGCAGCGCTGGCCAGCTTTGCTCAGCAGAGTGGAATAAGTACAAGTTAGACCTGGCATGATCAGTCCAATCTACAAACGATTACCTAGAAGGGCTTTACACCCTTTAGACACCCTGTTTAAGCCTAACTCTTTCAGAAGGCCTCAGTATAGCACTTAGCACAGTATCATCTATGAAACAATATATGATAACCATTGGAGACAGCACAGAATATGAGTTGTAGATTAGCGTATCTGAACCGTTATGGACAGCTTAGGGAAACGTAGCCTGAGGTAGTTCGGCCAGTAGGTAAAGAACCTGAGAATGTCAAAGGTGTGAAGTGTTTAGGGCTCTTCCTGGGGAAAAGGCTAAGAGAAACAGCTTGAGTGTCATGAAGCCAGGAAACAAATTTTTCCTTATTCGGATTAAGATAAAATGGTGTGATTGTAGCCATCTGTTTCAGCTAGATGAGGCTTTCAGCTAGATGAGGGTATTTTAAATTATTTCTTAAGAATATAAAAGAGGGATCTGATGCCCCAACTGCATTCCTGTCCCCAAGCTGGCATTCGTACAATGTCCTCCACCTGCAGATGCCCCAGCCTTGCATGAAAGTTAGTCGCAACACTTATGCCAAATTTCTAGTAGTCAATTTCCCTATTATCCTTTAAAAAAAAAAAAAAAGAAAGAAAGAAAGAATAGAACACAACACTTCCCTTTTGATTGTAAGTATATGTTTCCTTATTTTACATTTGGGTTTATTTCTAGTCCACATTCACATTTGCATACGGTTCCTATCAGTTCTACACATAACTTTCCTATGCTATATCTGCCTTGCTTTATGCTTTGTTTGCCCACTGTAGTGACTGACTATATTGTTAAGAAAAATTTGCTTTAATCTGTCATCATGAAAACCTTATAATTTTGGGCAGGGCCCCTGAATTCTTGTGAATGATGATCTAATATCTGGGGATCAACAGACCACAGCAACAGGTAAATAGAAGATACTTCCGAGTATCCTTAGGATGCTGAGACCATACAGACTCAGGACACATTTGAGCTGTGGCTGAGTTAGGGTCAGAACCACAAGAAAATTCATGGTTTATGGGCTCACCACATGAAGCTTGCTTTCTGCCCTAAAAAAGAGACAGTGCCTGTATGGCTTTCCCTCTGCTACCTGCAGCCTGCTGTGCCTGCCCTCCTTCAGGTGCTAACATCTTGGCTTCCAGCAACTGAGGTTTAGGCTCTCAGCATGGGAGGGTTCAGGCTCAAATCCCATATCTGATCACAGTGGCCACCCTCTCGTTACACAAGCCCTCTCCTTCTGCCAGTGACAACAGGAAAACAGACTGAATCTTTTCCTCCCCCGATTTCCAGTAATCTCCTGAATGAGCCATCAGGGCCACCCGTGCAGGGCTCCCTGGGTTTCCACAAAAGGCACTGAGATGCGCTTCCACTCCCTGTAGGTGTGATCAAAAAAGCAAACCAGCCTTGCTGACTCACAGGCCCCAGTATGGCTCTTCACCAACTTGCTCCAGATGAGTCACCCCGCGGGTGAGTAATACATTGCATCTGCAGTGCATATTTATGGCAGTTTTGCAGTGACCATGTCAGCAGGGAAATTGTTTGTGTAGAGTAACCATGGAGAGAAAGAAAACGTTGAAGAGGACCGAGAGGTTAGGAATGAGGAAAAACCAAGAGGGGAAAACATATTCCACCTCCGCAGCCCCAGAGTAACCTACATATGTGGAATCAGTGCTTAAAAAGGAAATATTTGCCTGTGGCTTTTTTTTCCCCCCTCTCTCCTTTCCATGATGTTTTCCAGTCAGAAGCTGAAATGCTGTAAGAAGAAGTATCCTTGTGATGGTGTCCTCAGGGTCTGGAGCCCCTGCGAATCTCACAAGGAAGAATGTTGGCACAGTGGACTCAGCTCCGATGAGCTTTTCCCATGAGAATAGCTCTAAGCAGTTGCATTAGAGGTGCCAGACATGTTCTCCTCACTAGTCCTTTCACCTCACCTTACACACTTCTGTGATCACATCTCACTGGTTTGGCTCAAAAATCATAATTAAGTGGCTGTTGAAGGCAGACCCCAAAACCTCACTGCCTTGCTCTCTATGAAGTTTGGGGAGGACGAGTTGAGAGGACAGGAAAGGGCATGGCTGTGTCACTTGGGTCATACCAGCCCCTACTTGCAGAGAGCTCACGTGTGTCATCTTCTCCCCTCCATCAGTGTGGTTCGTACCATCCAGACCACCTTTGCAAGGGAAAAGGCCAAAGAAATCCCATCATTTTATTTTTTGAGATGTCTTTTTCCAGGAATAGTTCATACGATAGGACTTGTAATAGGTAGTAAGGGATTATGACATTATTATTATACATTTTCATAAATGGTTAATCAGTCAATAGATATAGCCACCTATAAACCTTCCCACTGATATGGTTTTAACCATCTGTTAGAGATAGTACTGTCTCTATAACATCACTTTACTCTGTATCAACCCAATGAATTAGTCATAAGCATGGTTTTTCTCTTTTATTGTTGGTCTCCAGACCAGAAGCACCTTTAAGCAATAGGTTTTACAAGGCTGCATGCCTGGCTCAATCCTGAACATTATTAATTTGCCCACCTGCCTTGTAGAAAAGTCTCCCCCTGCAAACAAGGGGAGGGGGCTGCACTCCTGTGCTGATTGCAACACAAACTGTAGAGACTGTGACATGTAGCAGAAAACATTCCTGCTTCACACAGGTTGTACCATGAATGTTCACAAGAAATAGAAATAAAGTTGCTTTGACTACAACACAGAGCACAACTTCTTTCATTTGCAGCAAAGCTCGGCTGAAAATGCTCTTTTGGCAAAGGTAGGGTTTGGGGTTTTTTAATCACTTAAAGTCAAGAAAGCAGCATAAGCAAGTGAATATATTTATACACTGATTTGCACTGCAGAAAAAGCTGTACTTTGTACCACTGAGAACCAATGTGCATACAACGGGTAAGCACACAATGAGAACAAGCAAGTTCAATTTTCTTTCCAAACAAACTAGACAAGGGAAAGATTATCCCCTCCTTGGAGCTGGCTTTGCAAAGTTTACTGCTGACTACAACCACACTACCTTCCCTTTGTGGTGTGTTTACCTTAGATTACACATAAAAATTAGGTATGCTGAGGTAAAAATAGCTACACATTCTATGAGCTGGGAGATAAGGCTTCTTCTCATGCCATTTTTAAAAAATGTACTGGCACTTTTCAAACTCCCTCATGCTGGGAGCAGTTTCCAGCCAGTCTATACAGCAGCAGCTCAGTCCCTCCAGGCAAGGAGTGTGGAGGTTACCAGCCGTAGAGGTAAAAGATGCACCCAAGGTGCAGGGACTGAGTGCTGAAAGCAATTAAAGATATTGAGCAGCTCCCTGGCTAGTGTGGCCTTTTGCAACCAGAACCGAGGTCTTTCTCATTTCCTATTCAGGAGGTACCATGTTGCTGCTGGCTAACACTGTTTCTTCTAACCCACAACCACCTATTTGATGTGTTTCACAACCTCCCCAGGCAGACAAAACCCATCAGTTAGTAAAAACTGTCCCTGATTGCTCTTTGTAGCCTAGATCCTGGCATGGGAAGGTTTTTTTTTAAATTTATTTTCACAGAAGTAGTACCCTGATATGACTGGCTATCAGATAACTCAAGGTACAGAAAACCTGGTAGAAGCTCCTTCTCAGAGCCGGAAAGCCGGGAGCAAACTCTGTCTGATGAGCATTAAGAAATGCAAGGACTAACTTGATTTTTTGGCAGAACTGAATTTACAGCTTGTCTACATGAGGATGTTATTTCAAACAAACAGAGGATGTGAATTAAAGGCATCATGGTTGTGCCAGAATGGCTCTGCGTGTGCACTCAATTTGCTTTTCAGAATCCCTGCTTCTTTCTAGGAGGGACTGGGGCAGAGTGGCTGTGCCAGGCTGATCTCTGGTGACAGCAAAGCCTCAGGGTGAAGGCAACGACTTACCCTGAACCCTGGGAACATTGCTGGCAGCAGCAAAGCATGACAAGGTTGGGGGTCAAAGGTTGAATGGGAGAGCCAAATCTTGTGCTAGTGTTGAGCTGTGTTTGCCAAGGGTGACTGTCCTGGGTCTGGGAGAAGCTGGGATGTTTTGCCAGCCTGACATTAGAACATGGAGATGAACTGATTAAACCACATGGTGTTACTTTTACATTGGACAAATATAAGTACTTTTTTCACTTCTTGGTCTCAACATAGTCTGAAACTCTTTGGAGCAGAGAGGCATATCTGAAATGCTGCACAGGGGCACAACTTTTGGGTCCTTCAGACAGAGCATCCCAGGTCCTCTTCGCATACCCTGTCCATGGTGAGCCCTGGCTGCCCTGCTCTCACGTGTGCCTAGCAGATGTGGCTGTGCAGTACTTTTCCAGCACCATGGCATTTTTGGACCAAAGGTGAATATCTTCATGAAAGCAGGTTACCCCCAGGCCCCCCTTAAATGTTTGTGAGGTCCTGGTGCGACTGTTCTCACCCAAAGCAGACATCCAAAATAGATCAGAGGAACCCTTCCTGCAAGGGAAGATTGCTTCATGCCATCCTGCTGCTCAGTCTGAAAGAGCGTGAATCCTCCGCACCATCAGATGACTAAGGTCAGAGAAAATGAATCTCAGATAGAGGGATGGGGGGGGTCAGCAGATACCTGAAAAACAGCTATTAAGGCAGATCTGTATCTGTGATAGAGATGTCTCTGTCGTGTGTTTCAAGTCCAGCTCCAGCTATCAGCTTCTGAAAATGAGGTGTATTTGGATTCAGGTTTGGATGAAAAATGGATTTAGGTCAGGACCTGAATTCCTTAATGGGAGTAGCGTATCTCACTCTGGACTTCATTTCCCATTTCTCTAAAGGTGCATCTTTCTTGCAGCTGGAGAGTGCAAAACACACACAAAATAAAGTGAAAATTTTCCTCAAAGACTAATGCTGTTGAGATCTGGCAGGAAAATAGAAGACAGGTTTTATTTTGTCAACTGTACACAAACACAGGCATTTTATAAACAAGGAATTGATTCAATTGTTTCCAGAGGTATGAGAACGAGAGAGAGAGCTGAGATTTAGCTGTTAAAGACAATCTCAGGAGAGGGAGGGAATTAGTCTCCAGTTGAGCCAGATATTTCCCTCTCAAAAAATAAATGAATCAAAGTCATGCTCAGTCAGCCAAATTATTCAAGCAGATGCCAGCTTCCCTGGTTTCTGGAGTTCATGTGATTTCAGGAGAGGGATGCAGTATTCTCTCTAAATGAAGCATCCTGAAGGGGGTCAGGACTGCAGAGTGTCCCACTTCGAGGATTTTTAAATAAGGCAAAGCTGGTGAATCTTAGAGGAGCTCCTTGCCCCAGATGTATGGGTTTGATTTATAGCTTGCTGTCAAGACCCACTTGGATCCAGTTCATGCCTGCACAACACCCTGTGTCAGTTACTCCCAAAGCTATGGCAGAACCGAACTCCCTGTCCATGCTGGGAGCAGCTCTGCTTTGCCTCCCACTTTGCCATAGGTGGGTCTCACCTCTTGGTCCTCCACTTTGCACTTATGTACTCTGCCTGGTTTACACAAAGCAAGCCAAGATGCACTTCATAGAATCATACAATCATAGAATGGTTTGGATTGGAAGGGACCTTAAAGATCATCCAGTTCCAACCCCCCTGCCATGAGCAGGGACATGTTCCGCTAGATCAGGTTGATCAGAGCCCCATCCAACCTGACCCTGAATGTTTCCAGGGATGGGGCATCTACCACCTCTCTGGATAACCTCTTCCACTGTTTCACCACCCGCTTTGTAAAACATTTTTTCCTTAGACATAGTCTGAATCTATCTTCTTTTAATTTAAAACCATTACCCCTTGTCCTATAGCTCCAGGCTCTACTAAAAAGTCTGTCCCCAGCAAAATGAAGTCACTTAATTAGCTCTGGAAAGGGTGCTGCCCCACACAGCTATCTAGTCCTTTCCTCATTACCTAGCAGCCACAGGAGTAAGGGCACAGATAGGCATCTGCTACAAGAGCTTGACTCCCAGCTTCCCTCAGGATCTCCAGCTGGTTCTGTGCAGAGCAGCCAAGAGCTGTTTTTTCACAACTAGGCCCAGGGAAATGTGTAAGTAAGTGGCTTGAAACACCTCCTTCTCTTTTCCAAAGCTGCCACATGGAGAGTGGTTACTGCCGTGAGCCAAGGGCTTGGCAGGACCAGAGGGTCTATGTGTCCCCTTGGTAGGACCAGGTGACACTGGCCAGCTGATGTTAGGGCACATGAGCTATCTTTAGCATCCCAGAGAAGGCATGGTGGTCCCAGACACAGTGAGAGATGGAGGTTTTCTGCAGCTCAGTGTTAAGCTCAGTGTTGGGGTCCCTTGCCCGGAGCCCCGGCCTTGCAGTAACTCCCAAGTCTCTACTACAACAAGGCCCAGCAGTGGCATTCCAGGGCAGCATGTCCACCTAGAAAAGCCACCTCCAACCACCCGTCCCGCGTAAGAAAGGCTCTGGAGTGCAAGTCCCCCCTCTAGCATGACTGCATCCCCTTGGCTTCCTTCCCCTGCTCCCTGACTCATAGCCTGAACTCAGCATTGGGCAGGGGGCCAAGGAGGAGCCGTGTTTAACTCACAGTGCCCTGCAAACCTCTTTGAGGAGGGATTTCTACTTAAGAATGGCATGGAGTAGATCCAGAGGCCAGCCCTGTGGCAAAACGTGGCTAGGACCCGGGGGAAGCCTGGCTGCTCACCCTCCCCTGCTGATTGCATCCAGCTCCGTACCATGACAGCTCGGGTTTCTCTCTCACATGCCCTGCAATGAGCTGACTCTTCCTCAGGCACAGAAACACAGGGCTGACGTCAAGCAGCCACCCGGGCTCCCTCCCCAAGCCCTGATCCTATTAGCGGTGAGACGGTGACAGCCGCGGGGACACCACGGGGACCCACCACAGCCATCCCTTGCTCCACGTGAGCCCGGGAGAGACGGCTCAGCCAGCCAAGTCGCCTTCGCCCTCTCCAAGGGACATGGCAGGGGAACGTGCCGGCAGCCGTCATTGACAACAAGCCTGGCTTGCTTGGGCAACGGCGTGGCAGATCAGCATCTCCTCTCCTGGCAGCTCCAGGGCTGGGGGCAGCCGGCCGTTCGGGTTTGCTTGTGTGCTGGCAGAGCTCGGCCCCCAGCCCTCCATTGCCAGTGGTGTCATTCAGCAGTTAGATGTGAGCAATTCCCCTCTGTCTCCTGGTACGTGAGCAATCCTCCGGAGTGAGTGCGGGAGGATGTAGCCATGCTAGCACCCATTCCCTTACTCAGAGGGGTCCTTATGGACTTTACGCAAAGCGGAGCTAGGCAGTGCAAATTGGAAAAGATGGCTGGGATGGATTTTTGAAGAATACTTCAATTCTTGGAGAATATTTCATTTTTTGGTGAATACTTCATTTTCTGGTGAATATTTTATTTTTTGCATGGCTGGCATTTCTGCACAGATACAGATACGTGGATGCACAGATACACTTTCAGCAAAAAGGGCTCTTCTTCTGCAGCAGCCTGAGACCCTGGAGGAAAAGATTTCCTGGGAGGAAAACTCCCACTTCTGGACAAACTGCATAAAGAATTTCATCCTAGGATTTCTGATCTGGGAACATTTCTGTGTGCCCTGGGTTCAGTGTTTGCCTGCTGTAGGTCAGATCCCAGTGTGAACATCTGGATGCTTATCAGTGCCCACGTCAGTGCATGGAAGGCATAGGCCTGTTTAAATTAGAATGTAAAGAATAAGGGAGAGAGGGACACCAAGAAAAAGGCAGTTTTATAAAAGGTTGTCCGAAAGCTGGATTCCCACCAAAACCAGAATGAAACTATGATCAAACCTGAGGGTGAGAGTTTTGACCAAGAAGGATCCTGACCTTCCTGGGCAACCAAAGAGACCTATCACAGACTTGAAATCTGGCATGAGGCACACACATGGAGTAACAAATGCAGAACTTTATAAGCCACACCATATAAATAGGGAGCTCTCATAGCATCTCAGCATAGCTCCTCATGAGATGTGAACAAACTCACAGGTTGTGGGAGACAGCATATGGCCTTGCCACTTGGAATATCAGGGCTGCAACAAGCCAAGAAGGTTGTTTCTAGCGTGGTGGCTCTTCACCATGACAAATGGTGCCTCGGAGTCCTTCAGCTGGATGCCATCTGCCCACCCCACTTGCAAAGCTGGTCTGGAGCTTTTCAGCAGAGATGCTGAGAAACGGTAATTCTGGCATTGATCCCTGGAGACTTATTCATGGACAAGGGGGTAGGATTTATTTATCTCATGCCGGACATCTACGCTGTTCTCAAATGAGATAAGCAGGGATCCCCACGTGGGGCTTCTGCCTCTCCCTCTGCACAGTGCACTGCACATCCTACTGCTGACTGCTGACCCGGGGAAGCTGGCTAGTCTTGGGCCAGGGACAAAGAAATCACTATATTAGAGCAGTCCCAGCATCAAGCACTCCACTTACAGCTGTGACCACAGGCAGGTGCTTCAGAAGAGAGCGAGAGGCTCTATCGCAGCTTTTCCCTTTGCCCTCTTCCTCACATCTGCTCGCTGTATTTATGTCCATCTCTCAAAATGCACATGATTACTTTGTTTTCTGTTCATGTGGTTGAACATGGTCATGGCCCCTAACGGGGCCTGCTGGGTCTGCTACAGCATTAATGCTGGTAATGCTCAATTAGGGAATAACTTGCCCCCAGCAATCCAGCTCCTGTCTGGAAGACACGGGGTCACAAAAATCACCGCCCATCCATTTCCTCCCAGTCTCAGGTTCCTTCAGATGTTCAGCTGCAGAAAGTACAATTTTCCAAGCTGTAACTAGCCAAGGGCACTTACCACCAACAGCCCTGACCTACAGAGGTTTCTTCAGAGCCACCTGGTCTCCCTGGGAAGCTTGCAAACCTCCTTCTATCGCATCGCATCTGACAGCAGCTCATAAATCAGCCTGCAGTTGCTGGCAACCTCTTTGAGGATCCTGGTCTGCAGTTTGCGTTCACGATGAAGTATACGCGCAGGTGAGGAGGGCCCTGGGGGAAGGCAGCCAGCTCTGGAGGCAGCTGCTGGCTCCAGAACCATCCATGGATCCCACGCTCACACGCGGGGCTTTAAAGCAGCCTGGCAGTCACAGCACGGTTGTTTCACGAGGGCTGGATTCAGCCGTGACCTGTGCAAATTGCTGCTCAGCCAACCCCTTCCCACACTGCCTGCAGCTGCACCATGCCAGAGAGCACTGCACTTGCCTGTGCTCCTCTTCCTCCCAACACCGCTTCACCTGATCGTGTCAACTATTTTTTCTGGCCTGCTTCATCCCCAACAAACCCACCTCTTCTCTTTCAGCAGATTCAATCTGCAAAATTTGGAGGTGATTATGTTTGAAACTGGGATCAGCGCTGCAAAGTAGAGCTGATTTCACCACCACCCCTCCTTTCCTGAGTCTGTGTTCAGGAATACAGTTTGCTCCGAATCTCTGGATTTTCATGCTATGGAAAGAGCCATAGACTAAACTGTCCTGGACCAGATTTTATTTCTTTCCTTGAATAAACTGAAAAGTTTATTTGCAGGGCCAAAATAAAATAAAATAAAATAAAATACAGCGGTTAAAAATAAAACTCTGAATCTCACCAATAACAGAGCCCAGCAAGTATTTCCATCTAATAGTAATGCATTACATATGGACTCAGGGCTGTACTCTCCCTTTGAAGATCGTGGGAATTTTGCCATTTATTTCTGTATAAAAAATAAAATGCTGAATACTCAGTAAGAGTCTGGTTGGCCGCTGACTGAAACACTTTGCAAAGTGAAATCATCCCAGGCTTTCTGTCCAAGAATGGCTGCCTTTTCTGAGCCTTGCACCAGTAATGTGGGTTTGGAAAAGCCCAGTGTGTTGGTAATGGATGGTTTGAATGCAAGCTGCAGTTTCACTGTGTCTACCCATCTGCTGCTGGTGAAGTGACATGGCAGCCGTGTGATGTCAAAAGGGCTGTTGTGTGACTTTCTTCCCTGTGTCCCTGTTACAGGGGGAAGTGGCTTTGGAGCATTGCCTTTTCACTGCATGTGGGGAAACTGGAGGCAGGGAGGAGAAATGGCAACCCAAAGAGCCTGTGGGAGACACCAGAACAATGTCTGGGTCTACTGACTTTCCAGGTTGAAGTTGTCTTGCTCTGGATCTTTGGTCATCCAAATAGACAGTCCAGGTGAAGATGACCTTGAGACACTAATGCTCAGAGTATGCAACCAGAATTCAAAAAATCAGTGAGAATCTAAGACTTTCTACAACCTTGGGACACCAGATCCTCGATTCCTACCCAATCAATGGAAAAAAGCAGTTGTTGAATAGCGAATTACAGGATCTCCCCTGGCTGACGTAGGGATGCTTGCACTAGCAGTCAGTCTGAATTGTTCTTTTGAACTGCAGTGCCATTGAAAACATTTCAAATACAGTCTTTAATCTGACCTTCTGTCATCTCTTAACTGAGCGACAATTTCAATACATAAAAGTTCTGCTAAAACCTGAACACATATTGCTTCCCCTCCACCCATCTACAGCGAATGATTAATGTGCTGGGGGAGCAAATGGTAGAACCTGATCTTTAAGGAGCAAAGTGTCTGTTGCAAAACACACCTCCAGCTGTGCAAATTGCCAGCAGTTTTGTTTGAGAATTGTACCAACTTCATAATCCTTACTTTCTGCAAGCACCAAGTCCCTACTCCAGGGACCAAGAGGCCTGGCTGAAACTTTCTTCTGTGTTCAGGAATAATCTTTTCCTGGTAATGAAATTTTGCTCCCAGAATGTGCCACTTAGTTATATATGTTGATATATAGCAGCAACATCACAGTAAATAACAGATTTCCATCCCTTCTTTCCTCCTCTTGGAATTTAAGATGAAACTGAAAATCTTTCAACTTTTTATTGTCCTTCTCTGAAAGGAGAAGGGAAACCCATATTTTTAAACAGCTCATTTGCAGAACGGTGCTGAACAAGATGAAACAAGAGTCCCTGCCAAAGCAGTGGAACAAAGATTTCACATATGCTGAGCAAAAAGCTCCTCATTCCTTACTCAGCCCCTTTTTGTTATGGGATCAGTAGAAGACCTAGCCCAATACTAGCCATGAGTAACCTGACTGACGTTGGTGTCTCATAGTGTCCTTCAGATGAGTGAATACATTTGCACACAAAGGGATTAGCTCCAAAGCACAGCCTTTCTATAAACACCCTTATCTTATGCAAGTAAGCTCTGGAGATTACCCTTGGTAACCCCACCCTGCTTTGTATCCCATTTTCTGCTTTCCTATAGGCTTAAAATTACTATCTCCTTCAAAACTTTTTCTGTGGATGAAGTGCTAATGAAGCCACAACAGTGGCTGCCTGGGTAATTCTCTTTTTCCCTGTCCTGATTTCAGCTGGGATAGAGTTAATTTTCTTTCTAGTAGCTGATATAGTGTTATGTCTTGGGTCCAGTATGAGAAGAATGTTGATAACACACTGGTGTTTTCAGTTCTTATGAAGTAATGTTTATACTAAGTCAAGGATTGTTCAGCTTCTCATACCCAGCCAGCGAGAAGACTGGAGAGGCACAAGAAGTTGGGAGGGGACACAGCCAGGACAGCTGACCCAAACTGACCAACGAGGTATTCCAGACCATGGGACGTCATGTCCAGTATAGAAACTGGGGGAGTTGGCTGGGGGGGGCGCAAATTGCTGCTGGGGGAACTACCTGGGCATCAGTCAGTGAGTGGTGAGCAATTGTATCACTCATTTTGTATATTCCAATTCTTTTTTAATTGTTATTATTATTAGTTTCTTCCTTTCAGTCCTATCAAACTGTCTTTATCTCAACCCATAAGTTTTACTTTTCTTTTCCTGATTCTCTCCCCCATCCCACTGGGTGGGGGGGAAGTGAGCAAGCGTCTGCGTGGTGCCTAGTTGCTGGCTGGGGTTAAACCACGACCTCCCCATAGGCACTTCATAACCCTCTCACTGATAGATTAGTGTGTTGTTCTTCATATCATGTTAGCTGCCCCAGGAGACATGGAGTTTATATTACCTGGTTGAAAACAGACTAGGAGTGAGAAGATAGGAGGAAGTTCAGTCTGAACAGAGAAAAGTTTAAAAGAGTGAAAAAATTCAGTGAAAAAGGAGAACTAGGGAAAGAAATAGGCCAGTCTTAGAAGACAGCATAATTCAACTGCTTATTTGACAAAAGTGGCAAGAGTCAGACAAAATGCAGAAGGGGTTTTGTAGTGATCAGAAGTTTAAAATAATAACAACAACAAACTGGTGGCTTGCAGAAAAAGGGAATGAGGAGATGAATGTGACTACATAGATGAAAAAGATGGGAGCAGCGGGTGCTTTGGGAAGGGAGCTATCTAGGACAAAGAGACTAAAATTCAGAAAGGAAAATCCCATTGCAGGAGTAACACACCAAGAACCGGGTTTTCTCTTGACTCTTGTTCTCAGTAAGGGGGTACTGGGGCATTGTGGCATTTCTACACAGGCAGCTGGAATTGCTGGGATTTCACACCACTTGCATCTTTGGACTTCCTGGTGGAGAAGGCAAGCGAGGACAATGTCCCTTGGTAGTTCTCCATTCTCTGTCAGGCTGCTGGTCAAGGTCCTGCATTGCCAGCAAACCTTTCTCCAGCTTGTCTTTTCTGGTGCCTGCTGAGTGATTGGTCAAACTACTGGCCCAAATGCTCATGTCCCAGACCTGCCTGGACATATGATCTGATGTGAGGGCAGCTAGAATTCCATCATGCAGACCTGGCAAAGCTACAGTAACACCAACTGATCCCAGTTCCTACCATCTCCCAAAGTAAAACACTAGGATGCCAGAAATGCTAGTAGGTCTTTCTTATTTAGTGGTCAAGGGCTGAAAACAGGCCAGGACAATATTTTTTCCAGTCTGAAAGGACCCCTGCAAGGAGTATTTTTTTTTTCTTTACTGGCAGGGTTCAGATAGGAAGATCAAGTACCACACGCCTATGACCTGCAGACCTCACACAGATGGAGGACCATGGTACATAGTGGGCTGACTGGCTGCCGGTGGCCCATGGGACTCTGCATGGTGAAGGAGCAAATGCATGAAATCTGAGAGGGAACTGGAGACAGCTGTGATCTGTACCCTAAATGCTTAAGGTCTGACAGACCTGGGGCATTAGTAGCTCTCACGACATCCTCACCAACACTTCTATTCATTTGTATGTGATTTTGGTAACAAGAAGAAGGAGGGGAAACCCTCAATGAAATAATCAGTGGAAACCACAATGGGGACATCTTTATAGGCTGTAAGATCCATGGAAGCCACAAGCAATTAATTTGCAACAAAAAACACCTTTAAACAACCTTTTTTTTCATCATTCTAGAAAAGCATAACACAGCAGGAGCTCCACATTTCATGAAGTTTTGTATGCCAGTCCAAGGAAACCCATTTTGTACTTTATAGCCCTTATGTTCAATTTTTAATTATTAGCTTTTCCCCTTGTAAATTTAAATCCGCTCCCATTACATTTAAGGAACAATAGTGAAACCCTCCTGTAGCTAATTTAACGCCTTTAAATTCCCGTGGAAGGTAGCCAAAGATCTTGTATCCTAATGGATAGTAAAATGCCTACCTTATTTTAGGGAGGCAAGTTCAAATACTGCTAGAGTTATATTTATTAAAAGAGGCTGTTGGTTAACCTTTTCTTCTTTTCCATCAAGGTTACTAAAGAATAATCCTTGCTTATTATGCTAAAATGACAGTGAAATATGTAGCAGCATGTCCAAAGTATTTCACATACCCTAAAAGTAAGCTAGGAAAACAATAGCTTGATCCCATAGAAATACACACACCTTCAGACAAAATGGAACAGGGTTATCATTGCAATCATCATACTAAGCAAGAGGAAGAAAAAAGGTTGTTAGACTGACCATGCTCAAACACCACACTGAGCAGATGGGTGTTTGTGAAGTCCAGTGGAAAATCTTCACTCAGCTCAGGACCTTAATTTTTTATTCTTCATTCCACTGGAAGATGATTGCAAATCTTGTGCTGAGTGCACTGGAAGGGCACACATCTCCAAGTCAATCTCACCTTCCTCCCAAAAGGTGATGCAAAACCAATGGCCACTACTTGATGAGGAGACATCCGGCTGACACACCACTCGGCATATCCATAGCCAGCCTAGACCTTGTTCCCTTCTTCCACAACTGCCAGACTCTGATCTCAAAAGGACAGCTCATCCAGAAAAGATAGGGTGGGAGGTGCAACCTCCATGACACATTTCACATTTCATGGCCCTAACCTCAGCTACATGAGTACTTCTTGTACCAAGTATGTCTCCTGAAAAGATGCTGTTGGAACACTGATGACTGACTACTCCTGTTTTCATTGTCATTCTCTTCCTTTTAGTGGAGGCAATTTAAACCAACTTTCCACTCTATTGCACTGATGGAGTAGCCTGTATGGTCCTCAGGAACCCCAAGTGTCTTATTTCATACCTGCTTCAGATCCATAAACCTCCTCACATTGCCCTGAATGCACCATGACTTCTGTCCTTGCCCTGATCAAGTGGCCCAAAGCTTGCATTTACACCTGTATGATCTTCCATCTTGTTTTGACTAATCTGGTCCTGCAGGTGACCCTAGAGAAGAAAATCACCAAGTGCTTCTGCTGCCATAGTTTGTACAAGAAAACATTCATTTAAACCAAACAGAACCCAGGGTTTCCTTCTTCTTTACGGATTCATTGCTAAGTATCCTATTCAGTTTTGGGGAGTATGATGCAAAGTACACAGGAAATGAGGGGAATAGTTGGACTACCAACAAAAGTAGAGTCTTTTTAATACATGGAAATGTTCATGGAGCATTTGTGCTAATCAGCTTTTATTAAATGAGTTCAAGTGACAGTGCGCAGATGAAAGAGCATCAAAGTATCTGCAGCTCAAGTACTATTGCTAGAGGCACCAATTGACCCAGGAATCAGCAATGGCATGAACATAAAGCCCTTCATTTGTTCTTCATGCCACTCAACTTAGGGACATGGAAGCAAGGTTCATGTACCCACCATGCATTATGCAGGGGAACCTAAAAGAGTTTCTTTAAGTATGCAGAGCAAGATGGCTCCAGGACCTGATCGCTCTAGGTTAATCAGTATGTCGCAGTGCCTGAGCTGAGACCAGGACCCAAGACTACACTCAGCTGGCTTGACTGCTGGAAGTCTCTCCCAGGTAATACTGCCAGCTTGGACAAGCCCACTCTTTCAACTGAGTACTTGAGGAGCTTTTGATGAGGTATTTTCCAAACTTAAGAGGTCCTGTTTATGCTTATTCTTCCTTCATCATAGTTGATATATTGAGCCAGGAATGTGTTACTAAACCCGTATCACAATGACTCTGTGCAGTTCCTGGAGGAGCAGCTTTTAGTAAAGGAAGATGTTTAAGTTTAGGCGTCAATGTGAGTGAGGTATCCAACTTAGAGGAGATCTAAAGCTCAGTTCAGTGAACTATGGATCGCCAAGGCAGAGCACGCAGGGTCTGCTGTAGGTGGGACAAGGAAGGCTCCTTGGAGGGGATATCAGCACAAGAAAGAAAGTGAAACACAATATCAAGCAGTGTGCTGCATTTAGGGTGAAGCTCCTTCCACACCACAAGATGTCTTCTTACTTCAAACTTCTACTGCCTTGGTCGAGGAGACCTCAGCACCTAATACACATTATCTCCTACATTTAATAAACATGAATAAGTCAAATCTCAGCTGTGTCTGGAGTGGAACATACTGGTTGTTTGATAGGTCACAACTCGGTTCATAAAAATGAAAACAATTTCATTTTCATTTGATGTTCATGTGTACATTCAGGTTGTGTCTGGGTTCATGTGGGTGGCTGGGATGTGCTGATTGCACATGCATTTCTGAAGAATCAGAGACTTTCTGACAATAAATTATTCAATGCCTCTTTTCTTTTCTTTTCTTTTCTTTTCTTTTCTTTTCTTTTCTTTTCTTTTCTTTTCTTTTCTTTTCTTTTCTTT
>JANZLQ010000078.1:39504263-39530187 GCA_026212715.1 Elanus axillaris
TATCTCACCCCACGAGTTTTACTTTTTTTTTCCTGATTTTCTCCCCCATCCCACTTGGGGGGGGGGGGGAAGGGGTGAGCGTCTGCATGGTGTTAGTTGCTTGCTGGCGTTAAACCACGACAAGGAGTAATTCTGGAAGACAGGACATGTCCTTGGGTCCATGCTCTTGGTGACTTCAGCAAGAGTGCAAGAAAAAATGAAAACCAAATCATTCCAGATAGCATGTGCTAACAACATTAAATAAACAGATGAAAAAGAGATAGAGTACCAGATAATTACACAGACCAACGAAGAGCGCCGACTGTGGCTTACATGAACAATCCAGTTCAGTGCAGGGTCAGTATACACTGTGCTGACATAGGAGGGATGTTTTTCTGAAAGGGACATAGGTGATCACAGCTTCCCCAAATGCTGTGGAGATAGTATGAATTCTCAGTGCAGTGCAATGCTCGGAAGGCAACCGTTAACTCTGGGTGTTAAAAAAGGGGAAAAGATCCAGGTAGTGTGTGCAACAGTGAGCCTTGCCTTACCTACACACTAGCAGGACCAGTCTGGGAACCTTCTCTTCACAGAAGCTGTTTCTATATTGGCAAGAGCTCAGGGAAAAGCTCCAGTGACAACAAGCCTGGAAAAGACTTCGAAATCTCAATCCCCTCAATTTATCCAAGACAGTAAAAGGTGACTTGAGTCTTGGCTGCTCCTTTTGGGGGGGTGGGGGGGGCTGAGACTTCTGAAGGTGAACAGCAGAGAAAGGACTAACAGCAGCCAGATGTTAGTTAGATGTGTCAAGCAGTATTTGCCTAAGTGTAGACAACTGCATCTCAGTTTAGTTACTCTAGGCCCTTACACTGCCAATAGATACCCAGCCAACACAGTCAGCAGACTGCAGGGTGAGATTTCTCTCATCCTAAAGCAAACAGCTGAAACAGGGCAGATGGATCCCACTACCAAGTACCTTTTTCTCTCCTTTGAATCTGAAAGGACTCTCATGCAATCAGTTCAGCTGTGGACATCTACGCTGTGAACACCTAAATTTAGGTAAGATGAATCCAACCAATTCAGACTAGAAATGATGTACACATCTTCTGATGGCAAAGGTAGTGAACCGTTGCAACAACATATTTATATACACACTGAATTCTCTATCACCCAGGGACTTTAAATGAAGACTGAGCGTGTTCTAACAGAAAATGCTGTAGTTCAGCCAGATGTTAAAAAGCTGACACAAAGTGACCCTGGACCAGAGACCTCTGCTCTGTGTTGTGTGAGGGTCTGGTAATAACCATCTTTTCCAGTCTTAAAAAGATTTTGAATCAATGTCACAAAGGACTACTAAATATTTCATCAGTTCAAGATCTACATATCATCATGCTTGGTATTCAAATACATCTTGCACAGGGCCACTTGAAAAATTAGTATTTTCAGCCTCTCACACCCTCATTTTCCTTTTCTAAATAAGAAATCAAAGCAAGCAACATAGAGGACTACTTTGTATAACTATGGCTTGGGCTTTTGCTATAGTCAAAATTATTTGTGTCTTCTTGTCAAAGGTGCAGCAAAGAGAGAACTGGTGATTGTGGAAAAGCCCCGTGAAAATAGCATTTGGTTTTGCCAACTTTTTCCTGTTGTGCTTTGTTTTCAAAGGTTGTCTCGTTTGAAAGAGGGAAGCTGTTTGGCCACAAAATGCAACTGTCACCTATCACAGCCTGAAGACTTAGAGCTAAAAATGTCAGTGGGAAGAGGGGGAGGGGAAAGGAGAGTACAGGCCTTTCTCTCTTGAAAAAATAGTCTATTTAAACTCTCCTCCTAAACCACAGGGGAGGGTAGTGGCCATGTAGACTGAAACCGTCTTCATCCCACCAGCCAACACTGTGCAGAAGTGGTCCTTGCACAGACAAAGTACTTACTTCTGGAGTGGTCCTGTTGTGGCTGTCACATCCCCACTGCACCTGGATGGGATTTACCTGATAATTCTTTTTATTTGGAAAGTGTCAATTAATTGCAACTCAGATTTCAAGGAAGCATCTGAACAAATGTATCCTCTCTGCCAGCATGGCTTGTCCTACAGGTGGCCCATCAGGATCTCCTGTTTCAACTGCTCTACTTTGCTGGTGGCTCAATGCCCACTGGAGACAGGACTGGGATCTGCTACGTGCTGCATGGGAAGGAGAAGAGAGGAGCTAATGCACACTCCAGCTTTGGCAACAAAATTGTCCTTTCCTCTCAAGTTTATTTGTAATTTTCTGAGGTCAAAAAACTAACATATTCAGATAAAGCAAACTCAGAAGACTACTGTAGCATCAACTCCTAGCATAGAGATAATACGATAACATGTAAGAAATGCGCTTGGCTTACTACATTTTTTAAGATGGTAAGGAGTTACCACAGTGGGATCCAAAGCAGTAATACTGCGGTGAACAGTCCTGGATACAGTTATCTTTTGAGTCACACTTCCTGTCAATATTTATAGAGGAATAAAAGGCTCTGGCTGGAAATGAAGAAGGTCCTTTTACTGGAACGGTGGGTACATTTTGGCTGCTAAAATCATCCACAAAGCATTTAAAAAATGATCACATGCTGTGAATCTATCATTGGACACGGAGACTTAGAAACAAGTCTTCAACAGCCTGAAACACTGGAAGATGGATAGCAGGTTTTTTTTCCACATTACTGGAAAAAGCTCACTCAAGAGAAACAGTCAGTCCTGCAGCCCACCTTTGCATTTAGTTTCCTGGTCCATCACTGCTTGATTTCCAAAGTATACATGGAAATCCATGGGCCAAGGATGGAGGCTTCAGAGAAGACTAATAGACCATGGCCTGAAAGCTGGCTAAAAACTTGAATATATCTCTTTCCCTCCTGCCAAGGTGTTCAAGTAGCACTGACCAAGGGACAGCTAGCAATTAAGATACCTGGCTGTGACCCTGCATCTTTTCTGCACTGATTACATGCTTTGGTTGGCAGGTTCTTCTAAGGTGGTTTCTCAAAGTCTTCTTTCAGGACAGTTTCACTTTGTCTGACTACATAGACCATTTGCATTCAGGAGCTATACCCAGAAACAAGGATATAAGAAAATGAAAGATCAATATTCTACCATGTCATGCGAGAGACAGGGAAGTGAACCAGAATACAAATATACCCTCCAAAGATATTAAATGGAGGACATACCTCTCTTACCAACTAAGCAGGAGGGGAGGAAAATATAGGGTTCTTGCTATTTCTGGCTTCATCTGTGCTAGTAAATTAAGCAGTGTCAGGAAATGTTCCCTGCTAGTGGAACTCGATGAGCTATGCTTTTAGATCATTATCTCAGTCCCTGGCTGGTTTATGTTCATGCCAACAAGCACTGTCCCAAACAATTCCTGGAAAGACCCATTCCCAACAGGCAGCTTGCAACTCCCTTTGCTTTGAATGCTGACCGAGTTTAGTAAAATGACAATGGGATGTTCCATGCTAGTAGACTTTACTAGGCACATTTGATCTAATAGTATAGACAAAACTGCTAAGATCTTTTGGTTTCTTGCCTAAATCCATCCTCTTGTGTCAGAAGTGACAGTGAAAAAAGCTCAAGATCCAGGTGATTTTGGAGTCTCTAGCACCAAGGGAATCCCCTCCAGAAGTTGCACGTGGGTTATGTCCTCAGCATCATCTTAGGGTCAGGAAAAAATAGAGCAGGACAGAGTATCTGTCCCCAAGCACTGATGGGGGACATTGGAGAG
The DNA here is from genome assembly GCA_026212715.1 of Elanus axillaris. Taxonomy (NCBI): domain Eukaryota; kingdom Metazoa; phylum Chordata; class Aves; order Accipitriformes; family Accipitridae; genus Elanus; species Elanus axillaris. The sequence continues at coordinate 39,507,983 of JANZLQ010000078.1, forward strand.
TAGTTCCACTTCCAGGTTAAGACAGCCACATTTGGGGCCCACATGTATGTGTCCACCTGGAAGCAAGATTGACAGTGTAATCAATGAAAGTCTAGTCGAGTGTTAATGAAGCCTGGAAGTTGTTCAGCTCATCAAACATGGACACCTATGGGCTCAATGAAATTGCCCACATGTAGACACCCAGGGGCACAGACACCCTGTTGGCTCCAGAGGTGCATGGGGAAGCTACTCGGTGTTAGATCACAACCAGAGCCAATTCACTGGAAGGCTCTTGGTATTCATCTGCTTGGGAAGTTGTATCTCTAAAAGTGCAGATATGAATTTAAACTCTTCCAGTTAATAGCTTGATTCCTTTTTTGCATAAATATCCTCATTAAAGAAAAAAAAAACAAAGGTAATTTGGTGGTTTGCATATTCCTGAATAAATCTGTACTGGTATAACCAGTATTGCATAAGGGAATGCTACTGGCAAAACAAGAGCATTTTAATTACATGAGCATATCAGAAAAACAAAACAAAATAACAAAAAAACCCCATACTATATTCATCAGCTTTGGAAGCAAGAGACAGCATCTGCTCTCTGCTCTCATACCCAGAGAGGGAATGAGTCATGGCAGTCAACCTGGACTCTCAGTTCTGTGTAATGACATCTAATTTGACTTTTCTCTCCTCTCTCAGTGACTGGGTTAAAGCCTGTCCTGTTCCTACACAGTGAGAGTGTTTTAGCTTCATCGGGCAATTCTTCAAGCCACCCAAAAACTTCCCACTGCTACAGTGAGCTTTAGGATGGTTTTTAAATGAGAAACAAAGCTCTCTGCAGAGCAGCAGCAGCATGGCATCTGCAAGCAACCACTGTCTTATCCCTCCAGCTCATTTTTCAGCCGTAGTATGTTTCTTGGCAAAATCAATTCAGCAAATGTCCAGATTTATAGAGTTCAGCCACATGGCAACCTTTTTCAGGGCCACATGAACAGCTATTATTTAAAGCCTTTTACTGTGTTCGTAGAGAGGAACAAAGTGCACTTTCCCATTAAAGATTTAAAGCCTTTTTGTGGCAAAACACATGTCATCCTGAAGGACACCTTGGGTCTTGCATATAGATGCATCTTGTGCAACTTTCACTGCAGGATCAACGGGCTGATGCTTGGGAACTCTTCTGATCCTACCATTAGGTTGGAGGATAAGTTCTTTCTCAGGGGATTATGAAGTGCCTCCCACATCAGCATCTAAAGACGTTTTATTCTGCGCAGTGCAGAGCTAAGCAAAGACACAGAAACATCTTGCGTACAAGAAACAATTCACCCATGTTAACACAGTGCTTTTCCCAAGGACTTAGAGCTCAGAAGGAAGGTAGATCAGGCAGAGGCAGACATTTTTATGCACATATAGTTGGAAGGCATTGAAGTGTTGTCATTTCTTCAACAGTTTCTTATACCTGCTCACCACACCTGAGACGTGGACAACATCATGTGTGCATCTTTAACAACATCTCCTAGGTTATCCTGGCTGGAGACCTTTATCTTTATCCCATCAGCCAAAGGCAAATGGGAAGATATGCAGCTGGGTTGGCCCTGCCCAGGAAGGGAAGACAATAGCATGACCTCCTACTCTTTGCTTTGCTGGGACTATACCCAGAGGTTGAGCCTTGTGGGACAATTTAGCTGCAAACTTGGCCTCAGGCAGACTTTCGGCTCACCTGGGCTTGAAGAGACTGTCAAGGTGTGGTTTGGATCCAAGGCTATGGCTGGCAGATACAGCATCCCCCTTAGGAGCAGGGCTGACTTAACCTGGGAAGGAGGAAGGGTCTGGAAAGGTATTTGGGCAAGAACAAGTCCTGCTCAGCCTTGCCTTGTTCTGCTGCCTCTGTGCTCTGTGCACAAGCATGCCTGTGGCTCTCTTCATTTCAGGGGAAGTTGCTGGTAAAGGGAAAATCTCCCCTGCAGTTTCCTTCCTCCCAGGACATAGTTAGAAGTAACTCCCACACACACATTCCACTCCTTATGCTTTCCACCTCCCATTTCATAACATGTCCTATGACAACTTGATGGGAGGGGGGTTGGTTTTGTTGGGCTTATTCTTTGGAGGCAGCTCAATCTCTGTTTAGCTGCATCCCCTGGGCTTTACTACACAAAGTGCTAATGGCATGCTTTCCATGAGGAGCTTATTCCCAGCTCTGCATGTTAAGCATAGTGGGGCAACAGGAGGAGGAATATAGCAGGCATCAGGACGGCACCTTGCCTGAGCATCCCTCTCCCCACCCCGCACTGGGGTGGGAGGTGGAGGGGAGTGCTGTGCTCCACTATAAACAGACTCCCTGCCATGAAAATAGGCCATCACCAAGTGATGCCAGTAGGAGCACTTTAGTGATTTAAATGATGTACACGGCAGAGAACAGCTTGATTAATTCATATGAACTGTAACTACTCAGGGCTCCATTCATCTGGAATGATCTGTAGTCCTATCTGCCACAGAAGTTACAAAAGGTCCCCAGCTTCGTTTGCAGGTGATGTATTAGTCACTCCCCCCAGAAGCCAGCCCATGCACAGGGAGCTGCTTTGCTGCTACAGGCATCTATGTCGGAGCAACTGAGAGCAAGACAAGGACAAGGGATCTGCTCCTCATCAGGCAGCAGGGCAGGATGGGGAACCCCACCAGGCACCTCCTCAGGGAAAGCGGTGCAGGCTGGGAGATGGCTAATCCCAGGGTGGGAAGCAGCTGACTCCTTCCAGGGTGAAGGGTTTTTTGGAAACACTGCTGTCTTTATCTGAAAAATCAGCCAGTGGCATGTACATGATATGTGAGGACATCTGGCTGAGGCTGAATGCTGGGACCAGCAGCTGCTTTGTCACAGTGGCTCACGGGGTTGTTGCGTTTGGTCTCATAGCTCCTGCACATGATGGAGGAGTTTGGCCACAGACTCCAAGTTAGACACATGGATGCAGGCCGGGGCTGTTTGGTGGCAGCTGCTCTGGGTGAAGGAAGCAGGATCACCCATAGATCCTCTATCCTGAAACTGCTTGGCCATTTGGCTAAGTGGAGGAGACAGGTCCTTCACCCTCCTTAAACCAACCTCCATCTCTTAGCAGCCACAAAAGGAGCAGTGGGCACATCCCAATCAGCTGCTGAACCCAGCATGTGCCTTATGTCACCTGCAGCACGAGGAAGAAGTGACTCTCTTGCTGGCAGCATTGGTGGAGACAACACCAAGCCCTAGAGAAGGCTGGTGCCATGATGAAATGCGGAGGTAGGAGTCCTGCTCCCTGCCACGCTGCACAGCGTGCAGACAGGGCGAAGCTGTCTCACATCAGACCTGTTGCCAGATTTGTACCTCCCAGTGCCCAGCAGCTGCTGGTCACAACCCGTCCCCACCGAGAGCAATAGTGACAATGCAGGACACTGGGTCACAGTGCCACCCTGTGGGCTCTGCCAGCTCCCAGAGCAAGGAAGGAGGGACATGGGGTTCTCTGAACTTGATCTGGGTCCCTTCAGCTGGTAAATCATGGGCCAATTAAATAAAAATATCAAACTGGAAGCAGAGATCCCAGTTTCCTTGAGGATGCAGCACTTGTTGAGTGGCACCACTTTTCTCTTGCAAGTCCTGGGTACTAAGGTCAAACATTTGCTTTTCTTTCAGGTTCCTTTAGAGGGTCCTTGAGGCAGGACCCTCATCAAATTCTCCCAAAAGACTACCACCTTCTGCACCCACCGGGATCAGCCTCTGAGGGGCAAGGGCCCTTCACCATCTTCCTTCAGCTATAGATTAGCGTGGAGCTATACTAAAAGGAAGCATGAACCCCCTTCATCCCCTTTGGTGCAAAGACAGGGGCTTGACCCAAGCCAGCTTCATTTGAATGAGGCTGGATGACTTTGCAGTGGAGCAGATGAGGAGCACTTACACAGCCTGTGAATGTTGCTGGGGTGAGAGACAATAAAGAGGTGGTTTTAAAAGGCTGGCAAGCACTGAGCATTTAAATGCTCCCTGGACATTTAAACCACCAGTGTTACACTTGAGCTAGGATTTTGCCTAGCTTATAGCACCCATTTGTGTTTCAGTCACGAGTACAGATAGCCAGGAGCAGAAGACAATTCCTGAAGGTGCAGGAAGGTTTCGCAGGTCATGGTAATGGAGTCAAGTGCCTCTAAAGATGCTCTGCTCAGTTAGCTCATCCAGGCCCTAGCAGCAGGACAGTGGTCCTCACAAAATATCTGCCTTCGTGCCATACTCTCCCCAGATCACACAGTACCACGCTGTTGCATCAGACCTCTGCCCATGCCCATGGTGGTCAGTTAAACATAAGCTTGGCTGCCTCCATGCTATACTGCAGTTAGTCTGGAGGAGACTCACCTCTCGGTTTTAGATGTCTACATGTCAGCTCCTACCACCGAGCCAGTCACTCTCAGCTCACTTTGTAGTTAATGGAGAAAAAGACCACACTTAGGAGGACATGACTCAGCTGCCGTATTTCAGACGTCTGTGTTACGATGAATGAGCCGTGGTCTGACTGTGTCGGAGGATGCACTCCTCTGGAATCAGTGTAACTAAACATTTAACAATGTCATCTAGCCCCTTCTAGCCCAGCTCTCCTGTCACTACACCAGCTGTATAAAAACCATGCATGTTCTTAAGCAAAAAAAATCCCTTCCCTGGTGTATTTTAATACCAGCCAAGTAAAGCCATGTGGTAATGCCTTCAGGCTGTTGCACTTGCTACCTAGGGAACATGCATAAGAGACTGGAAGCTGTTTTCCTCCCAAAACCTCTAACCCCATGCACATGTGTGGCCAAATCCTGCTGCAAAGCTCAGCACCTCTGGATGTGCCTGAAATACCTTTCCAAGTTGACACCCATGTTCCAAGCACCATGAGACCTGGGTCTGCAACAGCCATGGGTGTAATTGATCATAACCAAGCAAAAGAGCTAAAGGATTTCTAGGTCTTTTTTTGGTGACAAAGAATTGCTCTCCACCGACCACTGTCTTCCTGGCTGATGGCCCTTCCCTTCTCCTTAGCTCCCCAAATATATAGCTACTTCCCTCCCTGCCAGGGCAGGCTGCAGGATGCCCTGGCCTGCAGCTTATCAAAGACCTGTGCTTCTTGTTTGGGGCCATCACAATGTCAAATTATTTGACCTGCTACCTGTGACAGCTTTAGAAAGCCTTCAGCCTAGGTGATGGTGGCCTTGATGGGGGGAAATGAGAGAAGGTGTCTGGTCCTGGGCAGGAGGGCCAGCTGTCAGATCTCTTGCCATCCTACATGTCCTTGCTGCAGCATCTCTCTCCCAAGCCTGTCATCACTGGGTTTTTGCTGGAGGGAGTCTCTGGAGACTGGAGCAACACTCACCATCCCACAGCGCTGAGTCACCAGCAGGATTCCCAGCCGGGGCCATCCAGGGGGCATGAGGCTTTCCTCCCCAGGACTGCCAAACATGTGTCAGCTTCTTGGAGACTCTGAGGCCTGGAGCTTCCCTGGGAATTTCCCAAGGAGCTTGGCCAAGCTGGGTGACCCAGCTCCTCCAGATGATACTGACAGCAGAAAAGGCTCTGCAGCTTCATCTGTGCAGCAGTGAACATCAGGGTGCTCCCTAACCAAATAACACTTCCCTTCATTGCCACAGGCACCCAGATGGCATCAGTGCATCAATGAGGAAGGAGACAGCATAGCAAAGGAAGATTTACATCCAACCCATCTCACCCCCACAAGAATTAAACAAAAGCCTCGTGCTCTATGGCTGGCACAGTTTGTGTCTGAGCTACAGCTCTGAGACATGTTACCTGGATGTACTCCAGGGCATGGCTCCAGCCTTATGGTGTCTCTGGCCAGGTGGCACAGGGAAGATGCTCTGGCCCTTCAGTGTTGCAAAGACCTGCCTGGTGCTGACAAGCTGATCTCAAGGACAAGTTGGTCAGTTACCAGGGACGCTGTGGAGGAATGGGGAAGTGGAATTGGAGATATGTCAGCAATTGCCTTGCTTTGTCACTGCAAAACAGGCCAGCGGATAACCTGAATGAGCACTGGCACCTAGATGGTCTGAGATGGGGCATGAGGTAGAGGGCAGGAGGGGAGAAGAGAGGGTAAACTGAGGACTTATGCTAATATTGACTGGGTCTGGAGTGTCCAGACCAACCAGTGTTGACTGGTGACCCTGAGAAACTCAGGTCTGAAGGGTTTCTCTCCTGGCTGGCTGTCCCACATGCCTTGGGCTACCAGCACCAAATATAATACTCAGAATAGCTCCCCTGTGTGCATTTTCTCATATTTTGGCATCTACCAGAAAACTCCCCACCAGGGAAAATAGTAGGGTTTTTAAAGCATGAAGAAGTATATTGTGGTTCCAACAGTCATGACTTAAGACCTCAACTCTTCCCCTGTGGGCCTGTGGCAAGCTGCCCTCACGGCTGCCTTGCTGTCTACAAAGCTTTGTTGTATAAAGTGAGCTTTCATGAGCAAAGAGGTGGCCTTAATGCTCTCATGGCCAAGCTAAATGCAGCAGCTGCCAAAGCCCTTGGCATGAACAGCTGGACCCACTGCAGGTGAGCCTGCTCTCCAGCAAGCCCAGCAGGCTCTTCTGGAAAACAAGCAACCAAAGTGAGCGATGTGGCAGAAGACCCATCACAGAGGCAAATTGCACCAGTCCATCAGGAATGAGAGGAGGTTCGTTTGACAATGCAGTTCTCACTGCACTGATGAGCTCCTCTAACAAGGCACTGCCTCAGCACACCAAATCACAGCAGAGGGATAAAAGGAATAACAACCTTTCCAGTAACTGCCCCTGTAGAGCATCATGCACAGACAAGAGCACTGTGGCTTTTGTTCCTTTTGTCCTCTCTGCTCCAGTGTTACCCCTCCCCCCTTACCTGATCACAGCATGGGACATCAGGCACTTCTCTCTTGCTGGAAGAGGGTCACAACCTGAATAACAGGTCTGACAACACTCTCTCCACACCTCCTAGCAACAGCTATCACAATTTATCACTTAAGCATGCCCATTTCTACAATTCTTGCTAACTAGCTCTTAATAAGGCTAACCATCAGTTCCCATCCTCACTCCAAGACTTCACCTCCCTGCTTGTCCTGCCCATTTCCCTACCTTGTGTCCACCTTGTCTGCTCAAGCTGGGAGTTTTGCAACAGTTGCTGACAGCTATACCTGTGTAGCACTCACCACCATAGGGTTCAGGTGCTTCTTCTGCAAAAATATGGGTGAATAATTATTTCCAAGCTACTGACTTGTTATCATGTTTACAGCAGGCAAATAAACTTAGAAGCGAAACACAAATAGGCTTTAAAGGGTTTACAAGCTTGTCTGGGCATCCATCGCTGTGGTTCCTGTGTCTCATCTCCTCCAGCTCAGGGCAGGACTGTAGGGAGGCTTTTCACCAGCCCAGGTGACATTTCCCTACAGAACGGAGCTGTCACACTAAATTAGGGCTGTGCAGGAAAGTAGAGCTACCGTAACACGTTTGAAATCCCCCCTGCCTGCAACCTCCTGAGAAAATCTTCCATGTTTCATCAGGACTTGCAGGCCAGGACTGAGGAGACATCACACGTGGTTTGTCCCACTGGCCCTGCTCCCACCCAGGACTCATGGCCTCCTGCCCTCCTTCTCAGCACTCTGATCAAAAGCCAAGAATCTTGATACATTATTTTATTAGCAGAAAGGAAATACACCCCCAGAAAACTTTAAAAAAGCCTTAGGATTTAAAATGCTAGAGAAACCATAATTCATAGGCAACAAATGCTGGCAGATTGTGTGCCAGAAGTGCCACCTAACAAGAGAGTGATGGAGCAACTGCTCCCATTCCTCATCGCCAGCATGCAAGGGCTGTTGTGTAGTCTAATTGAAAATGTAAGTGTATAGGAGTCTGGTCCTCTGCCCTTATTATCTGAGGCTCTGTACAACCTTCTCAAGAGCGGGCTTATTAAATTTAATAGATCTCAAGTGCTCCCAAGATCTATAAATGATGAATCCTTGGGGTGGGGGAGAAGGGATCCTTTAAATGCATTATTCACCAGAGCTGTAAACTACAAGGCACAAATTGTGAGTGGGTTATTTAATCTCATTCAACTGTTTGGTAGAAGGAGACGTCACCGAAAGACTTGTGCCCGCAGACTTGCCTATTTTTCCCAACTGTTATCAGATGGTGTGAGAAAAACTTATATATCACTTCTACCTCCCGACCTTGTGTGCTTTATCAGGAACAGCACAAACCAGCACTGAGCTTCCCTTACCTGCATCCCAGCATCCTTGTGTCATAGTCTGAGAGCTAAATCGTCCGTGAGATGGTCCTTTGCACTTGCTGCGGATGCTGCAAACCTGAGAGTCTCCCAGGAGCTCAGCAGCCCTCGTTAAAAGCTCAGCCTCACACAAAGTGCTAACTTTTGCCAAGGTTAGGAATGACACCGTGAATAGCAGTGGTCAGGGCTGAGCAGGTAGAAAATGCTGAGCTACCCACAACCTGGCCTCTAGACCAGCATGTGATATATGCAATCCCAGTGCAACCAGGGGTTTTACTTTCCTCTAGTGGTTGCATCATAAATGAGGTTGTTACAGGCTGTGAGCTTTGCTCTACTTTTAGCTTCCTTCAAGGATGACTGAGGAGTGCTTCGGGTCACATCGTGGAAGAGTTAACGTAGGCTGCTCAGTAGAGTTGGCTCAAAAGAATCATTTTCTCTGCCTCATACAGGAAAATGACTATTTGTTCTACTTTAAATTTCCCATTGTTTGGGGGGAAAAAAGTCCCTCATTTAATCTACAGAAAAAATGTTCATAACTCTGCATTGTGGGAGTAGAAAATGTACACAGAAAATTGATAGAAAATACTTAGGCTGTGTTGAGCATGTTATCACTTGGACTTTGATCCCTCTTCTCAACATCTCTGCCAGCACAAGGGACCTGAGTTTCTTCTGATCAGCTTCACGGGGGGGCACACAGCTCGGGCAAATGTCCTTTTCACTTTGACTGACACAGGTGCAAGGGAGCTCATGTAGCTGGAACCAGGGGTGGGTGAACAAACAGGAAGAGCAGGAACACCTCGATTTGGAAGAAGAGAGCTGTCCCCAGCCTCTTACTGGGACACTTTTCACTGGCCCATGCAGTCCTGGCTTTTATTGACTGGGAATCAAGAGCTCAATGTGTCCTTGAGAGTCTCTCCTGTGTTACTATGACATTACAGTTTGCTGTTTGAAGCAGGAGATTGCTGCAAAGGCTAAATTCAAGAGGTGGGAAAAGGAAGAACAGGGAAAAATTGTCTTATTCAGAGACCTTTAAAAGAAGTAGATGCTAAAATATGAAGTGCTGAAAGGGAGCCGGCAGTGTCACCTTGGCAGAGCAGGCTGGGCAGGGAGATCTCTGCCTTTGGGAAGTCAGGTACCAGCTACAGCAACTCTTCTCACTGTTCACAGCACCAGGAACCATGCGGGGCTGTTGCCTATAGCCCTAGTGCCACAGTGCTGGGCACAACACAGATGGAAAACAAATGGAAAGATCATTTTTTCTGCAAAGACCTCCCAGTCTAAATGCCCGGAGACACAACAGGGAAGAAATTCCTTGGCTGAGCTGTAATCCTGTGTATAGGATCTGGCCACACAAATACACTCCATGCGGGAATCCTGTTTATGAAAATGATGGATGTCACATCCTCTTCTTTGCAACACATCAGAAACAAAGCTCAGGCAGTTTTCCATGCTGGGAAATCTGTGCCTGCTGACCTAGCAAGGGCTGTACCTGAGCAGATGGGTTCCTGCTATCTCTCACTGTCAGACGAGAAGGAGCAACATTATAGCTGAAGTGCATTTGCAAATGGACTTTGCAGCTTGTTCCCAAAGACCCCTGCCACATCTTTGTGGCTTTTTCAGGGTGGGACATCATTGTTTCTTAGAGAAGGGCATTTTGCATCTCTAAGTTCACATATGTATTATATACTTGCTGGGTGAGCAGCCACTTCAGCTTCCCAAGCCCAGAAGTGCATTGAACCCAGGGAGATGGCAGAGAGGAGCAGAGGACTGTGCAAAATCCTGCCATGGTGGGAAGAAGTCTCCACCTTACCAAAGCACGTACAGAAAGGTTTCTCAGGCATCCAGACTGCTGTGCACTTTCAGGGCCTGGGGACCCCGCTGCTAGACCCCACTCTGAGACCACAGCACTGACAGCTTCCACAGGAGGAAAAACCTCTCGGGCTTTCACCCTCCCGCTTTCAGTTCCTTTAAAATTCTATGGAAAGAGGATTTCCAAAGAATTGTTCATTCTTATATGTTAACACATACTGTGTCCAGCATGCAGCACTACCTCTTTTTGGCCTGTGTTGGGATCAGTGGTTCTTTTTCTTGTATTTCTTCCAAATTTGCATTCTAACATCCCTTCACTGAGGAGAGCTGAATCTGTAAGTCAGGCAAGGATACGTATGTCCAGCAGTCCCCTCTCTAATAAGCATCCTTACCCTGGTGCAGCTGCTTGGACTGTCACCAGTAATATGTCCCTGTCTATTTGGATCACAAGGGAACATGATCTTTCATGTTGTAGGAGATTTACATATGGCATTTTCACTGGAGCAGCACAATGAAACCCCACCCAAAGTCTCAAAGCTTCCAGGAAGTTCAGATACAAATTTTGCAACTTGGGGCCTATTTTTATTTGGCTTTGTTTTTAAACTCCTTTTTCTTTTCCCTTTGATGATTTTCCCTGCTGTTGTGGACAAATGAAAAGCAATCAGAGGCAGTACCATGCAGCCCGGTGTTGCTCCCCGGTGCCCTGGTCCAGCTGTGCAGCCTGTCCACACCCCGGCCGCGTTCCGGGAGGAGACAGGAGGTTGCATATCCCCTTTCCCAGGCCACAATGGTGAGGTGCAATGTGTCCTCCCATCTGGACAATCAGGGGACCACAACTGCCCTTACGCAGCACTCTAGACACCATCACTGTGGAGGAAATCACTGTTGTGGAGGACACCACTCCACACAGGAAAGCAGAAGGGAAATTATGGCACTTGGAGGAGAAAAGCACCCTTTACCCTGGCAGGCAAGCACAGGTCTGAGCTCATTTCCAAAATATGCAAGACACATTGTAAACCCTCAGGCCCAGTCTGTGACAACAGCTTCATCTCCAGAGCTCTCCAGAGAGGAAGAGCCTCGGTGTGCTGATGGTATGACAACGTACTTCACAAGGGACAGGCCAAGAGCATGCCATGTGTGCTAAAGCCCATCCCACCTGCAGTTATCCCTGGCTCAGCATCACCTGGGGCTTTGAAAGAGACTTCAGGCTCAGGTGCAGGTGTGTGGACAACCAGCAGGAGACCTGGCCTGCCTCAACCTACTTCCTCACCCACTTTGCATCTCCTGGCACAGGAAGAGCCATCATCAGGAGAGCAGCTAATTTGACACAGATGAAAACAAACAGAGAGGTGTCCTCTCTCATCTCTTCCTCTCCTTGGGGAACCTCAAAGACTAGGGCTGTCCACAGAGGCACTAAGAAAGGGAGCTGGAAGAGACCAACCCCAGGAGAGAGGTGGAGAGTCCAGGTGTCCGACCCTTGGTTGGGTTTGGCCATTTCCCTGTAGCCTGGAGACCGATAAGACTGCATGACCCATGGTGCTGGTGTCCAGAGGTGTTTATTCTCAAGTGACAGGATGGTAAAAATGACTTGCCGGGATTTGTCAACAGTCTGTGAATTCTCAAACAAGCCCAAACCTTGGAGGCCTGATGGCTTCATGCAATTTCCCACCATTCACAGAACTATAAATGCACCCAAAAAGTAAGACCATCTATCTAAATGCATGCATACACACACACAAAAGTTTTATTTCCTTAACACTGTATCTGCAGATCATCAGCATTTGGCTTACAACATGTTTCCTATTATCAGAATCTCACTTGCAAAGTAATTTGTCTGACCATCAGGTTTATGTGGAAAATAACAATGTGACTTGGGGAAATGAGAGGGAGGAGGCAAAGTGTTTTTCAAGTGATCTCAGTGGTTGATTTTTTCCCAGCCTTGGAAATGGGTACTACTAGGGAGAAACTTTAAAGAGGCCATGAAAACATTAATGAAGGTTGGAATGATGACTAATATCCAACCCAATAATTCTCCTCCCAGTAATTTCTTTAAGCCTCATACTTGGAGTTCAGTAGGTCATAAATTTTGCCTGCTCTGAAGTTAACTGGATCCACAAGATGTAAATGTATTACTCATCCACTGGTTAATTTGTATGCTCATTGCTTTCCAACCTCTCCACAAATTGATTTTTAGATTCGTTATTTAGCCAGGAAGATATTTCCTGGCTCGTCCCTCAGAAGGTCACAGAACAACGTGATGCTGCTGACTGCCACGGGGAAGCAGAATGTCAAGCAGAGGGCTGGAGAACAAGTTTCACAGTCTCAAGCTCAGTCAAAAATCAATCAAGGTGCAAGCTGCATTTGTCAGATGCCTGTTCAGAGCTATGCTCCAGGCAGGGAAGGAGAACAATGGGGTGATGAGCCATGGAGAAGGGAAGTACAGCAGCAAAACAGCTGAGCAGCACAGGCCTGGGCTGAGAGGGTATAAACTTACATCTCCAGGTGGTCTCTTTCTTCTCACTTTCATCTCTCTGTACTGTCTGGATTAATCTGCCAGCTTGAACTCCACAAGCTGGTGGCCTCTGTCCTCTTAGTAGGGCTTTTCTGTCTTTTTAGCCCATTTGGAGGGTGCTGTCCAGGTCTGTCAATGTCCTTGCCGGCATCCTGCTATCTCCACATGTTGTCCAAGGTCAATGACTACTTCCCACCTGAGACAAGTGGTGAAAAGTCCAGAAGGAATTAAGCCATTGTCCTGGTTTCAGCTGGGATAGAGTTAATTTTCTTTCTAGTAGCTGGTATAGTGTTATGTCTTGGATTCAGTATGAGAAGAATGTTGATAACACACTGGTGTTTTCAGTTGTTGCTAAGTAGCGTTTAGTCTAAAGTCGAGGATTTTTCCGTTTCTTATGCCCAGCCAGCGAGCAGGCTGGAGGGACACAAGGATTTGGGAGGGGACACAGCCGGCACAGCTGACCCAAACTGGCCAAAGGGGTATTCCATACCATGGGACGTCATGTCCAATATATAAACTGGGGGGAGTTGGCCGGGGGGGATCACTGCTCAGGAACTAACTGGGCATCAGTCGGTCAGTGGTGAGCAATTGAATTGTGCATCGCTTGTTTTATATATTCCAATCCTTTTATTATTATTGTCATCTTATTATTGTTAGTATTATCATTATTAGTTTCTTCCTTTCTGTTCTATTAAACTGTTCTTATCTCAACCCACAAGTTTTACCTTTTTCCTTCTGATTCTCTCTCCTATCCCACTGGGTCAGGAGGAGTGAGTGGCTGCATGGTGCTTAGTTGCTGGCTGGGGTTAAACCATGACAGCCATCTTCATCTGAGCCCTCTGACTGACTCAGCATGATATCTAGGTGGTGCGTATCCCCATGCACTTTAGGAAGTTGGCTTGGGTTGCTGCTTGGCACTGAGGTGTGATGTCTGCGTGTTGGTGATTATCTCAGCCAGGCCTGGGACCATGGTGTGCCTGCTCAGTAAGCCCTGGGGCCAGCTCCAGGGCTGCCAGCTTTCTGTGCCTTTCCATTAAATGCTGTCAGCACTTGGAAATGTGCAAGTCCACCAACTTGGAAGCAAGGCTGGAACATGGCTCCATTCCAGGTCTGACATCCCTGGGTCTTAATGGTGCTTTGGGAAGATTAACCTTCACCTGCAAGCAGGAGTTCTTAAAAAAAGGCACAAAAACATGGCCCAGAGCAACATCAGACTTAATAAACTGAGTCATTAGCAGAGTTACACCTCTGATTTCCATTAGACACAAAGCTGCATGATAGAACTCTGGAAAGCTCTCCTGTCTGTCCCTGCATGCCACATTGTATGCTCCTATTACAGAAGTTCCTCACCTCCTTTAACGGGCAAGTTTTACTTTCCCACAGGTGCTCATTATATTCTTCCCTCATCCTTCTTTAGGGTGTTACATCCGTGGCTGCACGGCTGGGGCTTGGTCTCTGGTTTTGTTTTGGGTTTTTTTTTTTTAGCTGATTACATTTTGACAGTGACTTTGCAGCCTTTACGTACTGGCTCCCACTGTTTGTATTCTAGGAAACACTTACTGCCTGTCTGGCTTGCCAGCACTAGGATTGCTCACCATCCCTTGGGAACAATGAGAAATAATGTGTCAGAATTTACCCACTTCCCAGCACTCCCTGTTTACTACAAGGACCCCATGGGCAAGAGAACAAATAGATTACTACAATTTCTATCTCTCTGGGTAATGTCCTGCAGTTCCTTATCTTCCCAACTGGGATATTGTTCACTCTGTTGGGCCTCTTTCAGCTTAGGAATTGTGTCATAGTGGCATCCATGGCGGTGAAAAATTGCCTGTCTGACAGCAACAACATTATGGGAAAAATCAAGATATCCTCCCCTCCTTTTCCTCTCAGATGTGCTTATTATAATATGGTGGAAATTAGAGCTTGGCAGGAAAAGGTTTCTAAGTTCCATTAAAACCTTTTGTGCTTTCCAAAGGTTCCCCATTCCTTGGTGAGACAAAGCCCAGAACTCCATCCCGTAGGATGAAAGTGAAATGATCATCTTGGCTGAGCCCCAGCATAGTGGCAGGGTGCTTCTGCCCCGCTCTGGAAGGCCACTGCCAGCGTGTCTAGGCCAAATGATGAACAGACCAGCAGGGGTTTTGCTGTCCTGAAGTGGTTCTGCCTCTTAAACTCCCTACCAGAGGTGCTCCACTTTGTATTCAAATGTCCATTTGAAACTGTGACTTGATCCTGGGATTTCCACATCCCTTGGCACTGACCTTTTGGAAAATGATAACCTGGCCAGGGGTATGCAGACCTGAGGATCCTCCTGCCTTTCCTTAAAATAATTTCCAAGACTGGCTAAATATATGGTTGGACTCGATGATCTTAAATGTCTTTTCCAACCTAAATGATTCTATGATTCTAAATCCCATGAAAGTGTTTCTTTTTTGACACATGAGCATTTTCTGCTGAAAATACATTTGTCTGAATGTTTAGCATTTAATTTAGCACAGAAACGTGGCATGTATTGGGTTATTAGTGAAGAAGTCCCCCTCTCCTTCATCTTTTACCTGCTGTCATCACTTTCCAAAATCTTCCTTAAACTAAATCAACACTGTCAGGGCCCATCAAGATCAGCCGGCAACTACCTCATCATGTTCTACCCTAGGCCTCCGCGGTGGTGGTCTCAGGAGCCAGGCGGTCTCAGGTGGCCTCAGCTCTTTGCAACTCAAACCCCAGCTGGGTCTTTGACTTTCGCTGCCTCCAGGGTAGCTGGAGTTGGAAATCCCTTGACTGAGGACTTCTTAATTCACTCATTGTGCTCTGCCTCCTTATGGCTCTGCCTCTGCCCTGCCAAGACAGGTGGTTCAAAGGAAACAGCAAGGAGGGAGGTGGCTCTTTGTGCTTGCAGAAACCTCTGCTGCTTGTTTAGCCTGTGAAGCCCATAGAGAAATTGCACTGGGATGGCTCAGTTTTCCATTTGTGCTCAGCCTGTCCTCAGTAAATAGTGCTTACCATGTAACACCAACACCCTCCACACTTCCCAGTCTGCACAACACACCTCGTTCATCCCCACATTCACCCCAAAAGGCATGAGCATCTTTTTATGAAGCCTCCCAATGCAATCAGTTGGCTTAAAATCCTCATTTAACATTTCCACATTTCCCTTTAACCTCCCCTGCTCACGCAGAGAAGCCTGCTAGATTGACAGTGCTAGAGGGGGGAGCTCTGCATCTCACCAAAGGGCAGCAATGCCACAAGGAACCGGCACGAAAGGCTTCCAACCCACTTGCTCGCCTCTCTCCCAGAAGAGCCATCTCCTCTGGCAAGCTTATTCACTCTGCCCAATCAGTCCCAATCCCATTCCTAGCAAGGAGGTCTTATTAATACTGGCTGAATGGAGTGGGAGGTTTGTGGTCTAGAAGATTTTCCCATAGGAACAGGAGCTAGACCACCAACCCTTTCCCATTGACCACCCAGATGGCAATAACCTTTGGCCACCATTGGCATGGGCTGGGCTTGACACTGGACATAGTGATGCTGAATAGATGGGTTGAAGCTGTCTGGGGGAGAGGAAGGGGGAGGATGCAAGGAGACTGTGGGGAATTGTTTAAGAGAGCTCTGAGAAATATTGGTCGAGTGCTTCCATTTAATTATTCACTCTGCTTAATTTGCTCTTGGACAAGATGAATCGTTCATTGACTGCACAGTCTGGAAGCAAGTCCTTCCTCACTAAACAGACTCAGCTTTAAATGGCAAAATAAATGGAGGCCAAGCAAAGAAAATTCCTCCTCTCAGATTGATCACGTCAAGGCAGTGTTCTTGTAGGGAAGCCAGAGCTGATAGAAATATAAACACAAATTCTACCACTTGCCAGAATAAGTTTCTACAGTTTTCCTTTTGTTCCAGCTATGATTTTTTCAGGCGATCTACTGTTTGCAGAAAATATTGCACTGACAGTGTTTTCAAAGTCACTGTAGTTGGTACCAACTGGAGGTCTGGGTGGAAGCATAGCACAGGCAGTGCTGGTCTAACAATGTAGCTGTTGCCCAAGGTGTCAGGACACACAGTGGGATTCACCTCTATCCATTTCAAACTGCTGGAAGGTAGATTTCAGCCTTCAACCCTGCCTGTCTTCATAGTCTTCATAATCTCTCTTCACAGAGAAGTAGACACCACTCTGGGGTGACTCATCTGACACATCCATCTCAGGTGGCTGTTGTAGGACAGGAGGAATCACCTCCCCGGGGGAGCATGGCTCATCTCGGTGACCCCAGCTGCAACCATACAGCTGCAAACACCTGGTCCCATCAGCCCCACTTTGGGGCTCCCTTCCCAGATCAGGCACTGGCCACGCACTGGCAGGACATGGGCAAGTTGATTCCACTTTCTGCTCTGTCCTATGCAGGTATTAAAGGTTTCAGGGCATTTACTAAATACCTAAAGGTATTTATGGGTTATCCAGCCCAGCAGGATCCCCATCTGCCTTTGGCTTCAAAGAAGTAATTACATAAATAACGGCTGGGTGGATTTACACAGGAGCAAAGCAGCAACATCTTCAGCTCTTGATTTTTAACCACTGGCTACCAACAAAGACTTTTAGGCAAACTAGAATTATTCATTTATTAACCTCAACCCTTGAACTGGATGACTGGCAACTGTAACTCCAGTCTGAAATCATTCAACCCTCATTTTCAGGTTTTTAAAATAAACAGGACCAAGCTTCACACAATAAAGATGTGAAAATTCTTCCAACACAAATATCTGAGCCTAGCGCATGCTACATTAATTTTATTTTCTTTCTTTCATTCTGATTAAACTGTCCACTAGTAATTCTTTGCCTCCGGCCAAGTGCAAACACAACTCTGCCACTAATAGGAATTGAGTACGTCTGCATAAAAATACAATTAAAGTAACAGTACACTTCACATTTCATGCCACTCAAATTCTCAAGTAGGTCTGTTGTTACAGGATTTCTCATGCATTGTTAGAATTTTTCTGCATTACACTCTAAGCAACTGATTTTATTCTCTGCTCAATCAGCATTAAATGTAATACCACGCATTATCTTGGCTTGAAACAGTAATAACAAAAAAATCCTGTCCCAGATGTTTGAGATGTTTTTTCCTCTTCTGAGAAAGGTTTAGAGATGTGAAAGATTTTCCCTTCTGGCATTAGAAGGAACCCATGGGCTTTTAAAATTTTTGGCAAAACCCAGAATCACCCAGCCGGTTACACCCTAAGGAAACTCTCCTGAGCTGAGTGAAGGCTGACGTTCAAGTCACTGCTCTGAGCAAGACAGAGAGGAGGTTTCACCCTGGCACTTATAGCTGGAGGGGAGACTGTTTTCAGTGCTATGCTGGTTTTGGTTGGGGTAGAGTTAATTTTCCTCACAGGAGCTAGTATGGGGCTATGGTTTGGATTTGTGCTGAAAACAGTGTTGATAATACAGTGTTATATAGCAATTAGCATCATATAATTTAATTCATTGACTATTCTCAACCAAAATCAAATCCCCTTGAGGTATACATTGAAATTTCCCATCATCCTGCATTACCCACCAAGTGCACCCAGGTCCTTGAGCAAAAGTAATCCCACAACAAGCACTGACCCATTTATTGCATCCCAAGAAGGGAAAAGAATGAACATTTTCCCGCAGCTGTAATTCCTACCCTGCTCCCAAAGACAGTTGGCCTTGGGAGCCAAAGTTTTGGCATTGAAAACTGTCATTTCCTAATGAAAAAAGTTTCTCCAGAAAACTCCCACTCAGCACTACTGGAGACATCTGAATCAGGGCAGGCAACACCAGCTCACTCAACCCCAGGGTTGAGTCTGGCCTTCAAAGAAAACTTCATCATCCAACAGGATGATTAACCCTTCAGGGCTCTTCCTGAGCCAGTCAGGATAATTCAGTAATCTCCAGTACCTTTCTATCACATAACCATTTGCATCCTACTAAAGTGCTGCCACTTGGATTGGGAACACTCATGCACTCACGCTTTGCCGTAGGGATAAGTCAATGTATTGTGGACAGTTTTCTCTCTTGTACGCTTCAGCCCAGAAGAAGCTGCGCTTATTGTGGTTTGGGAAGGTCGCTCTTTTAAGAGCCTTTCAGATGTGACACTGAATAGCTGTGAAGGACAGAGTCAGAGCTGGAAAAACAAGAAAGTGCTGTTTGAGTGAGTTAAGTTGTACTAAATCCTTGGCTCACGTGCATGAGGTTAAAAGCCAGAACCTCTGCAAACTGTACTATCAACGTGATGTGGGAAACATTTAAACATTTGTGGAAAATCGCAGGTTTATCTGCATTGGTTGCATTAAAAAAGAAAGTCCTAACACAACAACCCATCTCACAACTCGCTCTAAACAACCTTTGAACCTCTTTCTATAGCAAATTAATTAAATCACTTCTTTTATATCTGCTGGAATCCAACTTGAGCAAAAAAGCTCAGCAACCCTTTTTATCCCCTGCCAGCGCTCCAGCAGCCATCAGAGAAGGTCCCAATAGGTCATAATTTAGTCAATATTTTACTTCACAAAACACATGAAAACCCTTTGACATCAAAAGCGGTAGATTTACAGATGCTGGGCATTTACAGATATCGTTGTTGTGCCAAAGTATGAGCGTGTTTCCTAGTTCAGATTAAACTTCTATTATTTCCTTGGAATGGAAATTGGCACTCATCCATCAGCTCCCCAAATTCAGTTCAACAGCTCCTACAGATTGCAACCATCTTTCCCTTCTAGCTTGCCTATACCTGGGCTCCAGTGGTCAGATGCATGCTATCTCCCAGCATCACCCACAGCCGTGTCTTGTGTATAGCTGCTTCACAAATGCATTTGTCTGCAAGTTCATATGTCATAGAGTAATCTGGCAGGAGCTCTAACTGTTTAATAGGGAAAAAATGGAAGATTTTTTCATTTGGGGCTCTCTCACCTCTTGGCAATACTCAAGATAATGGCTTGGAAAGCCAAGGGAAAACTCGAGTTCCATGCAGGTACATGGCTGCGTTTGCAAAGCAGAAAGACCTTGTAGCACATAAATCTGCTGCCATTTGAGTGAGGAAGCCTTGACACCAGTGTGGCAGGCAGCTCGAGCTGGTTAGGATGAATCCCACCCGCGTGCAGACCTAATGTGCCCTGCAAGCATCACAGAGCCCTTAGGATGCCCGTCCAAGGCTTGTCCTCACTGCAGTCACAGCAAGGAGATACCTCCATGGCTCAGCACTGTGCCATGTGGATGTGCCCGTACTTGCTGTGCGTGCCAGGAGCAGCAGAGCCGTGTCCGCTTGGCACCAGCACGGCACATTGCTTCACTGTGCCTGGAACCGGAGCTGCTCCCAGCAGTTCTGGTTCGCCGAGGGACTGGTCGTGGAGGTCTACTCAACTGGTAGAGCTACACCTGCCCAGATTAGCCTCACCGGCAGGGCAGGAGTGCAAAACTCACCTGAGGATCTGGGACACTCGTTGGGTGGCCACCCCAAATGCAGGGCTGCCTTAGCTGGTAGCTGGGATGCATGTATCCGTCCTCATGTCCCCAAGGACGGACCACGTATCTCATGCTCACAGCGCTGACGCAGTGGTGGGGAAGACTCAGGGGATGAGAACAATGCAGCTATGTCTTTCGCCACAGCAGGAGCTTTTGCTCAGTGCATTTTTCAGAATGACAGTAAATAGGATTGGGAGGGCTATGGATGGTCCATCTAGCACACCCCTTTAGTTACTGCTGGTTTCCATTAAGGCATGCAATCGAAGAGGTTTAATTTTATGCTGTCTGTGTGGGGTACAGAAAAGCTTTCCATTTCCCCTTCTTCATTGATGTTTTTGTCCATGAACCAAGCAGTTTCATTAAAAAGTAGATTTTGCTGAAGATGCATCCACCAATAAATTGCTCTGCCACAATGTGGGACTACTGTGGATGGATTTGAATTTGCAGGACTCCTGGCTTCTGTTTCAAAATTTGCATTAACTCCCAAGTTGACCCTTGGCCCATCACAAGCTAAAATCTTCTTATCTTACTGAAGTGGATAGGAAGAGAGCGCCAGTCTCATTAGACCTTTTCTGAAGTCATTTACTCTGGGTTCTGCTGTAATATTTCTCTTTGGTCTTTATTTTTATTGCATTAAATTTATATGAGGAGGGAAAAGCTCCTTTTATTCCTCTCTCAGCCCAGTATCACTGGGCTTCCTCCCTGCAAGGAGGACAGGGAACATTCCCAGTCCCTGCTCCTCAGCAGTCTCACCTGCCAGGTCTGTTTGGGAAATGAACTCAGCATATGCATCGCGACAGTGGAAATCCAGCACCACTCATTGCTCACCTGGGTGTTTAGTGATGCTTCTTCGAGCCCATCTTTTTTTCTGCATGGAAGTAGTGTAGGGGAGATTCTACCAACCCACCAGCAGCACCCCAAAGTGCCCATTTGGGTGCCTGCTGCTGGCACTGAAGCAGAAAGGCAGAAGGTTTCCTCTCTAATCACTCAAAAAGTACAGAAACTCTTGCCCCACCAATTCCAGTGATGCTAAAAACATTGCATTTCACCTGCAGGTGCTATCTCTAACCAAATCCCCTCTGCTGTCATACAGTGAGACCAGAGAAGATGCTGCTTTCCAGAGACAGGCTGCACGGTGAGGTACAGATCTGCCCTTGAAGAGACATGTCCCTTGGCTTTGCCTTGTGTTCAGTGGTTTACAAGAGCATGTGCAACGTCTCTGACATATGCGGCTGCAGCATTTATTCTGCTCCTAGTATGTTCTCAAAGTCCTTCAGCCTCACCAAGCAGGCTGCCTCCAACCTGTCCTAAACCCCACATGTCCGTTTCCCACGCATCCTTTGCTGCCCAGGTCCCACCCAACCCACCAGAATGGCCCCTGCATCCCTGAAAGACCTCCCAGTCCTTTAACAAGCAGTTCAAAGCATGAGGACTCTTTAAAGTCCGTGGTGGGAGTACGTCAGAAGTGCCGGCGCAAGCAGCGGAGCAGATGTGCCGCGGGGAGCAGGAGGGAGGCAGCGGAGCAGGGGGCCCTGGCAGCGGAGCGGCACGGAGGGATGGCAGCTGCAAGACAGACGGCCTCTCCACAGCCTCGCGCCGAGCAGAGGGAAGCCACTTCCAGCTTGTCCGTGCTGCCGCTGCACGAACACATCCTCATTAATAACAGGCAGCGGATGTGATGGATAGCACTCAGGGATGAATTACGGCCAACTGCCTGATGCTGCTCTGTAAAAGCCGTATTTCGCCAAAAGCCAGGCAGGTTTTTACCTCTGCTCTGCCAGGTTTTGGAAATCTAAGGGATATCTTTGATTTGCTTGCTACAATAAAGTTACTTGAATTGCCTCCTTTTTCCTGTGGGGTGATGGCGTACTGAAGGTAGCAAAGAGCGATGCAGCTGGTGCTTGGGGAGCGCTGTTTGTGCTACAAAACAGGGACTATCTTCTCCCAAATGGATGTGTTGCTGTTACTGAGATGTTTTGTCTTCTGATACATAAAACATTGCTTAACTGGGAAAATAAAAGGATTCAGGCTAAATTCAGATATTGTAGTCTCAAGATATTTGCACCTCTGGTTGTTGAGCTTCAGCTGGGTGGGTAGAGATCAAGAAAAAAGCAAACTAAACAACAAAAAACGAGCAGACACACACACACTAACTGGAAGATACTGGCATGAAAAAA
>JANZLQ010000078.1:39530287-39589053 GCA_026212715.1 Elanus axillaris
TCAAGAAAAAAGCAAACTAAACAACAAAAAACGAGCAGACACACACACACTAACTGGAAGATACTGGCATGAAAAAATAAAATAAAATAAAATAAAATAAAATAAAATAAAATAAAATAAAATAAAATAAAATAAAAGCCATGTTAAAAGCATCCCTGGTTTCACCCAGGATTGCTATATCATGGGTGAACAACAGCCTGAGATTAGGTTTCTAAAGAGGGATTTTTTTAAGCTCAAAGAGTTTCACCCAGGAACTAGATGTGATGCCAGCATCGCGTCAAGTTGAAAAGGTTCATTGAAACAGCTTTAAAAGTTTATTTGTTTCCCTGAAACAGCTCTGAGGATATGCAGAATTATTTCTGATGTGAGATTAGCCTGGATTCAAGTAAATACAGTCATGCTATAAATAAATAAATAAATCAATACAGCCAGTGCATCAAAAGCTCCCCTAAAATAGAAACCTTTACGGGAAACAGGCTGGATCTTCCAGTGGTGTAAATGAGTCTCTCCCCACTGAAGCAAGCCAGCCTATGCTGACTTACCTTAGCTGAGCACCTGGCTTTAATTTTAATATGTTTTACATCTCTGAGTGGCAAACACCGAAAATAGCTGCCTGCCTTTAACAAGTGGTTGCCGTTGACCTGAGCAGATGGGAACAAGCCAAGCGGTGCTGCAGAGCTCGTCGGTATCATCTGATGAGGAGGCACAGTCAGACCAAACTCACAGTCGGACACAGCTCTCAGCATCAGCTGGGGTATCCTGGCACTCTGGGACTTGGGTGGGAGCCCTGGGCGATTTATAATAGCAAATGCATGTGAGTGACATTAGAAATCACATGATATAAATCACCTTCCTAACAAAACTGATTTAACTGCTGCTGAGTTTCAGTGCTTTCTCTCTGTTTGTATTTCTACAGCCCGTCAACAAGATACTATGACAACCTTAGCACCTCCAAAGTCAGTGGAGTAAGAAATGGTAGAGATCAGGACACGAAGTCCAGAGCTGGAAACACTTTTCTCATGTCAGGGCATTCACAGTGCATTTGAAGTTTCAGTGAGATCCTTTGGGGAAGGAGACAGTCCATCCATTCTGCGGGATTGGGAAACTGAGGCATGCGTTACGTCTTGCAGGCTTACCCATCAGAAACCATTTCTTCCAAGTCCCAGTGTCTCTGCTGGGCCATGTTATTACTTATGATGCCATCGCTGCTGTGAGCCAGACCTTGCGGGAGAGGCCAGGGGGTCATGATCACGTGGGGTTTGATTTCATGGGAACATAAGATAAAAACATACTGAGGTCTGTATTTGATTCCTTTCTTTGCATCTGATTTCTAAACCTTCAGAGTCATTTTCCAAGTTTTTCCCACAGACAGAAAGGCTGTGAATTTTCTTAAAATATATATTACACAAAGCAAGCAAGCTGATACTCCTCCAAAATCTCAAGACTCCAGGAGCCAGGGGTTAAAAAAAGAGAGGAACACTTCCTTCCCACTCCTATGTGAAAGCTCATGCTGTAACAGCCCCATCTGACAAAACAAGGACCCCTGCACCCTGCAACCATCTAGGGGACAGGGATGATGCTGGGTTTTGAATGCTATCCCTAAAATCAAATGGCAGCTTTGGGACACTCACTTTGTTCAGGCAGAGGCTGCCAAAGGTCACAGCTTTAGTGACAGCACACACTGGGTCATCCCCTTCTTCCTCCAAAGAGGAGATACCTTTGTGAACCCCCACATCTACACCTACCTCTCCGCTGACAGCATTGTGCAGAAAGCAATCTAAAATTAGCTGGGTGGATTTAACATCACACAGCTTCCCTCTGCTTTTGAGGACTCAGCCTCCTGCTATATTTAAACCGAAGGCAACTGGTAAACAAAGGTTTGGTGCGCTCTACTCTGACAGAAATAGGCACTGCAGCTATTTTTATCCTGCAGACTACACAGTGTGTGTCCAAGTTACAACCAGCAGCAATAAATATATCTCAAAGAGGGTCAAGAAGCCACTGTAAACAGTAAGCAGTAATGAAACTGCTCTGCTCTCTGAATGCTAGTGAGGCAGCCTTATCTAGTCCCTAATTCCTCCCTTTGAGGCTCATCACACAAAAGCATTATAGAAAGCAGATGTGGTTGCATGTCATGCTTTGCACATTTTTGGTTTTTTTCTCCAGGTTTTGTTATTTTAGATTAAGCTAAGTGGTGCCCTGGAAATACCAATGCATCTTGAGCACAGACTGGATGTATGAGGGCTAATTCAGCTCTGCCCACTGCTGACACTCGTAGATGAGATGCTAGATATGAAGAAAGAGGTTTTTTTACCTTTCAGATGACTTTCAAGAGAAGCTCTGAGGCTCAGAGGCTCAGTGACTGAGGCTTGGAGTGGTGTTTGTAGCACATGTTTAGGGTTGATGTTGTTTGTTCTGCTAACCCTGGGGTGGCTGCCCTCGTGGGACAAGATCAAAGACACTGCGGAGCGGGACAGCATGTGAGGTGTGCGCGTGTCTGGTGAGACACACGTGGGCACCTGGGCACCTGCGGCAGGGACGGATGCTGAATTCAGACCCTCTGTGAGAGGGCGCAGAGCACCGATTACCACACCAGGACTTCACGCCCTCAAAGTCTGCCCTCCTTTCTCAATCCCTGCAAGGTATTAGTGTCATGCCAGGGTCAGGCTCATCCCTGGCCTTCAGCAGGGCTTTGTGGAGCATTGCAAAAGGGGTTGGGCCAGGCAGTGCCATGAACAGAGGGTCTCAACCAGTCCTAATACCTAACCCTTCTCCATCTCACAGGGGATTTGGTGTGAGGGCTAGGCAGCAGGGAAATCTTCTCCTCCAGAACATGGTCTGTCTCCCATTGCTCCCCAGGACTGCTCTGTAGAAAACACCAGTACCTCCCTATCCTCAGAGCCAGGCACTTTAAGCTTCATTTTTGCTCAGGGACCCATCAGAGTAGGAAAGGCAAGAGTCACCATGGTTTCCATCCTTGGTAGCCTCCTTCTTCAGGATACTAGCCCTTTTGGCTTTAATCTCCCAGTCTGCGAAACCCCAAAAGCTGGGCAATATACACCCGAGAGCCGTGTCATTTCACAGGGGAACAAGCCTCATCTCCTCCTTCTGCTGGGTCTTGCTTCCCCCTTGTCTGCTGGAGATGCAAACCTCTGCTCCACTCTGGCTGCTTTGCTGCAGGGTCTGGGGAAAAGCATTGGCAGCCAGGCTTGCACTCCTTACCTCTGGAGGAGATCGGGCAGTGCTGCCCACTCCCAGTGTCTGCTGCTATAGAGAAGCCCCAAAATACCCTGCCTGGCCTCCACCACCTGCTGCAGGCAGGTCGGGGTCTCCTTGCAGACAGCATGGTCTCTCTGGGACATCTTAAATGCACTGTCTGCATGAGCGTATTGCTCCCTGCGGTGGGAGCTCAGACACTCACCCACAAGTGAACATCCTTTGGAAAGCACTGATTTCCTGAGACAAAATCTTTCACAGGGGCATGATGTTTTCAGCAGAAACTGGATGGGGCTGCTTGTGTCCCTGGCTGGCCCTGCAGGTTACATTACACCCAAGACCTGGCACAACTGCTAGCATTTGGATCCCAAGGGCTTTGGACTCCCTTTCTTCACTCCCAAGATTTATTTGCATTCTTACCTTGGCTGAAATGAGGGATCTTCAGAGTTAAGGTGCTGAAACCCTACTACACATGCAATGCAGGTAGCAGGAGGAGTCAACAGATACATAGTCTTGAGGATCGAGTTCCAGAGGGGAATGTGTACCCCCACAGTGACAAGCAAGCTGGCCTCGACCAGCAGTGACAGCCAGCCACAGTGGAGAAGATATTTGGAGGGGATATCCAGATATCTCCTATAAACAAAAGATAAAGAGATGTTTGTGGGTCTTAAAAGCTCTCCCAAGCTTAGCAGACACATCCTGTGACACCTGGAGTAGCTTTACTCCCAACACCATGACACCACACCACTGTACCCAGCCTGACGGGGGATGACCACCACAGCTTGGACCTACTTCTGCAGCCAGGCTGCAGGTCTGTTGTCCCTAGCCAGCAAGCCCAAAAAAGAGCAGATGTGGCTTCTCCCTTCCCCAGCCCTTCCTTCCCACTCTGGAGACCAGCCTTGTGCCTGCCACGTCTGAGCAGGCAATGATGAAGAGGTTATCACATCTGGCAGCAGCTGAGAGAGCAGTGCCCTGCAGCTGGTGCACTGGGCACAGCTCTGAGCTTGAGAAAACAGAGACCTGGGTTCATGGACCAGGCCTGGCTCTCATTTATTACTCATGCAGGCACAGTAAGGCTCTTTTTTCTATGCAGCAAATCATTAAGAAGAAAGGTGGGGGGGGGACAGACACGACACACTAAACCCCTTTAGTAACAACTGCAAAAAAAGAGAATGGGGGGAGGCAAGTAAGCAATGAACAGACAGACAAATGGAGTTCAGTTACAAAATACTGACAGTTCAGCTGGGAAAGGGGACTGCAGAGAGAGTGAGGCTTTACAAAAATGGACTGGTGCAGGGCTGGTCTGGAGCCAGCTGTCTGAGCAAAGAGGGTCCCCTTGAGGGGCCTGGATCCAGTGACTGCAGACAGAGGTGGACAGCATGTCCAGACCATTGCAGCTAAGCCTGTGTGACCTTTCACAAGGAGACCTGAGGTCACTGAGCCTTGCTGAAGGTACTTAGGCAGCGTGACCTATCGAGGGAAGTTGGGTTAGTATCACTGTGTGGTGTTTGGAGTGGTTTGGCATGCTCTAGCAGGCTCAAGGTATAGGTGTGAGACCCTGTGTGTGCCTATGGGATACCAAAGAAATATATCCAGATCTACCTGCAGAAGATGTACACTGTGAGAGACTGAAAGAGTTAATGTCTCAAACATTGTGGTGGGGCAAGTTCTGCTTAACTACAAACTCCACATAACAGCAAACCCTGCATAGCAAAGAACCACAGGTGAAAATAAGCCAACCAGCGCAGATCAGCACAGGACATCAGCAACAGTACTGGGAGGGCATAGTGGAGGGTGCCCAGCTCCATGTTCTGATATGCTGTTCTGATGTGCTGAGCAGGGCAGCTCACCATGCGTGGCCAAAGATCAAACAATAGTCATGTCTGCAGGGAAGGAGAAGTTACTCCCCGAACAACCCCCAAACCCACAGACCCATTTCCCAAAGGTTCTGAAAGCACAAACCACCAAGGACACCTAATTAGTCCTATAAGCTCGAATGCCTGCCCGAAGGAGGGGCAAAGATGATAAAAGGACACAAACTGAATCCCCATGTGAGTGTGCCCACCAGAACGGGACCCCTCAGCTGGCTGGGACACCACTGGACCCAGGACCAGTGGAATCTTGCTCTTTTCTTTTCTTTTTCTCTCTCTGTCTTGTTCATTCTCTCTCTCTCTTTTTCCATAATCCCTACACCTCATTCCTTTAAGACATAAAACTGTTGACCAAGGCTGTGACTAAGAGCGGATCCAGCTGCCCCCAGGCTCTTCTCTGAGAAGTCTAGAAAACAAGGGGGTCTGTTCTGAACCTCGTGACTCAACGGGAGGGATCTCCTTCTTCCCTGAATTGATGTATATGGTTATCATGGGTTACACAGTTTACTGAGGTAGTTTCATGCCAATTCTTGTTGTGAGAGACCTCACCACCTACTCTTATGCCTCCCAAGTTCAGGTTGCTTCTGCCATGAATAAAATGTTTAACTGATCATTTGCTGTCATTTCACCTTAATTTAGCCCAAGGGAATTCCGAACTCAACATGACTCCCTGGTCTGTCCAGCCTGGGTTGTGACACTGACCCATCTGCAGCAAGCTCCTTGCACACAGCTACACATCTTGTTCACCCTCCCAGAGATTTAGCAAAGTCAATGCCCTGAGAAGGCCTTGCTGGGTTGGCTTTACAACATCCACCTCCTTGGGACTGAGGGTCGGGGTCCACAACAGCCAGCAACAGTCATTACCCTCTTTCTTGCTCCTCACCAGCCTTATTTTATATTTTTTACTCCTTAGTATAAAAGCTTCCCTAACTAGTCATTAACCTCAGCCACAAGACACAACCATTAAACATTATTGTGGCTGTAACGTGGTACATTACTTGCTTCGCAGTCAAAAGTGTTTCCTCCAGCAAGGCAGAAAAAGAGACCTGTATTAATGTCAGAATTCTCCTGCACATGTATCTAAATCAGGATCTGGCACTGCAGACCTATTGCAAGGAGTGCATTTGCATGGAAGGAACACGTTATGTGAAGAGTGCATATTTCTTGATTAAATACACAAGTGGGAAAACCCGTCTTCCGTTTTCACCTCAGTGGCGAACAACCTGGGCATTCAGATCCCATACCTATCTGTCCCCATGCCAGCACAGCCCACTGCCAAGTGGGTGATACATCCTTGTGTAGGGACTGTCCTTAAACGACTCAAGACCTTCTCCATGCTCACAGCCAGTGCTGACCACCCCTACCAGGGTCCTGGAAATAGCGGCTTCTACAGGAATCAACCTTGTGAACGGGACCTAGAGAGGTCCACCATGCCACATGCTGCTTGTAGACAGCAGCTGAAGGAGGGAAAACTGTTGTGTAGCTTTCAGTAGACATGGCTTTTGCTGCCCACCAGAGCTGCAGACTCCCTAGGCTGAATCTTCACAGTGTCTCCAGCAGCTCCAGGAGAGGTTTTCAGCCCTTGTCCACTTTTTTCCTTCATACACATGCATGCAGGCAGAAAAAATCCGTGGTAGCACCTATAATGGTGTTTGCAGTATGGACACTGTTACTGTGGTCCTGAAACACAGACAAGGAGAGGGAGGGATGGTCGCTGCAACCATTCCTTCATGCAGTGCCCTGTGCAGGCTGCTGCAGCAACCAGCTGCCTGGGAATGTTCTACATTATCCGGGGAGCCTTCCTGAGAGGAAGACATACCTCCTGTGTCTCAGTGCAGGAGAGAACTCAGCACATGACCACCTGAAATGAAATCTCTGCAGATGCACCCCCAGGCTGATGGGGAGCTGTTGCGATGGGTCATGCCTGTTTCCATCCATCAGAGGACCCAATGAGACATGACTGATCTAAGCAGAGCTGACAAAGGCTGAAGACCACTTCCCCATCTGGGGACATGCCACCAGGCTGGGGGGGAAAGCCTGCCTTTTCACACATGGGGGATGTTTCATCCAGCAGCTCCCTTTTGCCAGCACAGGGATCCTACAGCTGCAGCACCCGCCTTGCAGGCTTGGTACGAGCGAGCTCCCCTTCTACCTCGCTGACTCCAAGAGCACATCCTAAATTGAAAGTGGCATGACATGAATAGTTCCCCCCCTGAAACCAGGCTGACCTCCCACCACAGGCTGGGATCCCCCGGTGTTCGTTGTTATACATTGACGCCCGATGGGGAAGCGCAGCCCTGTGGTTGACAGGTTTTAATGAAGACCTTTGATGTTCAAAGGAAGCGATGGCTGGTAAGGTCGGTTGGGTTAGAAGAAAGGAGCAAGCTGAAGCCGGCCGAGCTAAGCCCGTTACGCTAGCAGGGCCCCATCTGGAGCACTTAACTGCTGTCTGGTTTGAGCCAGGCAGGTTGGAGGTGAGCAGCTACGGGGGGGCAGGGGAGTTGGTTTCACGCAGAATGCCGTCCGCCGCTCCAAATTACCATCCCCATCACTCACCTGGTGCCAACATCTTTGCCTGCAGGTCAAAGCCTGAAGTCCACTCTCATTCCTTGTACCCTGGGGCTGAACTCACACTTGGTTTATAGCAGAAATGGAAATGTCAGTATTTAGTCAGGGAGGCTCGTAACAAATAAGAAATCTCTTTAAGACGTACCTGGGAACTGCCGTTAGTGACGCCAAAGCTTCAACCTCTCAGCTGCATTCATTGCCAAGGTGAGGGAAACACTTACCTATCTGCAGCCCCTAAATGTGTTTTTGTCCAGTGAAATGGAGCAACACCACCCATCCCCAGTGGTTAAGCACCCTTCATATGGGTGTCTGGGTCAGTGACAATGCTCCCACAGATATTTACATCTCTTATGCAAACTGGAGCAGCTTCAGTGGGAAAGTGGAGGAACAGCCCTGTTTTGCCCAGCTGTCTGAGAGTTTTCCCGGAGATGAGAGGGAAGAGGGAAAATTCCTTTAAGTAACAGGGAATTTTGCCTTTGCTTCCTTAGAGCATGAAAAGCAAGTCCATTCAGAAGTTTGAATTAGTAGCTGTAGAAACAGCCAGCTGGATATTTCAGAAATTTGTCATTTTGTCTACCATAGATATTTTTTCAACAACAACAAAGAGAAGTTAACAAAAGACACAACAACATTTTTTGTCCAGCTCTGGTGGTGACATATTTCAAATTTCTTCCCTGACAAAGTGTGTGTCTTTGCTACTAATTTGTGGTGGGTTGACCCTGGCTGGATGCCAGGTGCCCACCAAAGCCTCTATCACTCCCCCCCTCAGCTGGACATGGGAGAGAAAATATAACAAAGGGCTTATGGGTCGAAATAAGGACAGGGAGAGATCACTCAACTGATTATTGTCACGGGCAAAACAGACTCGACTTAGGGGAAATGAATTTAATTTATTGCCAATCAACCAGAGAAGGGTAATGAGAAAATAAAACCAAATCTTAAAACAGCTTTCCCCCACCCCTCCCTTCTTCCCAGGCACAACTTCACTTCCGAATTCTCTGCCTTCCCCCCTCCAGCAACACAAGGGGATGGGAAATGGGGGGTTATGGTCAGTTCATCACACATTATTTCTGCTGCTTCATCCTCTTCAGTGGGAGGACTCCTCACTCTTCCCCTGCTTCAGCATGGGTCCCTTCCCTGGGGCTTCAGTCCTTCAGGCACAGCCTGCTCCAGCGTGGGTCCCCCGCAGGGGTCACAAGTCCTGCCAGAAAACCCGCTCCAGCCTGGGCTCCTCTCTCCACGGGGCCACAGCTCCTGCCAGGAGTCTGCTCCAGCGCGGGCTTCCCACAGGGTCCCAGCCTCCTTCGGGCATCCCCCTGCTCCGGCATGGGGTCCTCCCCGGGCTGCAGGTGGAGATCTGCTCCACCGTGGACCTCCCTGGGCTGCAGGGGGACAGCCTGCCTCACCATGGTCTTCATCATGGGCTGCAGGGGAATCTCTGCTCCAGTGCCGGGAGCATCTCCTCCTCCTTCTGCACTGACCTGGGGGTCTGCAGAATTGTTTCCCCCACATCTTCTAAGTCCTCTCTCTGGCTGCAGTTTCTATGCCCCAGCAACTTTTTTTTCCCCTTCTGAAATCTGTTATCTCAGGGGCACTACCCCATTGCTGATGGGCTCAGCCTTGGCCAGCGGCAGGTTCCTCTCGGAGCCAGCTGGCTTTGGCTCTGTTGGACATAGGGGAAGCTTCTAGCGGCTTCTCACAGAAGCCACCCCGTACCCCCCCCACCCGCCACTACCAAAACCTTGCCACACAAACCCCATAGACAACTGCATCCTCTTGTCCTTCCTAAGTGCTTTTTTTTTCCTGTGATGTAAAGGCAGCTGTAAGGCTGTGAGGAGAGCCTTGGTAGAAGACTAGCTTGCTTTTAACATGATAGCCCAAGCTGCAAGCACTGCATACCAGCGGAACAGGTTCTTAGAAACAGCAACATTTGCAAACAGAAATTTTTTCAGCAAAAGGAGAGGAGCTGAGACAAGTTTGAGCAGGACTCCAAGCGTGACCTGGTCATGGCGGTGATTGTAGGTTTGCACTTCTATAGCAGGAGAGAGAGAGTGCAGGTGAAGATTTCTAAGGTATGACCTTTGTTGTTTCCTAAAAGGTGATGCTAATATTTTCTGCCCAAGTTGACCACATGAGCAGTCACTCCCCAACCAACCTTAGCAGATCCCTGGTTTGAAGCAGTACAAGCGAGACTCAGCCCCAACAGACAGCAAAGGACCTTGACTTTCCATTTTAAACTGCACCCTCCTCCAGTGAGGAATTAATTTTCTCACTTGGAAGGAGATTAAAATATCTCCATTACACCTGGTGTCACTCATGCAGGGTTAGAGCACCCATTTCCATCAGATGTGTTTTGCCTATTGCAGGTTATGGAGGACAGTGGCTGCTGCTCACCCCAGCCTTGGGTAGGAAGCAGGTCGGGTTTTTTCTTTCTCTGAGTCAAAACCTATGGTTCAGAGACTGTTTGCATTTGGGGGAATTATGTGGGTATCACAGCCACCTCACCTGCCTGGTCACACACCCACAGCTCCAGGGAAAGGGCTGAAAGCTGCTAAGAGCCCAGGGCACCCCTTCACTCCTACCGTCAACCTCATGGGTAGAAGCACTGGTCACAATTTGGCTTGTAATTTCTGCTTTGGGAAGTCATGTCAGGGTAACCCTGCATAAAAGCTATCTTCAAGACTTTTCTGGAGGTTTCATTACAGCATTAGGGAGAGTTTTAGTCTAGTTTCCCAGGGGACAGAAGGTTTTGTGATTGTTGTGTCTCTGTGCACACCTTAGTCCTGACTTTTCCAAAAACTTCCAAACCCATAGAGCAATTTTAGCCCTTTGACCACAAGTCTTCGAAGATATTAAGTTGCTACCAGCTTCTGAATGTGGGTGGGCAGGGAGAGGAGTGAGGGAACACCTCTGCAACGGCAGCACAAGCTCATAGGCACCAGGAAAGAGCGGAAAAGCCACTGGGTGAGAGACACAAATGCTCTGAAGACATTTCAATCAAAGCTGATACCTCATTAGATATGTGACACTCCCTCCACAAGGCAAAAAGCCATGGGAAGATTCCACAAGAGCTAAAGCTCATATATGGCTTGCTAGCTAAAGAAGAGTGAACCTGGCTGATTGCTCACGGTGCTTTGGGTCTGAGTCCTGCAAACCTGTCCCACAGGCTGGTGGAGGAGCTCTGCCCTCCTCCCTGCACATGCTGGTGGCCAAATGATTCATGTCACAAGAGGGGAAATGCAAGAGCAAAGCATAAATGAATCACCCTCTGCCACAGGTCATTTAATTCATTCTCCCTTCAGGAGGCAAGCGTTTTTGCACACTCTAATTAGATAGTTCATCCTAATGGCAGCTATATGATTTTTTTTCTTCCTGCTTTGCATCTTTCAGCAAAATAGTATGAAACCTGATGGATACTTAAAAAAAAAAAACAAAAAAAAAACCAAAAACAGTGCTACCCTGGAACAAGCCCCATGTACCATATGGCTGAGACAGGACAGTTGCAAAATCCTGCAACGCGCTCATTACATGCCTTGTCTATAGTGTTCTCTCTGCTCACTGCCTCCTCTGCCCTAGTTCCCAGACTTTGGGGTATAATTATAGAATAACAGCAACTGAAGCTGGTTTAAAAAATATGGTCTTTTTCCATGGAAAAAAATCTGAACAATATAACAACAACAACAAAAAAAGCAGCTTTCTTGGCAATGTGTTATTTTTTTTCTCTCTCTTTTTTTTTCTTTTTTTTGAGAAAATGAGTACAGAATATGTTTCATCTTCCTCCCCCTCCTGCCCACCTGTTTTTGGAAGAAAGCAGGGAGGAAAGAGAAAGGGAAAAACCTATGGTTTTAAGCTCGTTGTTCTCAAAAGTACTAAAACATTTCTACCAAAGCTGACACCTTCTAAGGAAATTCTCATTTTACCTGTAAAGTCCCTTTGAGTTCAGGAAAGTACAACTGCTTGTCAGAACAAAAAGGGGAAAAAAAAGCCTCTTTATTAACTTTCCTCCCCAAAGCTATTGCAAGGTGGCAATGAAAACACAGCCACTTCAGTGTAGGAGCCTGGGAGCCTTCGGATGCAGATCATGCAGCCTGGGAGGTGAGGAGTATTTTCCCCATGGATAAGATCTGCTCAGTTGTTAGCATCATGGTGAGACTTCTGTATCCGAGCTGGCAAGGCTCAGTCTTTACGGTTTCAAACACAGGAACTGTGCTGGGTAAAGCACATGGGGATTTTGGGCAGAGCCAGGGTCTTCTTGACTTCTTGCACCTCAGCCTGGGAGGTTGCAGAGCCAGCAGGGTCCATCCAGAAGCACACATGGGTAGCAGAGGCTGCAGGAACCTTCTGCTAAAAGACACCAAGCAACACTGAGGTGCAAAACTGGTGGGAAGAAGGTAAGTATGCCCTATGGGGAAAAAACTCTAAATTTTCCTGACTAAGGGTGTCTGAGTAGCACTATACAGTGCACACAAGGTCTTGACATCCCTTCAGGAAGGGTTCAATGTTGCAAAAGAGATCATTCACCTTGGACTCAGGTCTGTTCACCTCTAAAGGAGGAAGCCATCCCATCACACACAGCATCCAAGGAATGCCATGGGCTGTGGTGCATGACTGTCTCTGAGATCTCCACCATTCCCTTTCCAGTTGAAAACTAAGGCCTCTTGCTGGCATCATCTCTCATGTAGGAGATCTCAGCACACTCCTGGGGTACATTTACATTTCCATCAAAGTGACGAATTTATTGTGTGAGGGGGATGAAGAATGTGGAGAAGAGGAGGCCATATCTTTCATGCATGAGCCGTGCCCTTATGTAAGGATGCATAAGCAAGCAGCCTTTCCCCAGACCTTCCGTTGGGAAACAGCAGAGTGTCCATGCCTAAACCCACCACCACCAAACCCTACTGCTGGGAAGGCCCGTTACCTCGATCCAGGCTGTGAGGACAAGAGCCTTACAATGAAAACAAGATTTCTTGCAAAAGTTTCAGCCAGAAGCTCCCACACTTGGAAGCACAATCTCACTCGCAGTGCCCTCATCTATCTGGCTCAAGTCCTGCCCTGCCCCTATGATAGATTATTTTCATTAACATTTCCCTGCTGAAGCTACCACTGCGGCTGCTGTGCCAGTGATGCAGCATGAGCACTTGCAACAGGGGTACATAACAAGTAATAAAATGTTGGTGGTCAGGCCATATAAA
The DNA here is from genome assembly GCA_026212715.1 of Elanus axillaris. NCBI lineage: Eukaryota > Metazoa > Chordata > Aves > Accipitriformes > Accipitridae > Elanus > Elanus axillaris. The sequence goes on from JANZLQ010000078.1 coordinate 39,543,135, forward strand.
AGCTTGGTTTGGGCCACCCAACACTGTCCTGTGCGTGCTTGTGTTGGATTAATGTCAGCCTGTCTGCAGAGGAGTCTCAGATGGAAGACGGAAGCATTATTCTGTTCCAGCTCTGTCCTGCCTCCCTCCTTCCATGGTTGACCCAATGCCTCTTCTTCAGCATGGGGATGTTTGCAAATCCTCTGTGCAAGATTAACATCCTGCTACCTAAACACGCCTTGTATTTCTAATATCATTTTGCCCTACACAGAGAGAGGATGCACTGCTGTCTGTGGGTCACTTGAAGGGATCATCATTCTCTGAGGCAGGAAGCATTTTGCAGCACTTGCATGGGCTTATTCTCAGGCATTTTGCACCACCAATGCACTCCACTCCAAATTATCTTCTTAGAAAACTCAGTAAGTCAAAACACTCCATCAAAATATACTTCTTTCTTTTTTTTTTTCTCAAGGGACTGCCAAGGAAAACCTATATTTATTCAGGAAAAGTTTTTGGCTGAAACATTTGGAAGTCAAAACAACCTTATCAAAAAGGTCCAGAGAATGTAGTTAAGTATTTAGGAAATAAGGCAGAGTCTGGGAGGTCACAAAAGCCCCCTGAGCCACACTATTGCATCAGGGGATGCATAAAGGAAATGCTACAGCAAAAAAAACCCTTGTTTTACAACACCTTCTTAAATTGCTTAGCACCCACATCTGACTTGTCACACCTGAGCTTCAGCCCTCCAGTCAAATGGGAGGTAAAAGCCTTTCAGTGAGATTACGACTCCTAAAGGGCTGATTATCTCAAGCAGGTATTAAAGGGCTCTGCTGAGATGGGACCTGGCACCTGGCCCACAGGGATGGCACACCACCGTGCTTTGATCAAGACCTCTGCAAAAGCCCCGCTCTCTTGGGGGAGAGGCTCCCAAAAAATCCTTCTTTTCACCACTGGGCATCTTGCAGGTGACACATCTTGTGTCACCAATACTGCTGTACACATGCTGCTTGCTCCCAAACTATGAGCTCCAGAAATCCCAACACAAAGGCAGGAGTCCTGTGGCATGAAGCAAACCCATGTGGGAAGGTGCAATGTCCATCTGAAGGTGCCTGGATGCAACATGAGCCGTGCTGATCACAGGAGTGATCCGTGCTCCAGCCACAGTAAATACCTCCCACTGATGGCATTGGCCTTGCAGCTTCCCAACACATAGCCATCCCAAAACTTAAAAAGCTGAAGCTCTTCCCTGGGAAACTTTGGGTCCTGTTTTTTTTTCTGAAACTGCAAAAAGTGGCATTGGTTCATGTGAACACACAGACTTTTTCCATTTCTCTGCTACATCAGTGTCTTGGCAGCATAGCAAAGAGACCCTGAATCCCCCTGGAAAAGCAAAAAGGGGGAAAGGAGAGTAGAGAAAACGATGGCAGTAGGGCATGAGGGTCTGATATTTTTCCATGATCCAGAAAACTCTTATTCCCTATGACCTTGTTAGGAGGCTGGAAGCTGCTTTTTAGTCAGAGCTGTCAGACAGTTGTGCTGGCAGGAGATGGATGAGCCGCGGTGCGGCTCTGCAGAAGGCGTCATGGAGACAGGCTGTTTTAAGGAGCAGCAACAGTGGGAAAAGGCAGCAGGAGAAGACTGAGGCAGGACCAAAATGCCAGTGAGCAGCAGCCTGTGGGGAAGGGGACTCTGGCATAGCTATACACAAGAGACAAATGCAAGGGGCTCCTCAAATAGCCATTGAGACAGCAGAGCTATGGGGTATCTTCAGGATAAACTGACAAAGAAGAGTTGTGGGGGTTATGGGCCCTGCTCTTGGTGCCTTAGAAGCTTGATACTGTCTCCTGCAAGGTGTTGATGGGCCTTTGGTTGTAGTCCCCTGTCACTTGTTTGGGGTCTCTGAAGAGAAGTGAGATGTGTCCTCCAGCATCTCCCAGCATGACCCCACCACGCTGCCCACTGCCAAAACTTTATCCCAAACACCAGCATCACCATGCTCCATGCCCACAAACAAGGATGCTGAAGGTTTTGCTTTAATTTTTACTGTGTAACATTATTAATGAATTTGCTTTGACATATCCTGCCCTCATAATGCCAAGGATGTGATTTCCCCTTGACCTGTCACAGGGAATGGATTTGGGTACAATCCTGCCACATGCACTGATGCAAAACACAGATCTGGAGATTGCTTTATTTCTGCCCTGTGATCACTCTCAGGACATCTGACCCTGCTGTTCTCAGCTCTGCAATGATGCTTTCATCACACTCCTGGTCTTTGCAGGACATCTGCAGCCTTATGCATGTCCTGATGCAAGCCCAGAAGGATCAGTGTTCGGGGACAGCGTTACTGTGCTACATTAATTGTCACTGAGGCACCTGGACTGTTTTGTGCGGCTGGTTTTTAAATGGAAACTTGGCTTTGTTTATATCAGATGTTCACAGTCTGGGTACAAGCTGAATGACGCTTTGCCCTCTCAGTATCCCCAGTCTGTTCCCGTCAGGAGAAGACCTAACTCCAGCATGGACACTTGCTAGGAGGGGAGAGGGAGTGCTAACAACAGTGTGCTTTGGGAAATAAGAAAAATAATAATCTTTTTGTATTCAGGGCACACATGACCCCTTTCCCACCCCCAGGACCTCCTGCTCCAGAGGCAATCCTCAGCCCATGTCTGTGGCAGCCTGCAAAGCCAAAGCTATGGTCCTGTACCAGGTTTTGTGCAGGCACATTGGCAGTGCAGACATCCCAGTTGAGAGGTAAGAGAAATCTCTGGCTAACACCTGCCCTGGGATTTGGGAGAGCTGGGTTTGTTCTCCATTGTGCCAAAGGTTCTTAGAATCATAGAATATCTTGAGTTGGAAGGGACCAATAAGGATCAACCAGTCACTTAACCCCTCAGCTCCTGGTCTGTAACATAGGGATATTTTGTGCTGTTCCCTGGAGATCTGTGTGAGATGCTCAGGCATCAGCACCATGGGAACCACACAGGCACACTGAGCAGTCTGGCATAAAAAGACAGCACATATCCAAGACCCTGGTCCTGCAATGGGCTTCTAGGGTAAAATTCAGCCCCAGCCAGCTCAGAGGTGATCTAGCTTTAGCTGGAGACCATTTGATCCCCACAGCATGGTTTGTTCGCATTTTCTGTTTGGCCTCTTGCTAACCCAAACGCAGGGCTCCTACCAGACATCCTTTTCGCTGGGGAGCTGTATTTCTAAGAGGGTGGGATATGCGACTCCCTTGGTTTTACAGTCAGAAGGGGAATCAGAAGGATTTTGCTGAACAAGGAGTCTATGTAAATAAAAGAGACCAAGAGCAGTTGCATGGCCAGATGGCACAACACAGCCCTATAAACAAACTCTCTTCTCCTCCCCTCCAAACCCTAAACAGGGTGGCCTCAGCCATGCTGACAGCTGGGACTGGTCCCTGCCCCACTCCAGCCCTTGAAGGACCCCCAGGCGCTGTGTGAGAGAGGATGAAGCCATGCCAAGGAGCGTGATGACAATTTAACAGTATGGACCATTGTGAATCTGTGCATGGCTGGTGCCTGGGTTAGTGGAGTATTATGAATGTTGCCTTAGAGATTTTGGGGTCGCTGTTGACGCGTGTCCTCTCATGACACAGAGGTCTCAAAGTGGGCACACCCAAGCACAAACCAAACATTGGAGTTGCACCTAGATGCCCAGGACTTTGTAGGTATGCATGCAGTTCCTGTGTCATGGAGCAGCAGGATGCAAACCTTTTATCCTGATATACTGCAATGCAAAGGGATGACGTATCCCCACAGGGTTTGCATCCCACTCCCAGCAGGCATCTCCCACCATGCCAAGCCTATGGTACCAGGGGCTGCTGTACCCAGCGAGGAGCTGGACCAAGGCTGGCAACCACTTCCATAAACCACTCAGCAGCTTCCCTGCGTCCTGGCTCAGGATACAGAGCTCTGCGCCGCAGCTCTGGGTCTCTGCTGCTTTGTATCTTGTCTGCTGTCCTTTCTACTTGAGAGGGGTTCCTTTTCCCTGCTCAGGACGTCCAACACAGGGTTTGGAGGGGTTAACCAGGATACCCTGGATGCACAGTCCTGTACAGATTGCCTGAATGCATGCAAACTTATGCAAAACACACCTCATGTCCCAGGGCTGTTGCACATGCACTTGCGGTTGTTCACTCATTCAGTGACCGTTTTCTGCAGGTGAACTCTGGGTGGATGTGGCCAGGAAAATTCGAAGGAAATCCAAACAAAGACAGACCTCTCTTGGAGTGTTTTGCAACCCATTTACACAGCTCAGAGGGGCACACGCTGCAGCATAGCAAAGAACCAAGGACCTTGATGTCTCTCTTCGATCAGATACAGACAGTAGCCTGTCTAGTTACAGAGAGCACTTTCTTTGATTAAAAGCTAATAAATATTCATCCCTCTCCTCCCCTGCTGTCCCTCTCAAATCCCCAGAGACGAAACTTAGACAAGCAAAACTGGTTCGTTTGTGATGTATTCCAGTGCTCCAAAACACTTGGAAACATTCCAGGTAACAATGCATGGCTGCAAGGGCTATGCATCATCAAGAAAAGAGCCAATACTTTGGATTCACTTAAAACAAGACTTAGGTCATAAAGGACATGCTCATTATTAATGGTGGGTGTTGGGAAGTAAAGTATAAAGTGTACACAGATCCTTATCCCTAGCTAATTCTTCAATAAATTGGCAAAGATACATCACTGTCTGCAGAGCAGAAGACAGAGAGAAATTAGATGTTAAGGACAGCTTAGTTCCCTAGGAATACAGATGTACCATCAGTTGATGAAAACTACAGGGAGGAGCAAGGGAAGAAGATGTATCAGTGGTGAAGGCTGTCTCCTTTTAAGGCAAGGAAAACTAAACCCTTGCCAGGAAAGAACAGGTTTGAACAGATGGAGAGATCACGGCCAGTGTAACAGTGCAGGTACCACTGAGCCGATCCTGGTGAAATACAGACTACAAAACCAAGCCATTGTCACCCCAAGAAAAGATCAGGGGAGTCAAGGACCTATTCAGCAGAGAAAAGCTGCTGGAGAAAATCAGTCCTGGTGTTTGGAGTTTGGAGAAATATGGAATAGATCCAACAATGTGCTGTCTCAACAGAGATTTAAACCACAGCCCTGCAGGGAAAGACCCTCTGAGGGCACCAGACTGTAGGTAGTGAAGAGCTTTCCACCTCTGGATGGAAGCTTATACTATAGCTATCTCTGCAGCTACCGTAACCCTGTGTTTTCCCACTTCATGGCTTACAGTCTGAGTATACAGCAATTATTTCTTGGGGAAGGATTGCCTTCAGCCTGTATTGGTAGGCAGTTCAAAGGTGATCTCACAATCCCAACAGTAATAGTAACAGCAATAGTAATTGTAATTGTAATTAATAGTAAAATAGTAAGGCTAAGATAATAATGATAATTATTTATTATTATTACTAGATCCACATCAAAGCACGTGCATCCTCCTGCATCCTGGAACATGGTGCTGGGACACCAGGCTTGGTCTCTTCTCTGGGTGTAACATGTTGTCCATGTGCTTCTGCAACCCACCAGCCCCACTTCCCTGCACAACAGTGAGCTGGCTGCATCACCACCAGCAGGAACCACAGTCCTCAGCAGCCCAGGGACAAAATCTCCATCCTGTGATCTCCACGCTGTTTAAGCACAAAGGAGCCTGTGTCTGCTGCCTGGCCCTATAGAAACCAAGCACTTGTATCTTTCCTTGGATACTAAGGCCTCAAGTTAGAGGCTGACAGCAGAAGTGGGTAGAAGATGAAGCATTGCAATTTTCCAGCTTTTCTAATGGCATCCTCCAGCTTTGTGGGGGCTGTTGGGCAAACAAGAAGCAAGCAGCTTAATGGCTGTATTTCAGCTGGCACTAGCACTGCAAAGCCCGTGTCGTGGGCCAGTTCTCTGCTGAGCTGAGATTTGTTTGGCACAGCAGCATGGTGGGTCCCAAGGGAGCCCCCAGCCGCTCTCCGTTCCCCCAGCTGGGTCCCAGCCAGACCCCGCAGAGCCGACAGCTGCCCCTGCCGCAGGGGGACCATGGCTGAGCAGGGCACCCCGGCCAAGCTTCGTCTTAATGCCAGCTCAGCTGATCAAGGCAACAGAGCAGGAAGAAGAGCAGGGTGTCGAACTCGGTGGGAAACTGAGGATCCCCATCACCAAGGGGAAAATCCTGAGGACTGTATCCAACACCCGGCTGGCACTGGAGAGCACAAATGCATCACACTCACCATGAAGGGACTCTGCCCCTTGGTTTGCAGGGGTACAAGCTCTGGGTTAAGAGCAGGAAGATTTTCTTTTTGAAAAAGACAAATCTTGCCCTTTTAGGCAGCTTCTTGTGGAAATGAGATGCTTGCACCGATACCTGTGTGAATATACCCTTTCTCCAGCGCCTTCATGTTCCCTTTGCCCTTGTGAGCTGAAAGTTCTCTCAAGCACAGTGACCGTCCCATGCTTTTCATGAAAGCAGACAACTGGGTGGAAGAGAAAACCTGTCTGCGTCTTACATATATCCCATAAAGGGGAAAGCAGAAGCTGAAGCTGAAAGCCCAGGGGATGCACACTGAGGAGAGATCTATCTCCCACAGGTTAAACGGCCCTTGGTGCTTGCTGTGAGCTGCAAGGAGTGAGTCTTGCCTCATTCTTGCACTTGCAGGAAATACCATTGTTATGAAAATGTCAAAGTCTTCGATGCCTTGCATAATAGATTGCACCAGCGCCTGAACACACACACACTTATGCATACAAGGTGATCTGTCTTCCACAGAAAGGCATGGCCATGCCATCATTTGGGGATTTAAAAAGGGGGGGGGAACCCAAACTTGTAATTTTTTGCTACTGTCAGTGTTCACCTTTTTAAACCCTTTTTAACATTTACTTTCCCTTCCTGTGTGGGCTCAGAGTCAGATTTCAGCACTTTTAGACCTGGTAGTTTCAGTCTATGTCTCTGTAGGGATGTCCTACAGCATGGACCCCAGGTGACTTGGAGATGCTCTGCATGTTGCAGGCACTTCTTAGGGCTGGGCCAGATTTTCTGCACCAGACAGAGAATCAGGTACATTGGGAAATTTGTGCTTTCCATTTCCTCTGTGTATCCCAGGTTAACAGGTTTGCAAACTCCCTTATTCCTTTGCAGGACTCTCCTTGCTGAGGCAGAATAAAACCTTGTAACAACTTCAAGAAGAATACTGAAGACCTTTATAGGGCTGCCAAAATGGGTACAGTTAAACCCCATGCTTAACTTCATCTTCAAGGTCCTCTTGCCACAGCAGTTCAGCAGCAGATAATGAGGAAAATCCTTGAGTAAATCTGGGTGGGCAAAAGTAGAGTTGGGAAAAAACCCAGCTGGATCATCTCCCAACTAACATCATTTTTGTGGAGTCTCTATGTATATATATGCATGTATGTATGTATATATGTGTCGTGTCATGTTCCAGTCTGTTAGGCAGGTTGGATTTTCTTCACATGAGTAATTTGCACAGTCTTTTCTTAACAGAAAATATTGTCCTCAAGCACAAGCTAAAAAATGTAGTTTTTCATAGGGAAAAATTAATCTTGGAAATGGAGAATTTGCTGAAATATTCCTTAATGCTCCCAGATGATTTTTTTAATTTGTTTCTTGTTTCGCAAGACCCTAGCAATAGTCCTTTTGTGCTCTGTATTCAGAAGGGTTAGGCTTCACAAATAACATGATTTAATGCATAATTTTTAATGAACTTATTCAGGTTTTATACCAGCATCAGAATCTGCTAATCAGCTATATGCTAATATACTCTTAAAAATACTGTGCAAGAAGTGACCTGCTTCCCCTAATGCCCAGATAATGAAGAAATGAGGACTTATGCCACCAGAGGCACTCCCCCTTGGAGCACATCTTTGGAGACATTCAGTCAAGGAGTCGCTCCAGCACAGGCTCCAAAGGGAAGCCGAGTCATTAAAAAAAATGACATTTCTGTGCTGTGTGATGAATGACGATTAAGCTGCCAGCTCTCATCAAGACTCAGGACTCATCCCACCAGAGCACTGATGTCAAGGGAAACAATCCCTTTGATTTAGAGTTTGGACCAGCCTTCAAATGCAGGGACCAAGGGCAAGAGCTTGGTTTCCAGGGAGTCCTAGGCTCTGTCTCAGTACATCCTCAAAATCCTTCCACAAAGACACATCATGGCTTGACTCCTTTGGGTCTCTTTTCACTGCTCCAGGAGCAGGTACATTCCAGTCAATCACAAGCCCTACAATTCCAGCAGCATCAAATTCAAAATCTGAGAACCACAAACCACTGTCCCTTTGAACCCGAACCAAGACTCTTCTTGTAAGTAAACATTGTGGGTCAGGGCCTCTCGCTCAAAATCTGTATATGTGCCTTACACTAGGCCTGATGTATCCAGAAGGGGGGCAGTTTGGTATAGATCCCAGCTAGGAAACAATCATTCCCCAAGCCCAGATTTCTTGGGAGATGAGAAGTTTATCCTTCACAAAGGGAAAATGTTGGAACACTGTTGTGTTAATGTTTCGCTTCAATGGCAGAGGTGGGTCTCCTACAGCTGATGAGTAGGAAACCAGGGTGGGATAGGTTTCACCGAGTTAAAGACATCTGTGATGATGTTGTCTTTCTGAACTCACATGGGACTTCCGCTAAAGAGAATGGGAGAAACGGGTCCCTGCAAAGAGCATCTTTCTTCTGTTTTGGTGGCTATTTTAGTTAAGAAGAGTCACACCCTGGGCCAGACCTCCACATAAAGAGGGCTGAGGAGACCAACTCCAATGCAGAGCTTCTACCTACCTTATAGGTGACCATGTCTGGCCATCCTACCCCAAGCCCAGGCTGTGCAGGCTCAGGCTCTGGCCTCTGGAGGTCCTTGTCCTATTTTGGGAGCCTGTCAAGATTCACCACCAAAGCCAAGAACCAGTTGATTCTTTCTTGTGTTTCACCACAGCTTTGTTCACAAACTTGCTTTTATCCCAGCAATAATTCTTCATGAGCCTGCATACTGCACAGTGCCAGCAAGCAACCAGCACATCAAACAGCGCTGAACTGCCACTAGACACTCTAGATGCTGAGATGCTATAACCAGCCCTTGTCTCATGTCCTGTCCAGGACAGTTCCATCCACTCAAAAAGGAAGACACATAAAACATCTTAGAAGAGGGAAGGGAAAATCCAGCTGTAATAATTCTGGAGTGCCTGCAAAAAACCCTGAAACTGATGCATCCTGAGTATTTAAGACACTCTTAAGCAGTTATCTGACTTCTGCTTCCCTTCCATTGCAGCTGCAGATGCTGGATCCCATCACATTTGACAGCAAACAGAGCAGGTCTGCACTGTCCAAGGAAATCTCTTTACTGTCAAGATATTGCAGACCCCCTTGGAGTTTCTTGAGGTGCTTAACTTAGCCAAAGAGTGATACAGATAAAAATTCTGCATTTTCTAAATTGCAGGGCAGCAGAAAAAAAATATGCCTGTAGCCACCAAGGCTCTCAGTTACTTTGAAATGGAAAGCTTTCCCCCTTTGCACAATTTCCAAAGTATGGCATGTGGCCTAATTATATAATTACACAATAGATCCGAGTTGCTTCAAAGGAGCTATTGTGTTCCAGCAGGTACATAATAAGTTTATAGTATCAACTAATTACACTGTTATATAAGGGTCCAGAATGACTTTTAAAATCAACAGACAGATCTTCTAGGCTATCAAACACATATTGTTTTGTTTGCGAATTTTTTTTTTTAGTACCTCATTAAGAACATAACCTGTGCTTTCTTGAGCCTTTCTAGAGGGGATATAAATGTTAATATTATGCAGAAAGTGCTGGGCTTAATACTGAGTTGGTGTACATCATCTCTACCAACCTCAGTGGATCATTTTAGATGCACATAAGTCAATGGCTCAGAGTCTACATTAATTAAGACTGTGGGGACACAATCAAATGTCAATTACCATGGTTTAAGCAGCTACTGCCCACTATTTTCCACCTTGTGTCACGCTGGTTTGAGTTCACGTTTCAACCTCACTGGTGGGAAGGATGTAAGAGCTCACAATGATGGGCTCCACTGAAGGGGACGTCTGGTCTGTCACAGCAACTCAGTCATATCCAGTTGTGCCTTTACCCCCTCTACCCACAAAAGGCACGGAAATAAAGGTGAGGTTTACCACAGTGAGCCTCACCTGGCACTGACCCTTGCTGCTAGCCTCTCTCATGGGTGAGTCTCTTGAGGGGTCTGGGTCTCACAGTCAAGAAAAATCAGGTTCCATTTACAAATGAGCATCAGGGCCAGCCTCCCTCAAACCATGAGTACTACTCCATCATGTCACCTCAAGGATGGATAGCCAGGGCAGAGCAAGGAGTCACACAGAAGGCCCTGGGAAGAGGCATAGCACCAGAGGGAACAATAGATAGCCTCTAAAGCAGATTCCTGCCTAGCTATCCACATCTAGAAATTGCCCTATCCAGTAGGTACCTAGGCATCATGCTCAAAGGAGCCCACTAGAAGTCCTTCCTGAGCCTGTGCTCCTTTCCTCTCCTGTGATCTGACCCACTCAATGCACATCCATCATATAACCCCAGACAACCTCTCATTATCCCTTACTCCTCAGCACACCATGGGGGACTTGCCTGGTACAGCAGGGGAAAGCTGATCTGTCTTCGCAATAAAGGCAAGTGAACTTGGGAATCTCCCCACCAACCTCTTCAAAGTTGTTGTGATATGAAGCCAGCACGACGGGGAGAACCATCTAACCCAGAGCATGCAACACGTGTGCATTTTGTTATCATCTATTCACCCTTCAGAGAGCAGCTGGGATTCCCCAGCTGTGACAGGATGTCCGTGGAGCTATAACTTTGTAAACTCAGCTCAGACTTTCAGGAAGAGATTTCTAATTTTATCCAGGCCATTCATCCACCCTTAATTTGCAATGAAAAAAAAAAGAAACTGTTGCAGGGTTATTATTAACTATTGGCCAAGATAGAATGAACTCCAGGCTTGGCTGACTCCCTCTTTGGTAGAAAGCAAGTGCACAGACAGCAGATGCATTGCTGTTTCGCTTCCCAAGCATTTCTGCTCCTGAGTGAGGATGTTTGATAGCCGAAGTAGCAGGAGAACCTCTATTTCACAGGTGTAGCTGTGTTGTCCAGGCTCCACCTCAGCTAACTGGGCTTGGAGGCCTTTGGCCAGCCTGCAGTGCTTAGCCTTGCTTCTCCTCCACCTGCTCATAACTGCAGCACCTCTCAGTGTCAAGACCTTGCTCTGATAAAATGAGTGAGAAAAGTCCCCATCAACCTCACTCAGGCTCTGAGATCAGATGTAAGACACAGGGAGGTGTGTTTCACCATCAGCTTGTGAAGTTCTCGTGTCTCCCCTCCCTTCAGCGGTGGTACCTCTGAACACTAGCCAAGGACAAGATTTCTTATAATACAGAAGGCCATATTCAAACAACTCAATCAAGCACATGAGATGATCCTGGGCCTTGCTGCAAAGCCAAGGAAACAATGCATTAATCTGCCCCAGCACTGCTTCCCAGGGCAGACATATAAAATGCCCATATAAAAAGCTAGAGATCTAGAACCAGCCAGGAGAAGAGGATCTCCAGCTATACCTTTGCATCCAGCTATGCCATGCCCATGAATGAGTCTGCCTATGACACGTTTGCAAGAGGTGATTAATGACAAGTCTTCAGCTATAAGAAGTCTTTTTAATACAACAGGTAAAGTAACAAACAAGAGAAGAAAGCAATGGCAAGAAATCCACTTCTTTATTAGCTGGGCTTGTAGCCCAAGGATTCAGAAAACCCCTCTTAACCAGAAACGTTGCAAATGTTGTTATCATTTCCCTAAAGTCTCCTAAAAACCCAGTTATTCTTATGCTTGTTGTTGCAGGATTTGCCACTTGCTTCATACTTTTCCTTGAATTCACCCTGGGAAAAACGTTCTTGCTAACCCAGCAGGTATCCCACTGCTCCACCTGCTTTTGCTTGCATTGAGAGAGGATCCATGCAGCACTAAACAGCCCTTCATAGACATAAATCAGCTTGCACCCGTCATCTACTGAAGAACCTCATCCCAGAGTTTCCTGCCGATCCCCTGCTAAATGAGAGGGGAGAGGAGAGACAAACCAGGTCCCAGAAAAATATACTCTGGACATGTGAGTGTGTAAAGCTGTAAGGCATGGGGACTTCCATGGTAACCCTGTGTATAAACAGGACCAAACAGCTTGAAGTAGCTGCTCTCCTTGCAAGGCTGATGAACAAAGTATCTCTGTAGCTTGGCCAACACAGCAAGCTCCAGCCAAATGTAAATAGCCTGCAGGGCTTTTTGGCACTTTGCGCTCTATTTTGCATACAGCTGGTAATGTTTTAAAGGCCAGGCCCAGCCAAGGGTAATGCTTCCAAGAACAGAGCAGGAAACACTTTGTGTACAGAAAAAGGTCTCAGGAGAAATCAGTGAAATCTTAAGACCTTTTGTGTTTCTTTCTCCCTCCCCAAATCAGTGTGTTTCATTTTTACACTAAAAATTACTAGAGCTCCAGGTAGGCTGCCTAGATGCAACCGCCGTGTTTCATGCCCTGAGCGCTCGGTAAGAGAGGTATTAGCTTGGATCCTGCGAACACAGAAACACTTGCTGTGTGTAGGCAAGTCCTGCTGAGCATATCCACGATGTCTTTCAGGGGACAATTCGCTGAAGCTGGCTGATGTGAGTGCAAAGCATGAGAGATGGCATCAAGGGAGGATCAAAATTGTATCAAAGCATCAGTGACACCCTTTGAATCTTCCATAGTACCAATGCCAAGGAAATACCACGATATTTTCAATTGTCTGGTTATTCAACCTTTTGGAAGACATAAGCAGGACTTAGTGCTTAGGATGGGTTGTCATGATGGAGGGAGGTAGTCTCTACCTTGAATGCTACTAAACTTCTGCTGTCCAGAGGCTTGTCCTTGCTTGTGAGATGGGATTTCCCTCTTGATAGGAGGCTGAGGAACTGGGACTTCATTATTTTGTTCAAATTATCACCTAAGCACCACCATGTAGGGTATGAAAAGGAGAAAATTGGCTCTCCCACTCCCATCTGCTGGAATAGAGGGCTGGGGAGGGGAGACAGATGGGTCAGGCAGAGTAGAGCCACCCTGAGGCTGAAACAGGTAGTCACATAGGATTAATATTGCAGAAGAAATTTTGTTTTCCTTTGCTATCATGTGTTTAAAATCACAGTGTACCGGCATGGGCATTTTGCCCACCTGGCCCTCTCCTTTAAACTTCATTGTGTTTAAATGTGTTTATACATCAGGACCATCATGTCCTAGAGGGAGACTGTCCTTCTGTTAGCTGTCCCAGTCACTTGATTATTCAAGGCTGAAAGATGGGCGCTGGCTGAGTTAGCAGCAGCCGTCAAAACTGGCAGAGAAAGGGAATATATGTCAATAACTCAGAAAAGTGAAGCAGACATAACTTGGAGAGGTGGTATTGATACACCCTCATTAAGTGAAATAAGAAGTTCTGTTTATCATAATTTAGTGTCCTTTACTTTGTATCTTACAGATGTCTGTCCTTCCACAGGTAATTCATATGTCCAAAGCCAAATCACTGCCCTCCAGACAGGACTGGAGCACAATAGAAGGATCATGCTGCAGAGCAACCTCCGGGGACAGATGGGGGACTGTGTGCTGCTGTCAGATGTAACAAAGAGCTACTCTTTCATGTCTTTGTATTGTGGCTGCACATCATGGGCCGGCCAGGGAACAGAGAAATGGGGAAAAACCAGAGTTGGGATCTATAATGAAAACCATGCATTTGACCTCTCTGGCTGGGGACACAGATTAAACTTCATTGGCTTTAAAGATGACAAAATCAGGTTTTCCCCACTCAGGGCTTAGTCCCCTTTCCCTCTGACCAGCTTTGACATGTGTGCATTGGACCTTCCACGGGATGCAGAAGCTCTGGTTTTGTCAGATACCAAGGAACCAAACTGTCCTTGGCCACAGGGACATGATGATATTCAAACACACAGTTGTCCGCTCTGCAAGTTGCAGCACAACTGGCTTTATACAAACTTCTTTTCAGCCTTGTTTCCAAACTGAAAAGGCTTCTGGACCTCCTGGGTGAGCACCTATCCCCCTCACCCCAAACCTTCCCCTTTCTTTTCCAGGCCAGACAAGGAACAAATTCGCACTCCACCTCTTACTTTCTATGAGGGTTACACAGCCTAAATTGATATTAACACAGGAAAAGCCCCATCTCTAAAATGCCCCTACCTCTTTCCTTGAGAGAGAGGGAGTGAGAGAGAGAGATGGCAGCACAGATCTCAAGAGGACATCCTGGAAGAAGGGAATGAAAACACCTTCTTATCCCAAATTTCAAAATGTCTTTGTCCAGTCCCAACAAGTGATTAGCAAACATGCAAATGTGTCTACATGTGTTCTTGTACCAAGTAACTTTTGAACCTGTTAGTTAGATGCAGGGGAGGATACCTCATAAGCAGCTACAGTACATGAACAAAGGCAGAGGAGAAATTAATTTCCTGGAATTGATTTGTCCTTAATAATTTTGCAAGCCAAAGGGTTGATTTGTACAATCAAACATGGTTGCTGGCAAGTCCAAAGAGTGTAAGAAGAGGAGGTGGCTTCATTCAAGGAAAAGGGGAGCTCTAAATACAGGCAATTAAAAAAAAAAAAAAAAAAAAGTCAATCAGGAGATACTAATCCACAGGGAAACTGGAGACAGTGGTGCTCATAAAACTACCCCCTGTCAATACATACCTACTTGTCATACATGACAAGTCAAACTGTGGCATTGCAACTGTGACGGGGGTTGAAATGGAACCTCTCAGACATGCAAGTTTGAATCAAGGAGGAAGTCCCTTGCTTACCAGAGCAGGTACCTATGGGCTGCACCAGTTATGGTTCAAGATCTCGGCAGTCTGCTGAGCAGGTTATGTCCTGAACTGCTGAGAGAGGTTGGGCTCAACCCCACCGAAGGCCTGCAGAGTCACTTGGCTTGAACCTGGAGGAAGCCAACGTATAGGCTGGGTTGACCCTCACTGATGTCAAAAAGGACTTTAGCCTGGATGTCTCCAGGGAGCTGAGGTGGAGGCACTGCTGCCCAGCATGACCTGCAATATCAGAATCCAGCCCGTTGTTAGTCTGGGGGAATGGAGGTGGGATGGCCTTGCAAGACAAGCAAACACAAATGGCTAACAAAGCAAGATAAATATGGGACATAAATATGTGATGGTGCAGGAGGCGGTACCATAAACTTATTTTATTGCCAATTGTCTGCAAAGGCCAACATAACTCACTCCCTTTGCCTTGCTCTGTCATTCATGAATAATGACATTGCCCAAATACATACCAATAAAATTCTCACAACCTGCACTGAGATGTGTGAACACTATTCTGGGTAAGGAAATAAAGGAATAGGGATTTTTAATAATGATCAGTCCCCTGCTCTCCATATCCTGAATATCTGATGTAGTGTTTACTGATTACCAGTACAATCTGATCCTTCATGTCAGTTCCTACACAGCTGCTCTCTGACTTACCCCCATCTTAAAAGGTCTTCAGGAGTGATATGAGTACAGCTGAACTCCTGCAGGCAGAGGTCCACAGTGTTTCATAAGCAGCTCACAGCAAATGTAGCCCATGCTCTGGGCTGAGCAGGTCTGTGCAAATGCAGTCAGCACAATGCCATTACCGAGGCAAGCATCCTGGGGGCTGAATTAGTCTATCCTGCCTCTCTGCAAGGTTAATGTGGCTTTTGACTTGTTTTGGCTTGCAGCAAGCAGTGCAGGCATACTTGCAGAGCCAGGCTATGCCCAGGGGCACAAGGGCTTCATCCATGCCTCCAGCGGGAGTGGGGAATCTGCCTCGCAGTTTTAGAGATACATATTGAATAGCTAGCACCTAGTGCCTCCGGTACTGGCAGCTGAGAGGCTAACACTTCCTATCCTTTTGCTGAATATCAACTCCTTCTCACCTGCCCCAGAGAACAGTGACTTCGGGTGATGTCTCCCTCCCTCCCTGCCCTGGCCAGCCACATCCCCACAGCCCACTCCAACGCCTGCGTAAGCCAACATCCACCAGGAAACGTGACAGGGGAGGCATGTGTGGGAATGACTGTGCCAAAGCCAGAGGGGAGGGAGCTGGATCAGACTGGTGGATATGCAGAGCCATGGAAAGAGGTTTCTCTCTCCTGCAGCAGGGCTACAAACCCCAGCCCATCGCTCCCATGCCCTGATGGGCAGGCATGCCAGAGCCCACATCAACACAGCCTCTGCCTCCCAAGGGGAAAGCCAATTCAGAGACGGGATGTCTCTTCCCCTGCACTCACAGCCCAAGCCCTGCCAAGCAGCCCTTGTAGGAGGCAGAGCCGAGGTCATGCACTCCCTGCCTTCCCCTCTCTGCCAAAGCCAGAGCAAGAAAAAGACAGCAAAATGGGGAACATGGGCCAGCAAAGAGAGCTAGAGCCTTTTTCCAGAGCCCACGAGGGAACATTGCTATAACCCCATGCACAAGACATCGTTCGGCAGTAGGATGCCTACTGGATGATGCAGAGGCAGAGAACTGATCCCCAGAGCTAATCGTCTTTCCTCCTGTTATAGGCCCACACTTCTGTGTCACCGTGGTCAAACGGAAAAGGGAAAGCAGATGATTTTCGTTGCCTTCCCATTACTGGGTGACAGCAGCACTTCCCCAGCTTGCACAGGCTGCATCATCCAATACTATTGCTGCACTGCTCCATCTGGGCTGAGAGCTGGAAGCTGTAAATCAAGATGTCCAGTGGTAGTCGTAAGGGGATAAAGCATCCACAGTAAAATTTCTCTGACAACTAGTCACAGCTGAGATATCACTTGATGGATAGCAGCAAAATCCCCAATACAAGGTGATGGATTCTCTGTGGCTGCAAGCAGACTGAACTCTGCTGCGGCTGTCAGGGCTTTAGGACGTCTGCCACTTCAGCAGGTATGTGTGAGGACGTACCCACCCCAAACCCTACACCACTCTCAGCAAGAGTAGCACAGGTAGCTTTCTTTTCCAGTTGCTTCTAGCTAAGGAGAGGTGACTTTGTCATTAATCCATCAAGCACAGAGGCATCAGTTTTAGACCCACCTTTGGCACTTTGCTTTTGTCTACCTCCCAGTCCATGTAGATACAAAAGAAATAGACAGTTGCCTCACCTATGTCGGGTGATTTCTCCAGGGCAGAGCCTACATCACTGCCATTCACAATGGTGCCTCAAAATGGTTTAATCTCTCTACATGGGTGTATAATGAATTACAGTAGAGTGTTAAAAAAGCAAAGATGCAGGGACCATGACATTTATGCCCGATGCAAGGCCATGGAGCACTCACCTTATTAAATTATGTGCCCTAGAACTGAAGCCAACACTAACACTGAGCTCTGTCACTTCCCTATCCCTCAGGATGGGCTGGTTCCCAGGGGTGGGCTCAAGAGATACAGGAGAAGCTCATGTCCCGATTAAAGACAAGTACCCCAAGGGTTATTTTCAGGATGGTGGGAATGTCCTCTGTCTCCTGGGGCAATCTCCAGCCAAGTCGGGATGTACAGCCACCCTGTAATAAATACCTATCCTCATTTATAACATGATTATAAATGTAGCAGCAGGAGCTGTAACAAAAAAAAAATAGTACCAGATATGGCTTGGAAAAATATAATCAGGGCAGGGCTTTCCATTTCTCTTTGGTTTCCCGGAGATACCAGGAATTTCAAGAGATGAGGTATTTCTCTAAGATACCCTGGTACTCTGCATGCTGAGCATCAGCCCTAAGAATTATTTGGGCCGTAAGAACTGAGGTTGTCACAGGCAGCTTCCCAGAACTAAAGAATTGCATCTCAAGTCCAAAACCACTTATAGTATCTCAAAAATAAAATACAGGAGCCTAAATCCACTCAGCTGGAGTAGATATAGAGTAACGTTTACTTTGGTTGGTTGGTTTATATCTTGAAATCTTTCAAATACAATACAAATTATGGGTTTAGTCAAAGATTTCTGGGGAAATTGTTGGGATTTTGGCAAGGGTTCCTGCTTTTGAGATTTTGTCAGCTCTGTGCTGAGCAGGACTCACTGGTGGTTCTCGCTGGCAAAAGGTACCAATATGCCACATAGTCCATTGCTCATGGCACATAGTCTGGTTGGGTATCTCAGCCCACATAGGCTGAGAAGGAGGAAAATACAACCCTCCAAAAGCTAACACACCTCCACCCCTGTCCAGACGTGTGCACCAACTGTGCAACTTTGGATGAGTCTTGTCACAGGTAGGCCTGCATTTGCAATGTTCCATTATGGTCCATTTTTTCCCCCTCCAGCCTCATGTGCCACACAGAACTCAATGGCCTTAATCCTCCATCTGGGGGACACCAGTACCTGGTACTGCCTGGGCAGAGATTTCACTAGAAGTCCCGTCTCACCTAGAGAGAGTACCATGACCCTGACCTACTCATGTCACCAACATGCCCACATTGGTCTTGTCAGACCCAGCACGGAATTGTCTTATACACTGGGGAGGAAGATTCCTGACAAGTAAGTGAGCCCCATTTTTCAGCTCAAGACTTCAATGCTCAGCAGATATACTTGATGAAGGACAGGAACTTATACAAAAACAGTTGCTTCTCAGTAAAAAAAAGTACGTTTAAACCTCATTTCTGCTTGGAAAAGACCCAGTGTCATTTTGTGACTGGCTGTGGATGATGCATAACTCAAGCATGCTGGAAAACCAGTCTGATCTGCACCAAGGGAGAAAAATGTACATTACAATTGAGGGCTTTCCACCCGTATCTCCCTTTCTGCAAGGCCCAGCCACAGAACAGGAGAAGATTACTGTGTTATACAACACAGCCACACACCCCTCAGAGGTTACATGCTATGGTGATACCCTGGAGACAGCCTGCACATAGCAAAAGGCTACAATAAACAATACTGCAAGACAATCCCATTCATTTCAGTAAGACTCTTCTCAAAGAAAGCAAAAAAAAAAAAAAAAAAAAAATCCAGAGATGAAGAAATACCCAGAGTAAGATGACATTTGGATCTGGTCCTATTTTAGGTTCTGTTTGCAGGAGCTCTTGGCCACATTTAGATTCAGCTATAGATGCACCACCCAACATGGCACACGTCTTTCTGACCATGCAGCCACCTGAATGGGGAAGGGTTGAAGAAAGTCTCAGCTGCCCACATAGAGGGTTTCATTGTCAGAGCAGCCAAAGCACGCAGTGGTGAAGGGAACAGTGCCTGCATTTGCCATACAGTGTGTCTGTGTCCCTACAAGTGACCTGGCCAATTCACCCCAAAAGATTCCCTTTGACAACATTTGGATGATGTCTTATTTTAGGGTCTGTTTGCTTGAGCAGAGATCTAGACTGCATTGTGTGATGCCTAGATGTCCAGATAGGGGACCTTTTGAAGAGTGTGGAAGTCACTGTTTGAGTGCCATGAGCTGCTAAGCAGTATCTAGGAGCTACAATAAGTTAACAAGCCTCCTCAGCTCTCTTTCTTCCCTCCTTTCCCAAGTCAGGACAAATTTTGTGGAGGACTGAACTGACCTTGTACTTCCATCCCTTTGAATTCCACTCTCACTGTGCCCTTCCCTGCTTAAGGTACCAATCAACAGTGTTACAGCACATAATTTAAGCTAGGGGAAGGGTGACATTTCCTAAGCATTTGGACTTCCTGAGATTTGATACGGATGACAAACCTCATCAGGTTGAAGATCTGGACTCTCTTGCGCATGACCCTAAAACAGTTCAGGTGGTTTTGAGAGCTACCCCACCAATGTTCCTTATTTTCTAAGCTCATCTGTGGACTGCCACATTTACACATACTCAGCAGATGGACTAACACCCTCTGGAGCCAAAAATAGTTCCTGCTTCAGCCACAGGAAGAGCTATACAACTGGGACCATAACAGACTCACATCCTCAGCAGAGGGGACACAGAGGCGAAATTGTTAGCAGGCACCAAGAAGGGGTTACAGCACCTCGAGTCCTCAAATAGTGCCCACTGGTGTGACAGCCACCTCCTTGGTGAACACCAGGGTCTGCTCAGGGAGCCAAGATCCATGAACATTTAAACAGGGAGCTGCTCAGGCACTCAGGAGGACCTCAGCTGTGCTTCATAGCAGGCAATACTGGAGAATTACATCCTTTTGACAGACATTGAGTTGGACCTGTAATCCAAAAGCTGTCACTGCTACAGAAACTGCTACAAAGGAAGAAAAGTCGCATGTCTGTTACCCTTTAGCACTTTGCCTTTATCTTCACAGTAACTTGCCTTCCTGCTAATATAGATTAGATCAATACTGACAAGGAGCATGATGGAGTCTAACAATGTCAGACAGTCAGAAAGCTGCTCTGATGATGTTTAAACCACCCAGTCCAATGTTTTGGGGGTTTTGGTTTTGGTTTAATGCAGAGGACTGGGCCAACAAAAAACAAATGGCGATAAGGGAGGTACTTGGCAATTTCCAAGCATCTTCACATATATCTGCATTTTTTCCCATGCATTTATATATGCGCATTTAAAGTCTGCAGCCAAAGTGGGAAATTCCTAGAAATGCCTCTTACCCTTTAACACCTTACAAATGCAATCACTAACTCGATGGTATTTTTGCCTGCCCAGGGTCACATCAGCAGCTGGATTACATGGAGCTACACTTGGATATCCCACTGCAGATTCTGTCCCAAGCACTTTCAGTGGTAGAGATTGCCCTGTACTTCTGTCCCAAGCCCTTTCAGTGGTAGAGATTGCCCTGTACAGTAAATTCACGCAGACTGGTTACCAAAGAGGGAGGGTGGTCTTTCCTTTTGAGCATTAAAAGTGTCCTGCACCTTTTGAGGGGATCTGTCTATCCTACATTAGGTCAAACCCTCTAATGAAGTTGAACATTTGCTGCCTTCAGAAGGGTTGACTGCAGTAACCAGCCTTGATGACACCGCTGCCACTTCCCAGCTGGTGGAAGAGGTTATCAGAGATGACCATTTCTAAAGTGTCCATTCAGTGGACAGCCCCAAGCTGGGCTTCCAAAAATGCTTCTGTGCTTTCTTTGGATTTTAGCCACTAAAGAGAAGATCCAGGTTGGCACTACTGTACTGCATTTAGTATTATTTTGATGTCTAGCTACGGTCTGTTTATAATAACAGTTCATGAAAGATGCAGCCCAGATCATATGTTACAGTTATTCTGGTGTTGGCCAGTGGAAGGAGGATTAGGACTGGCCTTGGAAATGCTTCTTTTTTATCTTTCTTTGCTGTTACTGTGCCAGGCAGCCTTTGTAAAGTCACCCAACACTTCTGCCCCATCTCATTCACAAGATGAAGATTGCACTAGTCCATCTTTCCAAGATGTGTCCTCTTTCAGTGCTAGGCTTTATTACTGTTGGTAATTTTCTTGTATTGTCAGGTAAAATGCTGAAAGGCTACATCTTGGGGAAAGAAGGGGCAAACCTCTTGCATACTCAACAATTGGTGAATTTAAATAAAAGATGGGGCTGAGGAGAATTCCAGCCTAATTACACATTACAATGGTGCTGTGCTGCTTCTGGGAGAGCAGCCAGTCATCTGGAAAGAGGTTCAACTCTCAGCATGGGGGGAGCTGGCAGGACAAAGGAGAGAAGGCTGGGGAATAAACAGGACAGAAAATACAACTAGAGGAGGGTGGCCCAGCTTCAGCCAGGAAATGGCACTATTAGCAACACCAAGCAGCATGGACATGGCAGACATGTGGCCAATCTCAGAGGTAAATCTGGGCATTATCAGTTTGAATCCAAATGTCTCAGGCTGCTCCTTAACCTTGCACCAGGATCACATGCAATTCATAGCTGAGCTTCTCAATTGCCATGAGCCACCTTGGAGGTCATCTCAAAGAGTTACCCCAACACAGTGCCTAAGAGCTCTGCTGCCTCTCCCATCAGTGTAACAGCTCTACACGTTCCATGGGAACAGTCCTTGTCTGCACCTCACTCACTTTCAAGATACTGTTAAAAACATCTCCCAGCTTCTCCCCCTTGGACAGATCACCAGTCCTTTTTGCACACATTCCTAGGGCAGAGGTGGGACTACAGGACCACCTTCCCCACTTTCCCCTGCATCCACGAGGCTTCCCTGGCTGAGAGCAGCAGCTGGGAATGGTTAGTAGACATTGAACTCATGTCCTTTGCAGTCAAGGGGTGGTCTTCTCTTTCTTGGCATACAAAGCAGCAGAAGAGGGTGCCCTGGAAGCTGCTGTTTGAAAACACTGCTTAAGTGACTGTGAAGAGCCAGATGGACTTGAGCCCTGAAGACTCGAGTGCCCTATTTAGCCACAGAGTGGGGACTCAGCGAGTGACTGCAGATTTTGCATGCAGGCTGTCTCAGTATTCTCCATCCCTGGTTTGGAGGAATCCATCCAGGCTGGATCTCCAGACCCATTCAGACCTGCCAACAAACTGCCGGAACAAGCTTGGGGAGCTGAACAGCGAGGAGCCAACCCATTTTACCAGCCTTCAGATGGTAACAATCCTTCCCAGCCCATGAGCCTGTGAGCAGGAGAGGGGAAAGGCTCCAGATTTCATTCTTAATCCTGCAAGTTATTCATACTACCCCTGTTCCCCAGCATTAGGAAGGGCAACGTTCCCTTATATGGTCAAGAAAAAGTGGAGAATATCTGCAATACATTCTCACATCTGCGCTCAGCCGAGCCTGGCCAGCATGTCCCTGTGAATGCAGAGGCCGTAACTGCCAAGAGCTGTGGAGCAAAATGCCTCCGCCCTGCTGTGAAAAGGCAGGCAAGGGGGATAAACAGATATGGGTGGAAACATTGCAAAATGGATCACATTAAGCAATGCTGCTCATGGGTTTATGGTATCTGATCTGGGATGTTTTCCCGTGCAAGCCTGGAGTCCAGTGGGAAAAGGCAACTTGCAAATGTGAAAACAGCAGTAAGAAAATGCTGCAAGGCCAAGTGCTGGAGAAGTAACTAAAACATGGCATGTAGACCCCCAAAGGACCCAGAAGAAAACTCGTCCTGCTTACTAAGAAAAAAGGTGCAGATTCTCCTAATCAAATTCTCCAACATCTTCTTGCCTGATATGAAGGTCAATGTTTTAAACTGTGGAGGCTTAGAAGAACGAAGGAGGGTTCAGACAGGCTCTTCAGGTAAAAAGAGACAAGACCATTGGGAAGATCCTTCCAACAGATAGCATTAGGGCTATAAAGAGGGAGAAGTTGACATGTTTCTCTGCTGATGGAGAAATAAATGCCATTTTTTAATTTTATATACCAATACCTGTGCCACCTCCTGCACAAGAGCATGATTCATCTGAAAGGTTGCCCAGGCAGTGTTTGCCTAATGATAAAGTTCTTAACCACATTGATTTCTTTCACCTAGATGTCCTACTTTCTTTCAGAAAGGATCAGATGTTCAACGGATGGGTTTAGTTTCTGCAGAACACTTATATGCACATTAAGGAGAACTAAGCATGTTTTCAAGTGTAATCTCCAAGTCTGAGAGGCCTCTGGGCTAATAAAAAGTCAGTCTGTAGTCCTGAAGACATGGCCTGTGTTGCATCTGTATAATGAAACCCAGAGCCATGTGGCCACATCCAAGCCAGACTCAAGCATTGCCTGGGGTGATGCTACCCCAGGGCAAAACAGTGCCAGGGTACATGCTGCTGATGAAAATGTGCTTGGTTGTGACCTGCTGGTCTCAAAAAAGGGTCTTACCAGGACACAAGAGGTCCTGCTCTGCCCTCCTACTACCTCAGCCATGGCTCTGTGGCCAAAATCCCCCAAGGCAATGGTACAGGGAGGAGGCTGTTAGGCACCAGGGCAGCAACCTGGGCCCAAAGATGTCTTGGGTTTCCTTCCTGCCTCCCACCTCCAGCCCTATCAGAGGATGCTCTAGCCCCAAGGACCAGGCTGGGATCAGAGGTTGCCAAGGTTGGGCTGGGGCTGAGGAAGGGGGGGTGAGGCTTAGAGAGGAAGAGACGGACACAACTTCATCCTGATTGCCCCAAATTTCTTTCTTCTGATGAACATTTGGATTCAACCTGGGATGAGAGAGTGGAGAAGAATGACCTGTTTAAGTCACCTGTAGGTGGCTGAAAAGGAAATACACAGTTTCAGAGCCTGGCAATGTGGCTCACAAGCTCCCTCACCAACTCCAGTCCCAGAAGCTACAGATGCTCTGGAAATCAGAGCCTTTCTGTGTCAAGCTCCATATTTGAGAACATAAACACAGGCACTCCGATTTTCAAAGGGGCCAAGCACCTTTCCTTTCTTTTTCCCCTAATGACTTTTGTTACTCCTTTAAAACTAGAACACTTCAAAAAATCCTTTAACACGTAACTAATGTTTGGGGAGCATCCTGTTCCAGAACACAGCTTTACACGCCAGAAAATGGTCTGATTTTTAGGAAAAACCTTTCCTCCCATATAGGAGTTTCTGCAAAAAAGGCATCTTAAAAGTGTCTTGATACAATACACCCAGCACTCACAAAAAACCCCGCTACCTCTACATCCTAGAGACTGTGCGGCCTCAGGAAAACCTAAAGCCCTACTGTCATGATGAAAAATACCCCAGTGCTTTGATTTTCTCCTGAAGGTTGTATGAAGAGACATTACTGGCAGCATGCTCTGTGCCCTTCTCCAGGTCAGCCCTGCTCTTCTTATAAACATTTTGCCCCTTTCTGCCAGCTCTATAGCAAAAGCATCCCTGTCCAAACACATGGAGGAAAAACTGCTTTCCCCATGTTGAAACAGAGGTGATGGGACAAAGATGCATAGGAAATGTTGGGCACTGGCTAATTGGGCTCTATTTATGAGTAGGTAATTAGGTGCAGCTGCAGTACAGCTCTCATAGCTGCAATGAGACAAAACATGTTCCCATTGCACGGACGACCCTTAACTATGTGGTCTTCTGGGGACAGTGTGTGTCTGGAAACAGCCTTACAGCATCCCTTGAAGGGGGGTGGAGGAAGGAAAGCAGACTCCAACACAGGAGACTCTATCCAGGTCCCAAGAGTGAGCTGACACTGGAAGGGAATATCAAGACTGCCTGCATACTATCACCGCTGTGCAGCGTGGACATCCAGGCCGTTGTTCAGACACCAGGTATGGAGCACTTGGATATAAAGGTGAATAAAAGCACCTTTTATTGCCAGTGTTGTGAGTTTCTGTGCACTGCAGGTCAGCCTGGAGGTCAGGGGTCCTGTGGTCTCTATCTCCAGAGCATGGCTGGGATACAGCCAACAGCAGGTAACAACCTTCTCATGAAAAGAGCACTAGGGAGGCAATTACCTTTATTAAATGGACAGAGACAGGGTGGTTTCCCAACCTCTGGTGGCTTTCTTACCTGTTCTGCCTCCTCCTCAGTGGTGGG
This sequence comes from Elanus axillaris, assembly GCA_026212715.1. Lineage (NCBI taxonomy): Eukaryota > Metazoa > Chordata > Aves > Accipitriformes > Accipitridae > Elanus > Elanus axillaris. The sequence goes on from JANZLQ010000078.1 coordinate 39,568,482, forward strand.
GAGATGAGATATTTGCTGTGCTCACTGCACCCCCTCTGCCGCTGCACCCACTGGAGCCGCGAGTACAAAATCTGTCCCTTGTCCCTTCACAGGCTCCCACCTCCTATTTTTAAAGCAAATTTCCCCTGAATCCATCAAGTCCATTATAGTCAGAGACGATCCTAGCAATGCCATTTTGACATGTCTGTGTTTCTCACAGTGAATGATCAATGACATTATCTCAGAGCCAAGATCCTCTGAGATACCCTCTGAAAAATCTGTCATATCCTGAAGTGGAGACCCCCCTTATTTTGTATAAATAAATACGATTTAATTACTCTGTGGGAGGTTCTGGAACTCCTGCAAGGATGAAGCTCCCTTCAGCTGAGTGCCTTGCAAACGCATATGGAGACAAGTTCCCTGCTTTAAAGACCTTCACCCAACCTCCTCCAGCTGATGGGGTGAAGAGGCGAGAAATTCTTGCGAATGAGGATATGCTCCCCAAAAGTAAGGTGGAAGCGCCCTCTTGTGTCCTCAGAGCAGGCCAAGGGGGTTTGTTATGGAAAAATAGATGGGTGCATGCTCCTCTTCAGACCTATTGGCACAAGTGGGGAATACCATCGCTACCTAAAGGGCAGAAGATGGGGGGACAGGGAGTTGTCCCAGTGTGACAGCGTAGAGGGAAGGACCATGCAGAGGCAGCACGATCTACCCCAAACCATTAGGAAACCCAGTACAGAGTCCACCAAGCTTCACTGGCGTGTCCTCGAGCAGAGACGTGCAGGGAGGAAAGTACCAGATTTGGGAAAATAAACTGCACAGAAAGTTAAAATTAACTGGAAGGATTTTTTTTAAAAAGCACATTTTTGCCTTCTAGTTCCTTTCCAGAATGGGCTGTGATTGAGAGACTGGCTTAGAGCATCTTCCAAGGAGCTTTTACTACCTGAACAAGCCAAAGTATTTTGGTGCTTCCCACTCCCCAGATGTTTTCCCTCTGCTTGGTATGAAGCTTCTCTGAGGATGAGGACAGCAGGGAAGTGTATGGCACCAACAGCATCCATCCATGGAAAAGGCCTCTGACCAAGGTGCCTTGAACCTGGACACACATACCTTTGCAAGCAGGACACTTGAGCCTCAATAAAAGAAATATCTCTGAGGCTCTGTCCCATTTGCTCAGCCAGCTGTGGGTGAGATGCACCAGGGAGAGAAGGTGGTGGATGCAGGTCTCCATGCATGGGCAGTGGGGCAGGTGGTTCAGGACAACGCCCACAGGAAAAAATCTATTTGGAATAGACCTATTTGGAAACAATAATTCAACACCCACACCCTGCCCCCCCCCCCTCAACTCTCCATCCTCAATGGACCGCCTTCTTTGGGTGGACAAAATCCCCCAATGCACTTTGGGGGTACCCTTGGCCATTTCACAATAGATCCTCTGAAATCAGGGGAGCAGCGAACCTCAGTCCTTCAGGGAAAAGGGATTACAACAGCCAATATGGAGGAAAAGTACCGATTGTGAAAAACACATGCGAACTGCATGACAAACACCATATTTAGAGTATTTACCTTTCAAGATGTGAAGACAAGACAGAGAACAGTGTTGTAAACAAGGAAATGAAACTCAGAAATGGAAAGGGGTCACAAGCAAGGAGAGGGGAGAATACAGCAGGAGTTTGAGCCTCTGCAGCTGAGGGTTTATTCACAAAACAGCTGTCCACAGGTAATCCTGAGTTTCTCGTACAAACAGCAAAGGTAACTGGTTGAGTAGACAGCAGCCAAACCTACCTCCTCCCCCACACTATGTGCTCACTGACTCCTTTCCACTGAAAGCCTGCAGTTCCCACGGGGTTTTGTCTTGTCAGAGGCACGATAAGCTCCTGAGGGCACATGCTGTACCGTGCCTGCCGACACACTCTTCCATATGTCCCCACGTTGCTGTAGACAGATGACTTCTCTCCTGGTGGGGACATCCCCAGGCTCCGTGCGTTTGACAGCTGCGGGATGTACACAGGCAGCCTCTGAATCCTTTAATACACCATTTTTCTCATGGCTGGAGACCACTTTCTGTATTTTCAGCAAATGGTGGCACCATGGGCTAGGAGGTTTCAGGCTTCACAAATCTTTCTCTTCACAGGAAAAGAAGGGCTGGAAGAGACCTCTTATTTTTACCTTTTCTGCCTTTCAGAGACTAGCACACCACTGTTAATAATAACAATAATAATAATACTGAATAAATCTCACTCGGGTCCCACTTTGGTATGCAAATGTTTCCTCTTTATTTGCATCTTTCCAAAAGACCATGGAGATACGAAGCCAGATTTATTTCTTAACAGTCACAGCAAGCTGACAATGTGAAGACCTTCAAGATAAATACATAGGGCTTGGGAATACAGCTCCTCAGTGAGGATTTGCAAGTACTAAAGTGTTATAAAACTCATACCCAGCCAGTTCACCCATAGCCTGCAAGCCCTCGCAGCCTGCCGCAAAAAAACTACCACATATCTGCACCTTTCAACCTACAGTTCATTCTAATATCTGATCTTGAAGTTCAGATGAGGCCCAGTGGAAAAAAAAAAAAAAAAGTTGTTTTTAAGGCTACAAAGAGCAGTTTGGAGTCCTGACGGATGCAAGGCTAATGCAATTCTGCCTTGTTCCCAGTCCCCTGACCCAAAACCCTTTCCCTGCTCCTAACCACGCACCAGGAGAGAACTCGGCCCAGGGACCGAGGAGGAGGCGATGACAGCTGCCAAGCGCCCCAGCCAGCTGGAAAGAGGTTGAAGATGGAGCAGGGCTGTCTGGGCTGGGCCCTGGGGAAGTGCCCCACCACCCCCCCCAGCACCACTGGGTCCTTACGCAGCCATTATGCTCCAGATACGCTCAGGGCCAGACCCCCAGCTGAAAGCAATGGAGTGACACACATTTTCCTCTGCCAAGAATCAGAGATGAGTAGAGCCGGGCTTGACGCTTGCGTCCAGCGTGGGCTTCGGCAGCGATGCAGTGATGCAGGACTTGAGCTGCTTCTTGGCCCCTTGCCCACACTGCTGAGCCTGAGGCGGGGAGCATCTCCCCTCACCTAGATTTACATTCGCTCATGTCCCCAAGACAGATCTTAACAGATTTCCCACACATCTGCTGCAAGGCTCGCGGTCGCGGCTGGCTGGCAGCAGTGCCATTCAGCCAGCTCCCCCTGAGCTGCTCTGCAGTGGTCCCTTTCCTCTGAGTCAACACTTTCAGGTACAAAACTTTGCAGTGCCAAGAGCCTCTAATGCAGGCATGGAGAGAAAAAAAAAAAAAAAAGACACCCTAATGGTCACCAAACCTTTGCACGTCTTCCAAACAACTCATAAATACACTGCAAACTGTACACAAGGGTGCATTTGCCAGGCAGGAGAGGGCAGAGGTGCAGTTGTTGCCTTTCCCTTCCTCTAGCATCAGTCAGAGTGGTGTGTATTCTCCATCTTTTTGTAAAAAGAGGGGGGAAAGTAGAAGCTTTTGCACTGTATTATGGCTGCACCCAGCTCTGATATATGCCCACAGAGTACAACAGCACAGAATATGCACACTGTGTAGTTTGCAGACACACACAGAGCTCCACAGTGTCTCAGAGGCAGCCAGGAAATATTTCCTCCTCACAAGAAACGTATTTTTGCTGGTTTTAATTTTCAGAGCTTCCCAGGGGGAAAAAAGGATACTTTTCAGTGAGAAACTAAAGCCTGAACAATCTGCGGTTTTGCATTTTGCTGGGGAGGGTGGAGGAAATATCCACCTCCAAACACTTTCATAAAACTATCTCAGGCAATCACCCCCTTTCACAGGGAAAAAGTCTGTGAGCAAAAAACATGATCAGACCAAAGGGACACTGCAGTCCTGTACAGTCAGAATAAGCTGGTTTATACACTAAAGATTGAAAAGACAAAGTCTTTCCTTGAGAAAGAGCAATGCATGAGACAAGCAGAATGCTCAGGGTGAGGAGAGTCACACAGCTTTTAGTTACATGGGCTTATTCATACTCAAAAATTAAATGTAACTCTAGTTGTCCCATTTCCTTCCTTCTTTCTTTCTCTCTCTCTTTCTTTCTACCTTTTGTCCAACTCCAGCATTCATATCTCACTGCCACATGAATGGGCAGTTTCTCTTTTGCAATAAATAAGTGAAATGAAGAGTTAGGGGATGTGGCTTGTACCCACAGAAAGGCATAGGAGAAATCAGGGAGATTTGAGGAATGGTCATTTGCCTTCAAGAGCAGGTCAGGAAAGCCTGGGACACTGCTCCACGGGCACGGTTGCAATGGTGTATCCTGCTCTGCAGGGAAAACCCACGTGTCCCTCCTCAGCATCGGTATGAGGGCCCCGTGGTGCAGCCGGTCACATCACTGGGAAAATTTGGCTCAGGATTCACCCAGCTGGAGACAGCCATGAGGACGGGCACAAAATCCACCTGGGAACAGGGCAAGCAGGTTTTAAGCAGCAGCATTTTGGGGAAATCAGTCATGTCCTAAAGGGCAGAGCTCACCCCCCTGCGGTTAAGCTGCACCACGAGAGGCTGTGAGCATTGAGAGGACCCCATCTAGGTGCAGCATCTGGCCATAGTGAAGATGACTTCAGGATGTTTCATGCAGGGGGGGTGTGCTGCAATGTGTCCTGGGGAAGCCGTCATCGTGCCATTGCCCAAGGACTGCTCTGCTCCTTGGGGAGATGGTGGGTTGTGGCTGAGTGCAATCCCAATGCAGGAAACACAGCCCTGCTCCTAACTCTCAGCTTGATGCCCCATGTGTCACAAGACAACCAACTCCGGGACAGCACAGGTCCCTGTTCCATGGATGTTGGAGAGTTTCTGGTACCAGAGAGACCTTGGGGACAGGTAAGGAAACGCAACCAGAAAACTTCATTTTGTCAAAGCAGAGGCCATTTCTGGGAAGGGTTGGTTGTAATAAGAGTCTTGACTTGAAAAAGTATTTTAACTGTCTCACATGATCAAATTGTTACTTTGGCATCTTCAAAGCACCATGGGGCCTGAGACCTCACTCCTCTACCCGGAGTTTAAGTGACATTGCTCATCTCAAGAAATCTTGTAGCTGGAAGTTCAGGTTGTTTTCCACCCACAAATCCCATCGGGTCCTACAGGCAATGCCAGTGCTATTCTCAAAATCAGACCCTAAAAGTCTAAAATTAAGGCCATCAGAAACCTCTCCTTTTCAGTATGTCAGGACCAGTGTTTCATTTTCTTACAGCCTAGGGTGAACTTCACCTTCACACACTCTGCGGTAGTGGGTGAACTTACCTATGGCAATGCTGATGTCCTGAGAGCCACATCTTGAATTCAGTGGAGTTCATGATGCCCCTAATTTGCTGCATCTCATGTCAAAGTCTCTGCAAAAGCTGAGGCCAAGCAGGAGCTGGATTTGGCCTTGGATGTCCCCACATCCTGAACCCTACAGCCTTGGCCATCTCTGCAACCCAGCCTCCACCTGAACCTGAGACTATGGAGTCTGAAAAGCTTCAACTTTGGGATCTTTTTCTTTCCTTAAGGAAGCCAGAGGCCATCCTACTTCTTGGAGCTGGAAATCACCAAATTTCCTGCCACAGTATGTCCAGCCTTCATAAAACCCAGCCACTACAGAGGTCTCCCAAGAAAATCCAGTCTCCCAAGCTTTCCACCCTGGTTCCTAAAACAAAAAAAAATGCAAAAAAGAGTTGTCAATCTGCAGCAGGAAGGATTCAAAGGGTCTATGCATCCCTGGAGGTTCTTGCAGCAGTTTTCCCTTGGTTCCCCCACAGCCCATGAATTTGTGTTTCAGTGCACTGGAGTGAAACTGGAGCCCCACAGGTACGAGGGGCACAGGCAGCCCAGGGAGAGCGCACACATGAGCTTCCTCCCCAGCACATACCAATGCTGTAGAAGCTCATTAAAAATGGACTGAGTGATGCGCCAGCTGTAAATGCAAAGACAGGTCTTTTCAAATAAGCCACATTAGTTCCACATGTGCTTTTGATAGATAATTTTTTGGTTACTTAACATGAAACCAATAATTATGGAAATGACTGCAAGGATTCAGATACTTTTGACAAAAGAAAGATGAAGAGTGGAGAGAAAGCAATACCAGAGACTTTGCAGGGATTTTTCCTCCCCTAACGCACCCATCCTTAGTAAAATGCTAGTGCAGAGCCCTACCCAGCAGACCAAAGGAAAGAAATTGGCTCTGCCAGCATCAGCTCCCTGGAGCTGCGCAGTGCCTTCAGCTACAGGATTAAAGGCTTGCTATGCAGCAGCATACACAACCCCAAGGCCACACAGGCAAGCAGCTCTCCTTACCCCCCCAAAAAAGGGGAAAACATGCTGGAAAGAGTGCAAAATCTGGCTCTTTCCTCCACTGCTTGTAGCTAGTTTGCTGTAAATTCCCTGATGGGGGATCAAATCTGGAGGGCATGCACATCACAACCAGTATTTTTCAGAAAACCATTTATGCATCAATCTGTTTATAACAAATAGCAGATCTCTATTCACACCCAAATTGATTTATTCTCTCTCGTGCTTGCTCACACCCGGCACCATCCCACCATCCCCGCACACAGCCATCTGAGAAGCAGGGCACACATGCATGCAGCAAAGCAACACGGGCTAGGCACATGGGGGAAAGAAAGAGGAACACGCACGTTTTTAGAGGGAATACAGCTATCAAAACAACATTACACAACTGCAAAAAAAGAAGAAGAAAAAATAGAGGTGGTTATGTAAACCACTGTCCCTGTCTGGTCAGCACAAATCTCATGTGGGCTTAGGTCAGTCCATTTGACACAGCTAGAAATAATTGTCTGTGTTAACCATTAGTAGTTCCCAGTTCAAAGTTCCCTGCTAGCTGTACTCCCTCTACCTGCCTCACATGCTGCCTGCCTGCTGCCTACTGCCCAGGCAAGGCACAGGCAGCGTCCCCCACTCCTGCCCATGTCTGTTCTGGAGAGCTCAGTGCCTCAGCAGGAGATGCAACACTGGACTGCAGCGTCCAGCCTGGATGCCCTGCTCTGCCCTGGATGGCCAAACCAAGTGTCCTCAGTGTCCCCACAGGGTGTCTGACCATAGCAAACAAAACCAAAAAGCAGACCTTATTGTTTCTAGTGTGGTGGTCAGGAGATGTCCTGGGCAGACAATAAAGTTTCGTAGTGCCTGGAATAAAACTCCATCCCCTACCTTGGAGAAGGCCTGCGTTGCAATGGCAGGACAAGGAAGGATGAATGACTCTAACAAGTAAAGTTGTGACCTTACAGAGGAACATGCCAGTGGCATCACTTTGCTGCCCGGGATTATGGAATCATCTGGAGGACTTTCCAGCTTCCTCCTCATTTTCTGCAGGCAAATTCCCATTGCTTGAGGGAAAAGGGTGTGACTTGGTCATTTATCACAATGAGGAGAGAAAGTACAGCCTGGCTTAAAACGTCTCGGCTACCTTCTCTCCCAGCATGAGACCCTATAGAGGGTCCTTGGGATGGAGGCACACATAAGTAACATGGTGGTTTCCACCTTTCTGCAGGAGACAGAGGAGGTATTTGTGGCTCACTGCTCTTTCTAGCTTGGCATACTAGGCCACTACATTTTTTTTTAGAGTTAAGGACATCTGGAAAGGCCCTTCCAGGAGCACAGTCAGTGCTGAACTGTTTGCTCCCCTTGGACAACAGGAGCAGAGCAGCCAAAAGAAAATCAGTGTCCCAAACAGGGCAAGAGTTGCTTGGGCTGGTGACTGGAAAGAACATTTGGGGGCCACAAAGGAACATGAACAGAAGGGCCCTCACAGCACCTGTTTACATCCCATCAAAGCTCCCAGTTTCTACAAGAGACCTCTTCCAGCTTCTTACAAGGCAAGAAGCAAACCCCAAGAGTCTTCAGATTAATTATTTCCCTTCCTTTGTTGTGGGAGGAAAAGGTGTTTTGGGGACTGGTATATTCAGTCCCTCCATCCTCTAACTAGTCCCTCACTGCCGTGATTTGGTACCTGGAGGTGAGTCAACCTGATTCAGGCACCTTTCTATGCAAACCAGTGGAGCTACTTACAGCAGCATGAACATAATGCAACAAGAGGAGAAGCAGGCAATAGGACTTAGAGGTTTTTTGTCCTGGACAGTTGGGACCAAGGGGGCCAGATGGTGCAGCTCAGCAGCGTGCAGGTGTGCGTAGCTCTAACCCATTTCTCTGCCTCTGGACTGAGACTCACCTCTTCTCAGCTCACAGAAACTGCTCAGCATGAACAATTAATTCCCCTCTTCCCACAGATGCTTGCCAACAGAACAAACCCAGTGCACTGCTAATAGTGAAGACTAAAATCACTGTGAGCTGAGCAAGGTCCCCAGCAGAGGCAGTAGCTGAAGAAACAGCCTAAGGCACTGTAATCCTGGCAAAAACAGTTTCAAAACACACTTTATCTAGTGAGTGTTCTTTAGTGCTATGCAGAGAATTGTTTCATGCAGCTTTTTTATGGAGAGAGGAGCTGGATAGCAGTAGTCCCTGAAATAATTCACGGGTCTTTTAGCAGCCTCTATTACTCACTATTGGATGGACTGTAATGTTCATTGTTTCATTCTGTCAGCCAAATCCTTCTTCTCTAAATTAAATAACTAACAAGGATGCATCCCAGTTTCAGAGCTTTGTTTTGTCCATGCAACTAAAATCCTTCTAAACTCCATCAGATTTGTCTCTTGGTAGCCCAGCAGCTACTAAAATCACTGGTATTTTCTCATTACATGGCAGGGCATCCTGCACGATCCTCCAAGAATTGAATCTTGTTCAGTGGGAAACATCCAGCAGGTCAAGGAGGCCCTGGGAGGACAGGAGAAGGGCAAAGGGTTCAAGTCTGGCACAAACCTGAGATGTACAAAGCCAGCGTTGTGCTCCAGGCTGGTCCTTAGGCACAACTGATAGCATGAGAAGAGTCTACCGTGTGAAATCAGACTCACTGTATCCACAGGATAGAGATTCAAAATCATTAATGCTGCTCAGTTGTTTTTAGATGCTGGAATAAAAGCTTGATAAAGAGGTTTTGTTTCAGTAAGAAGTTAATCAGAACACATGGAGAAGCGCAAGTTATTATTTCATACAGTAATGACAGAGACAGTTTGTTTATCCAGATAGCTGCTTTGCCCTAACTCACTCCTCATCTCAAAGGTTTCTTGCTTAGCTTAGGCATTTCTGGGTAAATGATTTTCCAGCTTTTAATGTTAAATGCAGCCCTTCTTGTTCATTATAAACCAGTGCACTTATCTGCTCTTATTCATGCACTGGCTTTGTTGCTTGGTCAACTTTCTGATGTGTGCAGAATAAATCCCCAGAAAGAACTTCATAGAAACCCAGTTATCGTTCGGTGCAAAAGCAGCTCTGTTTACGGCTATGATGCTTTTTGAGAGGGCTAAGAGGTTACCTTTGCCAAACTCTGACTTCAATCAGACTTAGACGTTGCCTAAATCTGATCCCCTCAGACAGCCCTGCCCTTTCTTGCCCCCAACAATAAAGCATTTTGATTCATTTCACCTGGACCCTGCGTCCCTTAAGGTCTGGCCCACCTTTAATTTTTGCCAGGAGGAGCAGGGTATTCCTTAGAGCCGCTAACACTCTGGAGAGATGCTCTCTCCTGCAGTTTATGCAAAAACTCCCCAGTAAAGCCACAAGCACAGGGGACCACAAGCTGAGCTGAAAAAACTTACTGGTTTGGAGGATGAATATATGACCTCTGCCAGAAGCATCCATTTAAAAATCGCCATGTAGAGGAGCTCATTTCTGCTCCACCTGAGACAAGGTGGGGAGATGGATACCAGCAGATTTCCTCCTAAAGCAGAACCTAGCTTTGGGTCTAGATGGCTGTTGGTGCCCCAGCTGGGTTTTTATGGGGAAGAATGAGGCCTCAGTAATTGGCAACAGGCTGACAGGAGCAGGGAGGAGGCTTCGTCTCCTCCGCTCTTCTGTGCCAGCTCTCCAGTTCACACCATCCCCATTTGCACATCAGCTTTTAATATTTAATTGCAGCTTTGCCAAGGGACTTTGCCTCCTGTCTTGTAAAGAAGGGGGAGAGGAAGGAGCCAGAAGCGTGGTACTGAAGAGCCCCAAGGAGACTATCATATGGCAGATCTCGGGTGGAGGAAAGCACTCTAGCATGTAAGTGATTTTACACAAAAACCCTCCCAGATCACAGAAGATGGAATGAATTAATATCAGAAAAATCCTGTAAACCCTTAGCAACTGGGGGATGCTGTGCTGATTGCGGGAACTGTTCAGGGTGGGCTGAGAAGAGTATTCCTATCTACTGCCTGCACTGTATTTAAGGAAAAGAGGGGATATAAATGGAAAATCAGGGAACACTTCCCGCCTAACAGGCTTATTCTGCCACAGACTAAATCCCTCAAGGGCTCTTCACCTGGAATTGTTTAACGTTAGACACCACCGCAAAAGTGGAAAACAATCCCTGGACTGTGGGAGGTGGGAGCCTGTGATCTAACAAATCTGTCTGTTCTCTAACATCATGGGTAATGACCTGGAGAACAAAAGAAAAAAGGACATTTCTAAAGCAACTAGTGAGAAATACATCTCCCTTCCTCTGGTCTTGATTTCAGATGTCTTAAAGGCATGAAAGGGGAAGCAGAGATTCATAAACTGCTGAATGATGCCCCTGTCCCCCCGAAAATATGCCCCTCTTAAGTGCATCTAGAAGTGGACACCCCCCAACACAGTTGGACAATGGCTCTGGGCACAGTCTAATATTCAGGCCAGCGCAACAGAAATCGCTTATGAAACATATTTTGCAAGCAACATGGCTTTGAAAACAAGTACTTTCAGAATCTAAATAGAAGTATCTAATAATCCCACAGTTTAAATGTCTGTGTCAGTAATTAAAGAGCAATTGCATATAACTTGTATATCCCTAGAGCTCTGTCTAAATTCAGAAAGTGAACCCCAGATGACCCAATGTACTTCCAAGTGTCAGATCAGTCATTGCAAATCCAATGCCTGAGACTTCTGCTGCACATTTCTGATGCCTGGAAAACAAGAACATTTTTGGCAGAAGAGGCCAAGAGGTGCTTAATTCTCCAGTTACTGCCTGAATTCAGAGCTGGTTCAGGTCTGTGCAACACTGGAAAGATAAGAAAATTTTAACCAATAATACATATGCAAAATTTCTATCAAATAATTTTTAAATTATTTAAAGCTAATTTTCCAGGTTCTTTCCCTCTCCCTGTCACAGAGACAAACTGGGTGATCTAAGAGAATTATAAAAGTGGTAGTCAGAGGTGGAAAAGACCCATTCCCTGCATTAGAAGTAGGTTGATTTAAATTGTGTCTTCTTTAACCCTATTTTATTTTTTCAAAAGTGAATTTATGTGATGAAGTTTGCAGATGTATCAATGAAAACAGCATTTGTTCCACAGCCCTTTACTGATGCACCTATCCCATGAGTGGAGATGGATACACTGATTGTTGGCCTCTTTTCCCTGGATCATCACATCCAGCACTGTAGCCTTTACTCTCTCTCTCCAATGCCAGCAGACAGAGAACATGGAAAAAAACGAGAAGCTGAGGCCAGCTCAGTCCTTTCCTTTTCTGTGCCATTATCCGAGGAGCAATCCAGAGAGCAGAGCAGTTTCTCTGAGAAAATCTGTGTCCGTCTCTGAACTGGTTGCCAGGTGGGTGGTTAATCTACTGTTGTACTTCACTTTAGATTTGGGGGATTCCAAGGTGGACTATCCCTCTCCCACGTCCATAACAAACAAAACTCATTTGGATAAGGTGTTTCCCAAGGGCAGCATCTCAGCATGTCAGGTCTTGAGCTAGAGGCAAGTGCTTTTCTGCCATAAGTGCTCTTAGCTTTTATTACCGATGTATTAGTCTTGGAAGGCAAGTCCTGATTTAAAAGCCAGATCCACTTGACAAACTTCCCCAAATACAATGACACAGAATAATATGCCCTCAACCCCAATGACTGGAGCATTCCCAGATGGATAATTAAAGCTTTTAATCTTGATAGTCTCTAAGGTGCCACAAGGGAAACCAGCAAATGAGGGAGAGATGAGCTGAGGAGACAAGAGAGGTATGGGCATCTCATCCCCTCCCGGTTTCTCTCAGCTGTTTCTAACCGAAATGCTCCAGGGAGAGTCACATTTCAACCCAAGCCCTTTAAGGGCTAATTTCTCTTCTGGTTACAACCCATAACTGAGATCAGACCACAATTCTGCCAAGAGTGAGACAAATAAGATTAGCAACAGTACCCAAAGTGCATCTCCGTCAACATAAGAGTGACAGAGCAGCTGTCAAGACTGTCTCTTGAACTTCCCCTTGGGACAGTTTAGTTCTGAATATCCCAAACTTGATTAGTTTTCACTGTAAGAAGTCATCTATCTGACTGAATCTTTGGAGGAAGCTGAAAGTGTGCTCCCCACAGCCAAGAAGAGAAGGAAGGTGGTTTCTTCTGCAAAGGTCTCACTCATCACTGGTGTAATAATAGGTCAGGTAGTGACTTGATAAATCCCTTTACATTAGGTTAAAGCTGAATAAATAAACAATACATTGACCTTCTAGAAAGTCTGACTTCATCTCCAAGCCACATACTAGCAAAATGCAATAACACACAAATTTCAGCCAATATAAGCCCCCAGCACATCCACCACCAGTGGGGAGACAGGGTGCCCTAGGGACACATCTGCACGGAGCTTGGGAGGAGAGGGCTCACACTGGATCTAGTGGCTCTGCACTGAACTAACCCATTAGACCAAAAGCCAATCCTCTTTGGGGCATTTTTCACCTCTCTCTCACTCTTCAATATTGCTTTTGAAGTCTATTGGGTTTGATAATTTCTAGAGGGTAGGGGAAGGCAGAAGGAGCCTGTCTGCTGTATAGAAAAATACATTCAGACTAAAAAGGGATTAAGGTGCCATCTTCTGTCTTCCCCGCAGGTACCAGAGCATCCTAGACTGTGAAAGCATCATGTCAAGGCAAGAACATCCCAAGGTGAGAACCAAAGGCTGAGACAAGGTGGACAGAGCATGTACTAACAATGTAATGCTCCAGTTCTTGCCAATTAGAGACTGGGGGCGGGGGGGGGGGGAACCAAAACACAGTATTCTTTTTTGCAATATCTGGTGCTGTTTTGAGGACATCTCATGGCAGGTCAGATCCAATTTTCTTTTAGTACATACAGATAGACTGACACATAGAAGATGCTCCAGGATAGGATGGAAGCTTCATGTATAACATTCAGATTGCTCTGGAGTGAATAAATTGTAGGCGTAGAAACTGATGGAAGACCATCAAGAGGTGTAGGACCTGGCAGAGGATTTAGTACCAGTTAGAAAGTGAGGGAAGGATCCAGCCTGAGGCAAATGCACACGAATTCAGTAAGGCACCTAGACAGCCACACTGGGCTGACAGATATGACACTGAGGCATCTCTGCCCTCCTGCACCAGCAGCTGGAGGTTTTTGAGGTTACCCCATGTGTCTCACCTATCAAAGAAGGTAGGTGCTTAGTGTCATTTCTGTCGTTCTACCCTAGGGTGCAGAAATCACTTTCTTGGTGCTTTTGACTGTAATGGGACTTAGACATCAAGTTCACAAGTAGATTTTGCTCACAGCTGCATTTAGATATCTACATTTCAGTATCTTAAACTGAACTCCCCCCTAACTAGAAGCTGTGACTAATGTTCTCACATCATGGCAAAGGTGTACCTCCCACCTACCAGTGTCCTTTATATCATAATTTGATTGCAAACTCATTGGCATAAGGTACAGTTCTCAGCTCTCAGCATGTTGGGTCTTGCTTTGTGATAAGGGCCTCTTACAAGCTGGAATAACAATGACGAAATCACACCCTTGGAAGGCACATACTCTAAACTTCATCCAATTTCCCTTCTGAAGACAGGGTTGATTCCCACTGACCAGAGAAAGCTGAGTTGAACCTCATTAAAAAAAGGCAGAATCTGAACATTTTTATTTTCAGTCAGGTTTTTAGGATTAAACTGGAGGTTTCCTATGAAATGATAGAGAGAGGGGTTTACTGACTGTTTGGAAACACAATTTCCTAGAGGAAGAGGATGGAGATGGGGATAAAACAATGATCCAAGAAGGAAGACAACAAGTGGTCATATTTTTTCTATTCCAAGGCTTCCTTCCATGACCACGGACAAATCAGGAGGGTGCACTGGGAATAGGCAAGACAGAAACTTCTTCCACACTTCAAAAAGGGCTAGAATGTGTTTAGATCATGTCCCTGACATTTACTCCAGAGAACATAGAGCAGAAAGTGATGAGACACTCTTTCATCCCAAAAAGCTAGGTCAACAGATGTGACCTTCCTGAAGAGGAGGAAATAAAAAATTCAGAAGATTTATTACTGAAGTTAGATATGAGCCTATTTTGATGTTTGTTTGTGTTTTTTAGCTCATGGAGAGAAGACATCTGTCACAGACTAATGTCAGTACAATGGGGAAAAAACATGCCTTATTTCAAAACCATCCCAGCGATATGTGCTCAAGCAAGTCCATAGAGCATCTTCCCATCCCTAACATCAGTGCCCCAAGAAGGAATCTCAAAGGAGCCCTGACCAGCTTTGACACTCCTAAAGCCACTCCACAGTGTAAGAGTTTACATTTTGCTCCACTGAAGACACCATCTCCCAATGGCATTTTGAGGAAGGAGGAGCCTGATGTTAGAATCATGACAACAATCAAACCCTTGAGCACAGAGACCAAACTCCATAAAGACCCATCCTTTCCTTCCTCTCTTCAGAGCATCCAGAAGAAGGCACAGTGGAGCCCTGCCACCATCAAATGCAAGGAGTATCCTGCAAAGGTTAGTAGGCGCTCTTCTTTGAGAACTCCTGGAAATTTATTTTCTTTGGGTATCCAGAGTCCTCCTTATAAGTGGTCAGGCTTCATGGTGGTGCTTCATCATCCACTGATGCCAATCCCTGGATGTAGGGACTGCCCTGTGGAAGTCTAACCTTCCATGGTTAGGGAAGGAGGAGCAGGTTTACAGGGGAGCCACGTTGTGACATCAGAACTACCATTAGGATAGAACTTGCTCCGAGATGTCATCAGGGTAAGCAACAGACCCTACTACAGAAAACCCCTTGGCACATCAACTCCCTGTGGCATGGAGGCCACCTCTCTTTCTGTATTATTAGAAGCTGGCAAACACCCCACCAGATCCTCAAACACATGCTGGGTCTCCCTCAGGCCAGGTTCTGCAATGCCACAGCGTCCAGTGGAAAAGGGGTACCATGTGCTGTGACAAGTCAGAGATAGACCTGACTCTACTGTTAAATACTAAAGCACTAACGGAGCTGGAAAAGGATGTTAGTACCAGTTCATGCAAGCAGCTAACAATGGCTGGAGCCAGGCAACTTCTACAAGCAAGCACAAAATCATAATCACCTATGGCTTAAACTTCCTACCAGCCCTGTTACTCTACCCAGACACAACAACACATCTCCTTGGCCCAGTCCTGTCAATCCAGACACCTATCTTTCTTTCTGTGCTCCCACATAGTTTATCTCTAGTCCCATCCAGCTCTGGGTGATTTAATGGTATCAGGGGCACAGGTCGTATGTTCAACAAACTATTCCTTGCCATGATCCTTTTCCTGGAGGGAAGGAGCTGGTAGGAATGGGCAGCCTAGATTGGAGAGAGACCTACATCAAAGAAACAAGAGAGTGCCATGAAGTTGTTATCATCTGGAGTATTAATTGCGTATGAGATCCTGTCTGAAATGGTCATGTCCATCTCACCGCTGTACGATATCATGCCAGTGATTACTGCTCCACAGGAGGGACTAGTCCCTTCACTGGGAGTACAGCAAAGGCCAACGCCAATCATTACTGGGTTTGAGACACTAAAATCATTGTGGGAGCTGGTAGAGGAAATGGATGGATAGTCCTGACTCTGAAAGAGCAGCAATGGTGTCCTCAAAGACAAGGCTGGATATAGAAAATACCATTCAGCTCTGGAAACTTGGGAGGGGGTGGTGAGGGAGAGGCAAAAACGTATGAAGCACTGTCTTTGGAGAGAACAGAGCAAAGCCAAGCCTGGGCCAGGTCTACAGGAAAAAAGTCCAAATCTCACACAATATGCGGAGGCAATGTCAGGGTCACTTTTGCCTCTGGAAAGCCTCTGGTGCAGTCGCCTTCCCATCATGGGGCTTTGTGCAGTTCTTCTCTATTTATGGGAATTTACCTGTTTCCACGCTGTCATTCCCACACAGGAAGGGAAGCTGTTCCGTGACAGGCAGGCGATCATCTCCTCGGTGCAGGATACAGCCGATGACTCAGCCACGGGCAGAAGCTGTGAGTTGGATTTATTTTGGTTACCAGTCATCATTGCTACTCTGCTGCCAGCTTTATAGTTGCAACTGGGAAGGGTCTACGTGGTCCTTGTGCAAAGTTGTATTTCTCATGTAATCCCATAGCAGAGGCTGACCAGGCAATTCTGGCTGGAGATCATGTGGGTACTGCCAGGACTGGCCACGTAGGAGTGTGGCCAAGGATAGGGAGCACAGAGAGCAGACAACCCCATGGCTGCAGCCATATCCCTTCCAGCCCTGACGAGTCCCATTGCACAGAGCTGGCAAATCCCAGCACAGTTGGGATCTGGGCCAGTGATGAGTCCACGCGGACTCTCCGTATGCTGTTAGCCCAGCATTTAAAAATAGCTGGTATTACCAAGGCAGAAGTACATCCATGTTTAGTTTGGGATGAGTAATATCTCCCTGCACCTCAGTCTTCAGGATATGAAAAGGGAGAGGTTCCTTTGTACCTAGCTAAGGAGTCTTGGCTGGACTCCTTTTTGAATTTGGCAGTGATGGTGTATCAGACACAGCCATCCTTGGCTGAAGATAGGACATGTAAGTGATCCCTAACACTATGATATCATCGGGACTAAAGCAGGTCAGGGATCTTTCAAGGCAAGAGGCATCTGTGAACAGTGAGAGATTCGAGCTGAAGCTTTGCATGGGAAAGGGTTGAATTTTAACCAAAACTCACTATCAGGAAGTTTTTGTAGATTTAGAGCAGAAAGAAACAACTCTCCAACAATCCCATAATGAGTGGATTTGGGACCAAGAGAACCATCCTGACTGCTTTGGGCCTGGATCAGGAATCCAGGGACCCTATATCCAATCTATCTAGGATTTGTTCTCTTTTCTTTCCATTTCTTCCTTTCTTTCACAAAAGAAGGGGGGGAAGAAGTCACATGCTGTCTGGATTTGAGACACTGTATTTAATTACGCAGCTGCATGGGAAAAGAAGTCTCTTACATGAGCACACAGACAAGTAAAGGAGCTGAAGTTTCTACAGCATTGCAGGGATTTTTGTTTAATATCAAAGCACATGAAGTCACCGTGCTATCTTGCTGAACACGATCACAGTATTAGCTGCAGTGTGCCTTTTACAGTGCGAGGAACATCTTTTCCTCTGGCTGACGTATAATGAATCATGGTCTATCTTGGAGCCTTACACCACTCTCCAACCCCTGACTTTGCTAATCCTTGTGATAGCAAAGATTTCACGTTGTCTCCAGCATGACTTCTTTGGTAGGGCTATGGTTTAAGTAGCATGGGGTCCTTCTAAGGAGGCAATTGCAGCCAGGGAGCTGGGAACATTACAGCAACCTCTGATGTAGGTGCCAGATTTGCTCAGAGACAGGAGTTGTAGTCTTCCTAAAAAGTCCAGGAGCCAGCTGTCCATTATCTCTTCTGGGACATGAAGATGTGTCTGGGACTATACCTGTGCTGCGCTTGGTCATTCCTTTCAAGTGAGAGGGACATCAGTGCTTCCTGAGCCCCAGCAGTGACCAGGACAGGTCTTCTACAGGACCCTCCTCACCATCACCCAGGGACTGCCCCACAGCCCTTCCCCAGGGCTGAGGAGAGGACACCCAGCTGATGCAGTGACCTGGGTTGGGAAGGCAATGTTCAGTAGTTTGAAGCCACACAATGTTGTAAGGTTAAGCACAGAGCATGGTTCTCTGGTCTGGGATACTGTGATACGGAGGACAACAGCTTGGCAGTTTTCAAGACAGGTCTGCTGACTGGCATTTGGCTTATGAGCAAACACATGTCCATGCAACAGGTTAGAGTTGAATAACTGCACATGAAGTCAAAGCACCTTCTTCCAGACACAGCATAGTCACCTCTGAGACACTGCTGGAGTCCGGAGCATTGCTCAAAGGGGAAGGCCGCTACACCCCTTAGGAAAGCCCATTTCCAGGCAGCTAAACCAGCTGGGCTACATCCTCAGCCATGCTGACGATATCAGATGATCCGGAGGAAAGTGTCACCAAAGATGTCACCAAGTCACTAATTAAAGAGGTCCAAGTGGCTACAGTTAGCAGTAATGAGATTAGACTGAGCAGCGGAAGACTTACACGATAGAACAAAACACTTCCTAGGGAGGAAGACTGTAAATCAAGGAGCCATTTTCCCCAAAGGGGAATGGTTGAAAGCATGAGTCCTTTAATATTAAAGAGGAGAAAGCATCAGCTAATTTGCTGCAGGTAGAGTCTCCTGAGTACTCTGGGTTTAAAAATTAACAACTTCTAGATGAATTTTGGCAATGAGAGAGAGGAAAATCATGGCCAAGAATGAGAAAAGAGAGGCATGCGTGCAGACATGCCGTTCCCTCAGCTCACACACATACATATGCTTGTGCATGTATGTATTAATATAGCTCCATTATTCAGTGCTTTCAGCTGAAGGGCACACGAGGATGTTACTTCAGCGCAGTGCAAAAGATGAAACAGGAGCCTGACGTGACTGCAAATTACCAAGCATCCAGACAGCCTCCAAAATGCATTTAATTCCCTCCTCCCCCTCCCCTTTCTATTCTGTACTTGTTTCGACCTCTACCCACAGGGAATTTTCAAAAGCAAGGAGAGGAGGCGAAGGAAAGGACAGAAAACAGTGGGCTGCCCCATCCTGAATGCAGGGAGACCCAGGCTTGGTTGCAAGGCTTGCTTGGCAGGGGATGGTTTTTCCCCTGCTCTCTGTAGCACCCACACTTTCTCCTGCAAGAGGGTGCGGTGCCATCTAGTGACAATGAAACCGTCCCACTTAGAGCCCAAAATTGGTCACCGCAAGGATGCTGGGGCACAGCACCCACCCAACACCGTGCCTCAGCCTCAGCGGCGGAGGGAGGTTGTCACCCTCCATCTCTCCGTGACCTGGGGCCTTGCAGCCAGCATTCCCCCTCCTGCAGCACACTGCTCAGCAGACGGGTTTGAGTGAACGGTCACTAGTGAACTGGAAAGATCTGAAAGGCGGAGGAAAAATGCTGATTTAAGATAAAAGGCTGTGCTTGTGCTCACAGACGGCTTTGAGTTCAAGGCAACTCTGGCACTGGCAATGATAGAGGCTCCTGCAATCAAAATATTCCTTAAAAGCTCATTTTCCTTTCAACAGTTGCTTCTCATGAGCATGACAAGAGTTGAATGGCCAGTTCTAAGTGCTTTGTGCCTCTGCAACTCAGCCAGGAGGGAAACTTGGGGTGTTTAAGCATGAGATCTATCTGCCCCCCTGGCCAGAGCACCCCACATCATAGAAAGAAGGGGCAGAAGCAAGTGCCAGTCGTCCCCTTTCACCTCTTCCAGCCCCTGTGACAGCCCACCAGGGATGCTGGGATCACAGGCACCATTTTGGGGGGCTGCCGTGGGATCGTGCAGTGGTTCTAAGGCAGTTGTGGAGGGCAGGGGACCTGACCGAAACCAGGACACAATATCACACTCTCTGCCTCTCAGAAAGGCCCAGTGCCCCATTAATTAGCAGGTTTTTTTCATTCCCTGCTTTCTAATTAGTTGCTGTCTTCCAGACAGGAGGAGAAGAACCCTTCCCCGGGAGCTGTGCAGAGCTGTCGGGTAGCTCAAATCTCGCAAGCTTGCAGGAAGGTGCTCACAGGAGCAGTTTGCAGGGGCACTGATGGGGGGACACAAGTGGAAATCACAACCCATAGCAGACCAGGTTCTCCATCTAGGGATGGACAGCAAGACAGCAGGAGAATGAACAGGCAGACCACTCCCCCCCGCATACATATGTTGTTTGTTGCAGCTA
Source organism: Elanus axillaris (assembly GCA_026212715.1). NCBI lineage: Eukaryota > Metazoa > Chordata > Aves > Accipitriformes > Accipitridae > Elanus > Elanus axillaris. The sequence goes on from JANZLQ010000078.1 coordinate 39,588,523, forward strand.
GACAGACAGACAGACAGGCGAATGCATGTTGCAGATGAAGAGAGAGCTCCACATAAATACATGCCTGCACCCTGTGTGTTCCTGCTGGGCACATGCATGCCACAAGGACACACACACACGCACACACACACACACATGCATGCAAGTTGTGAGCTGCTGACTGAGCCAACATGCTCTGCCCTTCACCTCCTGCCTTTATGTCCCTCCAGCCATATGGAATAAGTAAAGATACCGCTGTCCCCAGCCTGCGGCTGTGTTTGCTGCCACCCCTGCCACCCCCAGCCCTCTGCCTCACAGCCTGGCTGGTCACCAAAGACCTGTCTATCACTCTCCTAACAACATCCCTTGCTTTCCTGCTTCATGTCACTGGATATGCTCAGCGCAGACCACTTCGGTCTGCACCTCCTCGGCTGCTTAGTGCTGCCTTGCTCACAGCTGTCATTCACAATGTAGGGTATTCTCCTCAGCACGCAGCAGTAACAAGGGTGGCTGTATTTCTCTCCCCCCCCCCCCCCCGAATGTTAAATTTCA